>OX940899.1:2400000-3000000 GCA_954871355.1 Cabera pusaria | reverse complement strand
CTGAGTTATTTAATTATGTATGCAGTGTCGCGGGACTGAAATGGCCGCCATCTTCGCCAAATGTCATGTCATGTCAAAAAATATTAGGTATGTTTAAAAAAGTTTGCACCCTAACAAGACTTCGCCCGGTAGAACATTCCTGTGAAGACAAATTATTTATATTTATATATAGTTATTTATTGAGGGCCCGGTGGCGTAATTGGGAGAACGGTCGGCTTTGATGCCGTGGTACCGAGTTCAAACCGCCGTGCACCAATGATTTTTTCTATCGAAAAATATATGTGCGCTTCTCACAGTGGCCCTCCGGTGAAGGAAAACATCGTTAAGAAACCAATAACCCCCGCATGGTGGTAGAACATATCTAGTGTCCGCCTGGCCAGCTACCACCCTCAAGTCAGAAAATCTGTCGCCAAACATCTAATGTGTTCCGGCAGCTATCCTTGAGAGCCAGTTCCCATTCTAGTCCACTTCTCTATCTTCGACCGCATCATCACTTAGCATCAGGTGAGATAGTGGTCAAACGCTTGCCTATAAGATATAAAAAAAAATTATCCCCACCTTTATTTCTATCTCGCTCACAGTTACCGTAAGAATATCTTATATGCAATAGCAACCTCCATTGTGTATAATCTTCTTGGGACTCTTCTACTAAAACTAGTACATTCTCCTATGTTTGAGGTATTTATCTCCATATCTCTGGTGATACTAATCAGATCTCGATAAAATTAAAATGGGACCACCTCGGAAACGTATCCTGCCTATTAAAAAAAGAATCATTTGAATCCGTTCACAATTGATGGAGAAATCGCGTAACATACAACCAAAAAAAAAAAAAAACATACAGACGAATTGAGAACCTCCTCCTTTTTTGTGAAGTCGGTTAAAAAGACCAAAAATTGTATATTGTGACCGGCTCAACACCACCGACATTCCGTGCACAAAAACAAGTTAACAAAAGTTTGTTGGGAAAACAACAAAGTTGTATTGTGACCGGCTCAACACCACCGACTTTCCGTTCACAATATCTAAAGTTTCCAACGCTTGAACCAAAAATGTCAAAGCGAGGAAAAAATAAAGAGTAAAAAACTTACCCAAAAAGGTTAACTGAGACAAAAGCTCAAAAGAGTCAAATCCGAGAGGCAAATCCGGGTAAAAATTATATAGAGCTCTAAGTGTCAAATCCGAGGCTTAGGTCTACAACAAACACAAACTAAATAATCTAAATAATATATAACATGCTTCACAAAGACTGAAACACATTTATATTAAAAATGTATTTACACTATGTGCAGGCTATTTGAAAAGTGGAAAGCTTTTCATAGCAATCTAAAACAATATTTATACTAGAAAAGTGGAAAACTTCTCAAAGTATCTAAAAGAAAGTTGAGTACTTGAAAAGTGAAAAGCTTTTCAAAGTAACCAAAATAATAAAATATACAAAAATATACATAAGATCTTTTGATGCCAAGAAAATTTCTAAAAGAAAATATAATCGTTAGATGTAGTTTTTAAAGTTGGGTAAAAGTTCCAAATTAGGATAAAAGTACCAAAAATAGAATAAAATTACCAAAAATAGACCTAAGTTAGGTTTAGTATATTTAAAGTTGTATTTCAATAAAGTGTTGGTTTTCCTTGCAGGCAATCATCTTTCACTATGAACCATCTCTTTCATGCATCAAATCTCATTCTTCCACAAACATGGTTCCTCCCAAGCAGAGTATCAAAACAAATCTAAATAAAATGTTAAATCCAAAAATGAAAATTTTAATATTTAATTATATCTTTAACATGATAACGTCCAGTACTTGTTTTATTAAATTCCTTTAGTACATAAACGTTAGGAGAAATTCTCTCTACAATTTCACATTTAATAAACTTAGGTGCTAATTTAGCCGAAAAATATGCAGGTGCATTTGACTGTACAAAACTTCTACGCCAAACTACATCACCGACATCAAAAGAAATGACTTTTCTTCCCCTATTATAATAAAGAGCATTACGCTTATAAGCTTTCAAAAGATAAGCTTGAACTTTAACAAAAACTTCACTAAGTGAATTTAAAGAGTGGGCATAAGTATCTCTAGTACCAAGCTCAAGTTGATCTAAGTTATCAAATGAGTTACTAAAACGGTGCAAAGATGCATCAAAAATAAGTTCTCTACCGAACATCAAAAAGTTAGGAGTGTACTCTGTAGCAAGATTTACACTACTATTTAAAGCTAATTGGACATGAGGCAAAAACCTTGACCAAGTTCGATGATCATTTTTAACAAAACAAGAAATACATGTTTCTATTGTCTTATTATATCTTTCTACTGGATTATTCTGTGGAGTGTATAGTGCATTATAAAATATTTTAGTGATGTTGAAATTTTTTAAGAAATCTACAAAATGTTTAGATATAAATTGGGGTCCGTTGTCGGCCACTAAAATTTTAGGTACACCAAATTTAAGGAATATTTCTTTTTCAAAGATTTTACAAATTACTTTAGAAGTAGCATTTATCATTGGAAATATCCAACAATATTTAGTAAAAACATCTACAATTGAAAGAATGAATCTATGTCCAGAATAAGATTTAGGTAAAATCCCAATAATATCAACGGATAACATTACCATGGGTTGATCAACTTTCTTAGGGTTAACCATCTTACCAGCAGGAGCAGAAGTTGAATGTTTATAAGCTTTACAAATGTCGCAAGAAGAAATATATCTTTGAACGTCTCCGAACATTCCTTTCCAATAATAATGTTGTTTTATTTTATTAAGAGTTTTATGTATTCCAAAGTGTCCAGAATTAATATCATCATGATTAGAACGAATAGTATCTAAAACATGTTCTTTAGGTATAACAATTTTCCAATTCAAACGACTATTAGGGTCAAATTTATTTTTACAGTAACGATACAAAGTATTATCTTCTACTCGAAGGTTTTTCATTCTAGAAGGGTATTTTTGACAATTTATAAAGACTTTTCTATACCAAGGGTCTTCTATATCTTCATCTGGTGAGACAATATTTATAGCGGAAACTAATATTGAAGTTATATTGATTCTAGATAAAGCGTCAGGAACTTGATGTAAAGATCCTTTTTTATGAACAATATCAAAAGTAAATTGAGAAATACGTGCAGCCCATCGAGCTAAGCGTCCACTAGGGTTATTAAGTTTTAAAAGCCACTTAAGACTAGCATGATCTGTCACGACTGTGAATTTCATTCCTTCGACATAAGGTCTAAAATGTTCAATTGAATCTAAAACTGCCAAAAGTTCACGTTCAGTGGTACTATAATTTCTTTCACATTTATTTAAAGATCTTGAATAATAAGCAATTGGATGTTGTTCATTATTTTCGTCTTCTTGACTCAGAACACTACCAATTCCTACAGAACTAGCATCGCAATGTAAAAAGAAAGGTTTTTCAAAATCAGGACACTGTAAAACAGGTGTAGTTATTAAGGCATTTTTTAAATTAATGAAGGCTTCTTCAGCTTCTTCATTCCAAACAAAAGTATGTTTTATCTTTTTACTTCCGGAAGTTAATTTAGTTAAAGGGGAGGCAATATCAGCGAATTTACAAATGAAACGTCGATAATATGAACATAATCCTAAAAAGCTTCTAAGTTGTTTTACGGACTCTGGTCGTGGAAAGTTTTCTATAATTTCTAATTTAGACGGATCAGTATGTAGGCCTTGACTGTCTACAATATAACCGAGATAACGGAGTCTTTCTTTGCAAAATTCACATTTTTTAAGATTTACTGTTAAGCCTGAGTTTTTAAGTATTTCATGGACTTTTTTAAGGTACTCTATATGATTTTGAAAATTATCATTTACTAAAATCAAATCATCTAAATATTTAAACAGGACATTGTCAAATTCAGGTCCAAAGAGTTTATCAACCAAGCGTTGTAACTCTGCCGGTGCGTTGGTGATTCCAAAAGGCATCCGAACAAAATGGTACAAGTTTTTTCCAGGAACTACAAAAGCAGTCTTTTCACGAGAGGACTCTTCAAGTTTAATTTGCAGAAATGCTTTAGAAAGATCTATGGTAGATATGAATTTAGCCCCACGAAGGCTGTCTAATATCCTAGAAGGGTACGGCAAAGGATAAGAATCTTTAACAGTTATTGAATTTAATCGTCTCGAATCTAAACATAATCTGGTTCCACCATCTTTTTTATCGACGGCTAATACAGGGGAACACCAAGGAGATTTTGAAGGTTCTATAATTCCTTCCTTTAATAAAACTTCCACTTCATCATAAAGTTCTTTTTGTTTAGCAGGACTCAACGGCCAATATCTACTTTTAAAAGGGTCGCCAGTAACGTTAATTTTATGTTCCACAAGGGTGGTAAGGCCTAAACCTTTTTTCTCATAAGAAATATCTTCAAACAAAGCAATGGTTTCATCTAATTGTTGTTTCTCAGAAGGAGTTAAATGAACTGTAGAAGTAACAGCGTTCACTTGAATTTTATTATTGTGAACATATTCAATATTTTTCCACAAGTCTTTAGCTAAATTAAATTTCAACCAAAAATCAAATCCCAATATAATAGGTGGATCAAAAGAGGGTATTATTAAAAATTCTACAAGTTTACAAACATTGTCAACGGTAACCGGTAATCGCATAGAACCGATAACTTTTCTTGATGAACCGTCAGCAGTACAAGCGGAGGCATCAATAGGTTTAATTTGAAATCCTAGTTTAGAAAAATGCAAGTGTTGGTTATTACCTAAAACACAGCTATTTGAACCACTATCTAGCAATCCAGAAAAAGTTTCATTATAAATGGTAAATTTTAAAAATGGTCTAGTATCATTTTGTTTAGTAAAAAGTATAGGAGCTGCTTTATAAACAGAAAAAAATGTTTTTAAATAGTCAAGCCATTCTGAAAATTCTCTCTTACACGTATCATCATCAGGTTTATAATTGGGTATCGGAGCACCTGAAGTTTCTTTAAAAACTTGGGCCCGATGCCTTACAAGTTTTTTGAATTATTATTATTTTTAATATTGTCAGAATGACAAGTATCACAGTTCTTTGTCAAAACGCCTCGTTTATGACATTTAAAGCACACAGGTCCAAGAATCTCTGTACACTCTTTATAAGTGTGGTCAGTCGACTTACACTTCAAACAAGAAAGTTTGGTTTCAACCGCATGAAAGTTTTGTTTAATTTCCTTTACAGGTTTTCGGTTAACTAAAATCTCTAATTCCTTACTAATTCGGATAAACTGTTCAATAGTGTCTATTGATTTTCCAAATAAAAACGGTGTGTAAATAGGTAACATGTTGTGTTTAATTATAGTTATCAAAACATTCTCAAAAGTTGGATTAGCTAATCTGCTAGACATATCTAAAATCTCAGTAATGAAATCAGGAAGTGACTCATTACTCCGTTGTTTGCGAGTTCTCATTTCATACTCCAAATGATAATCAAATTCAGGTTTGTCGAATCTGTTCAACAATTCAGTTTTAAGTGTTGTCCACGAAGAAACCCTAATTCGAATACTACGGAACCATTTCGTTGCTGTTCCAGTGAGCAGATCAGAAAAAGAACCGACTAAAAAGTTTTCATCAAAGTTTTTATACAAAAAATATTCCTCAACCGAAGTGATAAAATCTCTAACACAAGTTTTCCCATCAAAATATATCTTACTACGCTTCAAATCAGGAAGTTTGCTTGTTGAAGGCAAGTGCTTTTTCAATTGTTCATTGAGTTGAACATTCATCGAGTTAAACGAAGGTAAAGGTGTAAAATTATGCAAGCTACTATGACCAAGGTTAGGTAAGAAAGGGTCAACAGCCTCTGTTGTATTCTGCATAACTAAATTATCCAACGCCGGATTAGAAATAACATCCCTAGAAGTACCAGGTAAATTCTCTTCCAACAAGGGTGGAAATTGAACCTGTTTGTCAGTCATGATGAATAATCAAAAATATTAAAGAAACAAAGACAAACAACCAACTAAAAATTCAAAGAATAGTTAAAACTCATCAAAGTTTATAAGATTTTTTGTTAAAACCGGTTTAAGTTATTATGTTTTAAAGTTTATGTTAATATTTAATAATGTTCAAAAGTATGTTAAGAAATTTGAATGTACAAAGAAACATTCAAATTGTGAAGTATGTAAGATGCAAAAAAGATTCACAATTTATCTTAATTTTCAATATTATTAACAACGGCTAAGGTTATATCTATTTGTGAAAAGTAAAATCAATAAACTAGTTAATAATTATGTTAATAAGCTAGTATTTTCTAATATGAATGTAGCTTAATGCTTCTCAACAGTAAACAAACGTTATAACTTTATATAAGACAAAGTTATATCAATTCAAACAAAAACTTAGCACTTTCAATGTGGTCAAGGTCAGTTCCTTACAAAATGTAAACAACGCATATCTCAAATGTTATTATATAGTAAGTACACACTTAGATTAGTCTATCCAGTATATAAGACATATAAAGAACATTGTATGTTAATTAGTTTTGTTAAAATACAAAAAAGTTGTACACAAAGTTACAATTCTGTTTTCAAAGTACAAAAACTGTAAAAATGCTAAAAAAATAACACAAAAATTGCACTAAATTGTGACAAGAAAAACAAAAATAAGATGCAAGAAAGATTATATATGTGGAGGTAAATCCGGTCCCTGTTCTCGCGCTAATTGTAATAAAACAATTTTGTTTATATAAATATATAAACGTTACTTGTGGTAACATGAAGGTTATAGAGTATAAAAAGCTAAAAATTAATGTTAGGTAGACAGTATTTATGAATATCGAGCGCCCTTGTTCTACCAAGATCTAAAACTTACCAGGATAAATCAGCGGTGTCATTGAGACTTTTAATCTCGGACCGGGGGACAGGAAAATGATAACACGGTTTGGGATTGTATGACAAATTTTAATACTTCAAAACGTCCCTTACCTCCAGAATGAGATACACATTATTTAGTTAAGGCCGGAATACTATGTCTAAACATTTGACTATAAATACCATTCGGTTTTCGTTACTTTTTAGGTTAATTTATTTTACATTTTACTACTGAAATTTGGTTATTGTCTTTCTTGCATCTTGCAAATATGAAATTAAAGTTTTAAGGGTAATAAAAAGAGTTATAATGAAATTGGCTTAGCTGCAGCGTCAGGGGGCGTCTGAGCACACCACTCTAAACAGACGTCATTCATCGTCGCACCAACAGCTCAAAACTACGACGACATCGAAACGGTGTGCGTCGCACGAACACCTCAAACTAACGACGTCTTCCAGCGTCGAACCAACAGTTGGCGACACCCATAGTCGTCCAAACAGTAGACGACAGTCGTCCAAACAGCGCCATAGGCTGTAACCAAAAATCCGATTGTAATTTGTCGCCATGAAGGATGACGCGAAACATTTTAGGTTATCAAAAATTGACTCACCGCAAAATCACGACGTTATCATATGGCACTACGCCATAAGCACGCCCAGTATCACCGCAAATTTAATTAACAAGATGGATTCATCTTGTAAAATCTGATTAAGAAAAAATACAAAAAGTTTAGCTCTTTGTAGGCCCCAGGGACAAGAAAAAGTGACGTCTCCGATCGAGAATTGACAGATGTCAAAGTCATTTTTTTTTTGAAAGATTGTCTATAGGATATTGAATGATCCACAGACCAAGTAATAACTCGATTATTTAAAATCGACTAAAAATGGCTAAATACGAAAATGTTCTAAATTATTTAAAACCAAAAGGTAATTTTGTCAGTCTTAGAAGCTGAAATGTGCTTCCAAACGAAAAATATGTAACGAGTCGAAATACCTCGTTACATTACCATCATCATCTTCACTAACGAAGTCACAACCACCACCTTCAACGTTTGAAGTGTTATGCCAGCAACATAGAGCCATACTCCACTGTAACTAGGTCCTCAAAGAGCTGGCATGTTTTGGGTAGATGCTGACAAGTCACAATACACTCGGAGTAGGACATCAGTGCAGCTCTTATTGCCCCCATTACCAACGAGAATTTAAATAAGCAGTCATATAGCTAATCTCTGATCATCCTTCGCTAATCCTATCCAAGTATAAATAGAGATTAAACAAACTTACTTACTTACTTTACTGAATATTCTATCATACTTATGCTAAGGATTCATCTGGAGAGATTAGTAACCTACACTTTATCGAATCAAATCGAAATTATTATAAAATCTATTAAGTATCCCAAACCGTTGTTCACCAAATATTGTTCTTAGCTTTAATGTACATGCTGATACATTTGCAGTGACCAACAATGGAAAAGAGGTCTACCCATAATAAAGAAAAATAAAGTAGTTCGAAAAATATAATAAACAAAAATTGTGTATTTCTTCGAAGTGTTACACACTTTATATTTTTTTAAATTGTTAAACACAATCCAATAAGTGTGCTGGTCATATCTGCCGCAGGACTGATAACAGTTGGGGTAGACTTGTCCTAGAGTGGAGACCGCGAATCGGCAAACGTAGCGTAGGACGTCTTGTGACCAGGTGGAATGACGACATACGAAAAGTGGTGGGCAGTGACTGAAAGAGAAGAGCCGAAGATCGGGCTCAGTGGCGCATCTTAGGAGAGGCCTACGTCCAGCAGTGGACTGACACAGGCTGGTGATGATGATGATGATGAAAGACAATCCAAAATTTCATCATACCGACGGGACTTGAAGCCACCTGGCAAAGCACCTGGACATGTTATCCAGGAGGTTGCAGGTTCAAGTTCCGTCGGTACGATAAAATTTTGGATTGTGTCTAATAATTTACAAAAATTGTGTAGTTTGATAGGGAATGACATATGCTGAATGCAGGACTAGCTTTGCCATAATTATTATAGAATTTCACTTACAGGTATGTTTAAAGTAAGGTTAAGTAAGTTTGTTTAATCACTAAATATGTAAAACTTTCTGGTGATACTATAGTAAGTGATGTTAGTATACAGGCAAAATTATGCAGGAAAACTATGTTGTGTTTAGAAAAGTACTATACTCACCAGGAAGATGCAAACTTGGTATTGCTACAGCATTCAAACGATTATTGCGATTACGATGGCAATCTTTAAAATGTTTGTCACATACTTTCATTCTTGGATATATATCTTCATTTGATAAGTTTCTGAGCTGCTCACTTCCTACAACCTCCACCCAAGTTCGAAACCTCTCCGGAAACTTTGTAGGGTTTGGGAAATTGTGAACTGTGTGACCTAGAATAGAAAAAGATATTTTCTTTTTATATATAAGTTTTGATGTGTGATAATACGATATAAAAGAGGCACCAGCATCTTACTTATCTGAGGATAAAACTGGGACATATGTAAGCAGCAGCGTAGCTACATAATTATGGGAATGTTGCTATAATGGGACCTTACTAACCTAACAAGCTTGTAAAAAATATTCTAAGCCAAGTTCTAGTTTCTTACAAAATATGAAATGCTTACCTTTGGTCACACATCCAAACACACAACGTCTAGAGGACGGCATCACGTCGATCACAAGATATAAATAACGTCTGTATCTTAAGAAAACCCTGAAACTTCTTGAAGTGTCCGTGTCCGTACCCCCGACTTAGCGACCTTTGCGCTACGCCGTATTTATTTATTTTATTTGTTGAATAGTAAACTTTAGTAAGTAATATTATTGTTATTGTTGCTAACAACCCAATACCCATGCATGCTAGCTAATGGCCTAGTGATGTGCGATTGCGAGAGTCTATCGATAGTGTCGTCACTATCGTGATAATATCGTGGCGTTGAAAATCAGTCAAACTAGCGATAGTCGGTAGCCCTATCGAAACTGTCAACCCTTGACCAGGCCTGTCGCACTCCGCGCTGTAGCTATGAAACTATAAGTACCTCTGCGCACCCGCTAGGGTGCAAGTTCAGTCAGTAAAGTGTCACGCGCGCTCTCGATCGGCCGCGCGCCTTACTTGTACCTACCTCAATATTATATTCCTTGCTTACGATATTAACATATAGTAACTGTAAAGAGTAACTATGTAAAAAGCAAAGAATGTCACACATAAAATGGTAGGTAGGTATAAATCAGCTAAGTTTTATGTTTCAAGGGAATTCACGTTATGGTTATGTATTCATCTTGAGGGAATTTCTATCGACATTACATCTTGCTTTACTTAGTTAGTTAGTTCGTTCTAAGATAAATAAATTGGGTAGGTACCTATTAACGTTTACTTCAATTTTCCTTTTTTTCTTTCTTAATGATTTTGTCGTGTCATACGATAGTCATATTTTTATAATCCGAGAGTTAATGTAATTATAGTACTTATAGATCTCAGATCACTGAGATTTACTGAGATCTGATAAGTCTCTCCAGAGATATGACGATAAATGTCTCAAACTTGCTACTGAAATTGACTCGCGTGGCATGGAAGTCGGTGTTTCAGTTTTTAATCTACTTCACAAAAATGGAAGAGGTTCTCATTACAACGGGTTTTTTTAATGTTTGTGACCTCAGAACTCTGTCATATCTTAACCGATTTGAAATTGAAAATTATTTTTTAGGGTTCCGTAGTTCTGATAAGGAAGGAAGGTTATACTTTCGTCATGTCCGTCTGTCTGTCTGTGTGTCTGTCTGTCTATCCAAGGATTTGCTATGAGACCGTTAGTATTAGAAAGCTGAAATTGTGTAGGTATGTGTATATCAATAACGCCGACAAAATGGTGAAATAAAATATAGGCTTTTTTTTATTTAGATATTCAACTATTACAAAATAAAGTTTTCCTATAATGAATAAAATACATAATTATTTTTGGTCGAAAAAGTGAGTCAGCTCCTAGACTATTATAATGTTACAAGTCAAACAACCTACGATTCTAGGCAAGTGTGTACTATTTTTTCGCGTTTTTTAACTTACGCAATCAAACTTTACTCAATTTTAATTGAACGTCACGTATTTTAGTATAACTGTAGTAATTTTATCCTACCTCGACATTAAACATTAATGTAGCACTTATTATCAGTAATGTACTCATTACATTGTTCTACCTTACAGTATTCTTCTACCAATTAAAGGCTTCAACAAGTTCAGTTCAGTTTCAACAGTTCCTTTAAAGTTCATGAAATGCGCTATTATCACGATCATTTTCAGATTTTTCAAGCCAGTAGTTTAGCTTTTGGAGGGGGGGGGGACGCCCTACTGGAACAAAATTTTGCACTTTAAAGTTAAATATTTTGTAAATGGAGTATTCAATCGAAAAATTGTATTAGCAACCCGAAGTCATTTTAAAAGACCTATTCAACGATACCCCACACGATGGGGTAGACGATGAAAAAAATATTCATCCCCACTTCTCATATAGGGGAGCTACCCTAAAAAAGCATATTTTTCACAATTTTATTTCAGCACTTTGTCGGCGTAATATATATACATACTCCCACAAAATTACAGCTTTCTAGTATTAACGGTCTCTTAGCAAAACCTCGGACAGACAGACAGACAGACGGACATGACGAAACTATAAGGGTTTCTTGTCAGGACTACGGAACCCTAAAAACTATCGTGAATAAATCAATACTATCGAAAGGCGTCGATGGATCATAGATAGTATCAATACTATCGAAAGGCGTCGATGGATCATAGATAGTATCAATAGTATCGACTATTTTGACGCGATACTATCGTTACTTCAGGGACTCCGTCATTTACATGATTTGAAACTTATTAGTGTTTAGTGAGAGTGCTCTGTGCAGATGCTTAGTGATTAGTAGTATACACGTTTGAATCATAACATTACTGATTAGTGCAAGTAATATATGGTTAGCTAATTAGAGAAATTAGGAGCGAATTCTTTTTATTTGCAAGTAGACTCGCCACTACGTCGCACCTTCAATCGCGGCTTCCCTGCTACTTGTAATGTTGGGACATGAATTTGTTTGGTTCACTAAACTAAACAAATGCATGTTTGGCACTTAGCGGGTATTACTTTGTGTATGCAGTATCTCGAACACATAACAAACAAGACACTACTCGCACAACTCACTGTAAACTCTAAAAGCTCTAAACACTCGCAATAATCACTAATCCTCTGTACTCGCACTAATCAAAGTAAAGAGCAAATGGGCCTTCTCAAGTTCATACTAACAACACAATGTGTTGTACCATACATTATACATGTCATGTAAAACAATCTAAAAAAATGGATGGTTATTTCTCAGATAAGTACATACCTACTTCTTGTACAAATTGTTCTTTATATAATCTACACGGGAACCCAGTTAGCACATCATCTGATAATGGTGTGGAACTCAGATTTAGTGATGGTACAGCAGTTTTTTTAAGCTGCGTTTTTTTTTTCTTGAAATCTTTTTCTTTAAAATGTTTTCCACAAACAAATTTCAGGTCATGTAATTTTTCTATGGGTATATAAGCAAGGTCTTCATTTCCTGTCACTTTTACCCATAGTTTACATCTGTAAATTTTACATAGTATTAGGAAATGTAATAAAGAAAGTATGTACTACTATTATGTTGGCACAGTTATGATAGATGTAGTAAACAATACTGCTACAAAATAATGATTTGATAGACAAATTTGAAATTGCTCATATATTCGCTTATAACGTCATTAACAATATGCTTAGATCAACATCATGACATTATAATACAAACAGTACGTGGTTAGGTTTGAATTAGTACAAGGTGTACCCAACATATGAAATCATGAGCAAACGAATCTTTAGTCAAATTAAAAATAATATTTAATATTAGTATAATATTTAATTATTAGTTTATTAATTTTTTCTGATCAAAAGTAACTGAATAACTAGATAATTATTTTGGTAACACATATCTAATAAGTAAATATACACTGACCATTTAATTAATAAAATGATAGGCTAGAAGGTAATGCTTTAAGGTTTCATAGTTTATGCAACATTTTAGTAATTTACAAATGATTTACTTCCTAGTCCTACCATGGTAGGCCCAAAATATTACTACAAAAATTAATATAAAATAAAATATCGATATCGACAACAAGCACAGCATTGCATACCGCACTATTTTTTTACGAAGAAGATATTGTCTGTTTATAGTTCGATAATATTATAGTGTAAATGCTCTGATTATTTACAAGTAAATAATCAAATTGTAAATGATTTAATTATGATTTTAAGAATCGGTATGTAAATCGGCTAAATAAATAAATAATATTTACCGATCTTCATCAGTCGGAAATCTTGCCATAAAAAAACGTTTTATGGAGCCTTTCCTTTCAGTCCTCATTCCACATATTTCACATTTTCTATGACGCATTATAGTTTACTGATAATAATTAATGGTACACTAAAAATTAAATAAAATTTCCTAACTCGGTAATTTATTGTACAATAAAAACAAAACAGAACGTCATAAATCTAACCACCACAGACTACTATGGATACTACCACAGAGTACATTGAATATATATGGATACTACGCACACTACTACTACGCTAACCACAGAGAATATAACCACTACTGACTACCACGATTATATTTTCCGTGCGTACTACCACAGAACTACACTAACAGGGTTGCCAGATATCAGCTAATTCAATTCGCCGAATTTTGCCTACCGAACCGAGTAGCCTAAATCGCCTAATAAATTTTTTGGGCAAGTAGCCTAATTCGCCTAACATTTTAAGCTAAGTAAGCCTATATTTAGCCCAAATAAAGAAGACACGTAAGAAAAGAACATTGTAAAGCAGAATTGCCGAGTAGAAGTAGCTTTAGTGTTATTGTGCAGTTAAAGCAGTTAATTGCTCTCAATTAAAAACAAATAGTATTATTATTCGCCAATATATGTCGGGAAGAGTCATATTTTTCTATTTCAAACATATTTTTGGGTTCCGTACCTCACATTGACAAAAGGAACCCTTATAGGATCACGAGTGGGGTTTCTTACAACTAACTCGCGAAATCGCAATTTCAATAATTAGTAATTGTGATACTTTCCTGACTCGATGTGTCGATGATCGATCCTTAGTTTCACACAACAATATCACTTGGTATTTCGAAAAGTTACAATTCAATTTAACACCAAAATGCCAACGCGTTGAAAACACTAGGCACCAATTTTTAATCAGTAATGTATATTACGACTGCGCCAGGTTGCGCACGAGTCGTGTACACCAACAAATTGACATTGAATACCGCACTATTTATACTTACTTTTATTGTAAAACAAACCAGTCAGGCAGCTAAAATTAAAAAAAAAAGGAATTATCGTGATTTAAAACGTATGCAGTAGCGGAATCGCGCGAGCGTCGCGTCGCGTAATTCTTCGCATACAAAACTAATCACACCATATTTTCTTATAGATATTATTATATATTATTTTGTGATTTTGTGATTACTATTATTTATCAGGTCTTTTCTTTACGAAGCATAGCCGAAATATGTTTGGCGAAACACCAAAAGGTCTATTGCGCATTCGTAGACTTGGAAAAGGCCTATGACAGAGTGGTGAGGAATGAATTGTGGTCAACATTGTCTATGTATGGGGTGGGCGGCAGTTTGATACGAGCACTGAAATCACTCTATGAGGGTTCCAGTGCTTGTGTCAGAATAAACGGAGCGTACACAGACTGGTTTAACATCGAAAAAGGTGTTAGACAGGGATGTGTAGCATCGCCAGTGCTGTTCAACCTATTCATAGACAATTGCTTGACAGATCTGAAAGAAAGTGTGTACGGATTAAGAATGAATGATTTAACCATCAAATGCCTCCTATACGCTGATGATCAGCTAGGCTATTCTGTAAGCTATCTCGACAGCGGAATCCGCGGTGAGATTCGAATTACGTACTTTGAAATTCAATCGTATCACGTTCGCAATACGGTTGAATTTCGTAGTAAAAAATTCAAATATCACCGCGGATTCCGTTGTCGAGATAGCTTACAGAATAGCCTAGCAGGTGATATTAGCATTATCGGAGGAGGAGTTGCAAAGAATGGTTAATATTATGCATGACGCCTTAAAAAGCAAAGGGATGAAAGTGAATGTAAGCAAGACCAAAGTAATGGTTTTTGAAAGAGAAGAAAGAATGACTGATTGTTATGTGACGATTGAAGGAGAAAGAGTGGAACAAGTGAAAGAGTTTGTGTACCTGGGTTCTAAGTTTACGAGAGATGGTAAGTATGAAAGTGATATTGAGCGAAGAGTTTTGGCTGGAAACCAAGTGAGTGGGGCACTACATAACTTTATGAGAAATCAGAACGTGTCCAAAAAAGCACGACTGGCTGTACATAGGGGAGTGTTGGTTCCCACACTCATGTATGGTAGTGAATGCTGGGTATGGCAGAAGAAACATGAAAGTAAAATTAATGCTGTAGAAATGAGAAGTTTGAGAAGTAGGATCAGAGTGACTTTGATGGATAAGTTGGAGAACAGCGTGATAAGGGAATGTTGTGGTGTGGTAGAAGATGTAGTGACAAAGATAGAGAAAGGGATGCTTAGATGGTTTGGACATCTAGAGAGGATGGATGAAGAAAGATTGACGAAACAGATTTATGAGACGTGTGTGAATGGGCCAGTTGGTAGAGGCCGACCTAGGCGAACGTATCACGACCAGATCGGAGACGTTTTAAAAAAAGGCCAAGTCAAAAGTACCTATAACCGGCGAGCATGTATGAAGACGCTCATGAAAGTGGAAGAAGCGAAGGAGGTATGTCAGGATCGTAGCATGTGGAAAGAAGTAGTCTCTGCCTACCCCAACGGGAAAAAGGCGTGATTGTATGTATGTATGTAGATTTACTTCATTGTTGTATAAAAATAATGTTTATATTTTGTATTGTTATTTTTTATTTACACCTCAAAACCCCTGAAATGTATATCTTGGATATTTGCCTTTTGACTCATACCATCCTGAATTGATTTAGTGATTTGTCTACTTATTTGCAATGATATTCGAAATGCTAATTTCATTCATAATTTTCAACACAGAAACTCGAAATTGCGAGAAAACCGCCACTTGGTAGAAAACCCAACGATCACACAAATACGATGATATTTCTAGAATTCAATAGCGAAGATAGATTCGCAAAACACAAATGAATAGAATTTACACTAGATATATAATAAAAACTAAAATTCACCAACAGAAAATAAAATTTCAGAACACAATTTAGCATCAGCATTCCAAGCGAACAAAATGGCGTCTATGGTCGACCTAAGGCGCCACCTTTTTGCTAGTTTTCATTTCGCGGGGAATAAAATATAGTTCTATATGGCATTTTATAAATAATATATTTCTTCATCAAGCGTCTAAGACCAAAAAATGGTTACAATTTCTAATATTATGCGCTGTAAATATAGAAAAAAAAGTTTGGGTAGGCAGACCCACCGGTGGGCCCGTGAAGCTTGACGGAATAGCTCGTAATTTTTCTCGACCCACCGGTGGGTCCGCGACGCCTACGCGTTTTTCAACAAAATCTATCGTCCCGAAAGACTCGACACCGTGTCGGTTTTTGTTCACACAGCTGAGCCGGCCATGACATCTGCGGCGCGCAAGTGCCACAGACAAAAAACTCGCGTCGTAGGCGTGTTATGCCAAGGACAGGCAAATTTGGTACGGGACGAAACATCTACCCGCCCCGAACGGGGAACCCGTTCGCTAATCAATTGGCAAACGAGACAAAGTTGCCACCACTCTCTTCATCACCGAACCGTCCACCAGGACCTCCGCAAAACACCATGGGGGACACCATCTGTGCCAATAACCAAATTAAGGATGCGCCCCCGGCGCCAACACAGTGGCGATAGGTTAGCATTCTTAATCAAAACGAGGTCCCCAATTTTCGGTGGATCGGTTTTGTCAGTCCATTTGACGCGCTGCTGGAGAATATGCAAATACTCTAGACTCCAACGTTTCCAAAAGCTCTGAGTGAGCTGTTGGACAAGCTCAGAGCGTGAAAGAGGATTCGATTTCACGTCCACAAAAGGATACTCAGGCACGGCAACAATTGGACAACCAATGAAAAAATGGCCGGGCGTAAGTGCCTCAAAATCTTTTGGGTCTGAAGAGAGCGGGCACAACGGACGCGAGTTCAATACGGCCTCAATTTTGCAGAACACCGTTGCAAGTTCCTCAAAGGTTAAAACGGTTTCTCCAATAACTCGTCGCAAATGTGATTTGGCCGATTTTACAACGCCTTCAAATATACCACCCCAATGGGGGCAAGCTGGTGGATCAAATAGCCAGCTTATTCCAAGTTTGATCAAATTATTGCCAATGTCAGTTTGGTTTGCTGCCAGAAAGGCGTACACTTCCTTCATATAATTGCTGGTGCCCTTGTAGTTTGTGCCGCAGTCCGACCTAATCAAGGAGGGCAAACCGCGCCTGGAGACAAACCTGTCCAGGGTCGCGACAAATGCCGGGGTCGAAAGCGAACTGACCAATTCCAATGGACCGCCTTGGTCGAGAGGCAAACGAAGACACACAAATAGGCCTTCACAATCTTGGCGTTGCGAAGGGTGGACGTCCGGACCGAAAAAGGGCCCGCAAAATCTGTCCCAACCCCGTCGAAGGACCTGGTCTCCGTGACGCGATCAGCAGGCAAGTCGCCCATCAGAGGCTGCATGGTAGAGGCCTTAAGCCTGTAGCAAGGGATGCAGCGAAAGACGATGCTGCGGATCGTTCTTCGAGCCGAATATATCCTAAATTCTCGCTGCAAGATGGCCAGCAGGGCATTGCAGCCGGCGTGCGAGTTTTTAATGTGACGATCAGTCACCAGTGACCTTGCTTGGGCAACAAAAGGGGGTGACAGGCCCCGTAAGGGAGGTTGGCGTTCCGAAGACGTCTTCCAACACGCAAGGGTCCCGAGTCATCCAAAAAGGGGCTCAATTTGCTGATGGCTCCCGACAATTTAGCCTTCTCGGCTTTCAATATTCCAATTTCCCGTTCAAAATCGACGGTTTGCACCGAACGAACCCAATGAAGGAGAGCCTCCTGTCGCTCTTGAGGAGCGAGAACCGGTGCCAAGCGTTTATCGTGTGGGTGTCGACAATTATACATAAAGCGCTTGATCCAAGCGGTGACACCTAACAATTAGTCGAGGGAGCTGTATTTATTTAACAAGAACTCCGGGTCGAATTCAATCGGTCGCGTCTCAGTAGCGAGGGTTCGCAAACCGGGCAATGAAGAAGTATCCAATTCCGACGTACGAGGCCAAGTACTCTCATGATCAACCAACCAACCCGGACCCCACCAAAGAGAGTGGTCAATCAAAGCAGGGGCCAAACATCCCCGTGATGCACAATCTGCGGGGTTCAATTCTCCGGGCACATGCCTCTAAATCAAGGGAGTCTTAGATTTTTAAATCTAGGAGACTCGATTAGCCACAAAAACCTCTAAGGTGTGAACCGAAGCCTTCAACCAACAAAACAATCTGACTGTCGGTCCATGCATAGGTCGCGCTAATATCAACCGAGCGGCCCAGCGTGTTCATCACGTGGTTTAACAGATGCACAAGGAGAGCAGCTCCACACAGTTCTAACTTCGGAATGGTCAATGCGGTCCGAAGGGGAGCAACCTTGCTCTTGGCCATGACCAGGGAGACCGTCACCTGGCCCGTCGCACTCACAGTGCGCAAATAAACAACTGCGGCATGACCCTGCTCCGAAGCGTCCGAGAACCCATGAAGGGACGCCTTGACCAGGAAGGTCCTGGTGGAAGAATAGAGCGAGGAAGCGAGACCTCATTGACCGCAGGGAGTGAGGACACAAAACGAAACCAATCCTCGACCAAAGTCCCTGAGAGAGGTTCGTCCCAACCAAGTCCGGCGGTCCAAAGCCTTTGAAGAAGGCACTTCGCCCAAAATATCACCGGACATATCCAACCATTTAGATCAAAGGTTCGAGCAACCGTGGACAGCATCAACCGTTTCGTCCATATATGCACCAACTCCAGGTCTACGTTGTACGTGAAGACGTCTGGGACTGGGCTATACTGAACGCCGAGGACCGTCATCATGGCAGGATTGTCGATATTTTCGAACAAATGTGGATCCTGTTTATGATCGTCCGGCAAATCCTTCAACAGCGCAGGTGACGCAGGTTCGACATCAATTTGCGCAATTCGTAACCTGCGGCGGCCAATATTCCAATCAATTCGTCGCGAAGGAGGATCGCTTCCTCCTCCTTGGAGGCACCTGTCCAAATATCGTCGACATACAGGTTCTCCTTCAAGATGGCGGAGGCGCGAGGAAACGTCAAGCGCTCGCGATCCGCGGGCTCCCAAAGCGCACGAATAGCCAAGAATGGGCTTGACCTTAGCCCGTACGTATTCGTGTTGAGCTCGTATACAATAATCGGATCCTGTGGGTTCTCGTGCCACAGAATTAGCTGATAGCGACGATCATCTGGATGGATGATCGTTTGCCGGAACATCATTTTAATGTCAGCCTTCTCTTACTGTAAGCTTGGGTGTTGTGAGAAAACAGATTGAATAGTAAAGTAAAGGCGCGCGTCTTATTTATTAGTAGGATAGTAGGACGTGTGTATGTAGGTATTAGAGATGCGCCAAGTACTCGTTTACTGCTCGATACTCGGTACACTCGGTGTTCTTTTAGTAATCGTACTCGTCCGAGTAACACGATTGAAAACATTCACTCAACATTACTGAACACGAAAAAACGGTACCTACCTACTACAGAGTCCAGAATTTTGCACGTCACTGCACTGCGCCTGTTACCTTGAGACATAAAGACGTTGAGTCTCACATGCCCTGTAATTTCACTGGACACCTTGCCATTTCAACCGAAAAACAGTCCTATCATGGCTGAAAATTAATTGGCAAAGTGGTGGTATCGCTCCACTATCTCTTTCGTGCATTTAAGATACTTATATAATAACTGTGAATCGTAGGAAAAAACAAACAGCGTATCTTGAGATTAATATATAACATTCCTCTCAATGTATAAATTTTCTTATATTCATTTTTGTCGTCACGTGTCACCCGCTTCATCGATAAGCGCGCGGGCGTTTGCAGGCATCCCTACGCAAGACCTATATGTCAATGTACCTACGTAGCTGTAGCACATCTGCTTACAACTATCAGCAAACTTATAGATTTAAAAACGGGAATTTAACGTGACTTACGCGACGTCAATACAGCGATCGACATATGTTTGTGTGAGCAGTGCGAGGCTGAACGCGTCGGCGAGCGCCCCGCACTCAAGATCCTGAAGAAGGCCTCCGGATGAGGCCGAAACATATGTCGATCGCTATATCGACATCGCGTAAGTCACGTTAAATTCCCGTATTTAAATCTATAAGTTTAAAATGAACGTGAGTTTTTATAATAAAACTATCAGCAAGGTGGTATGCTCATAGCCGCGCTCTATACTTTAGTAATTATTGCTCTGAGACGTGGAGGGAAAATTAAATGGAGAAGAATTTGGTGTATACGATGAAATAGCCTTAGAAATATAACCCGTCTAAAATAATGAACACGTGATACATATGCCAGCTATGAGATATAATGAACAACGTAATCTGGTCGGGTTATATATCGACACCCCCAACGGACAAGGTTGTAACTTTAGTATGGTGATTTTTCAGAATGAGCCAAAAAGTGAAATTATTGTGTTTGAATTTTTTTTTACAAAAAAGTATTAGGTAAATTAAAAAAAAAATCTGTGCATTCATTGATTAGGGTTAAGTACTTTATTTTGAAAAATGTGTATCTCAGAATAATCCATTAGAAGCTGAGATAATAACAGTTACAACCCAATGTTTTATACAGCTTTAACTGTAATAAGGTTGTATCTAGCAAGTTACTACCTTGTCAGTATTGAATGGTAGTACTTATGAAGGAAGTAAGAAAAAAATTATTATAGAATTAAGTTAATTTGTCTAAGTAAGACACATCTTTTAAATATTTTTAAATTTAACAGTCTTCTAAATCAGTCAAATATTACTAAATAATCATATTATCTATATCAGTCTTATCACTTTTTATGTTAGCTAAATAATTATCAACATGCTTGATTTTTCTACTAAAGACTTTTTATAGGCGGACATGAATTTAGCTGCATACAACTAAAACTAAAACAACATAGGTATAATGAAAAATAATCTCAATAAACTTTAATAAACTGACTTTGCATCAACATTGGTATAAGTCATACTTATCTGTAAAAGAAATTAAAACAGAAATTACGCTGCTATTCTTGTTTTTTTATTAATCTGAATCATCTGCATTATCATTTTCTTGTCAGATGTATACTTCCTTTCTTGCATTAATCATAATCATTTGTTTCTCTCTCACAATAAGTAATTGGTACAGTTTGGACTTATATGTTATTGTATTATTGTAGATTGTAGAATTATTGTAAAACTTTATGTGACTGACCTCAATCCATTTAATTTTGGATTTGTTAATACTAAAAGTGTTTGGCAATGTTTATCAGTAGCTAACTTACTTGGTACAGCCTATAAATACAAAAAATGTCAAGTGCGACTTGAAATTAAATATTTTTTCGTAATTTTTGCTCGAACATAGACTATAAAACTTAACAATGACTGTAATTAAGATAATTTGTGTTCCGATCCCTCACACTACTCCCTTATTCGTCAGAAATCTTATATGTGTGGTTTTTAGGGCTCCGAAAAGGGTAGAACCCTATTACTGAGACTTCTCATAGTGTATATTAACTGCCTACAAAACTCAAAAATAAAAATTAAAGGGATCCCATTCAAGAAACTTATTTTTTCAGCTTATTATGTTCAATCGGAACCCTACATGTGCGAGTCCGACTCGTGCTTGCCTAGTTTATTTATTATTTCGTCCACGTTCATCTTATTTATCTTCCTAAACATAATGGTGTGCCTGTCATTTGTCAGAAATACCCAATATATTTAAAAACATCGAACTTTGGGCGCCAAATACATACTAATTTAACAAGCAAATAACTTTTATTAATTACAATTCAGCCGTGATAAAGCAGTGTCTCTAGTTACGGCCACAGACATTTGTTAAGATTTTTCGTCAAAAAGACGTATGAGGTTTTACTTCCAAATTCAAAAGTGAATTAAAGGAACCTAACCCAAAATACGTCTTTATTATTGCTGAAATTTTCCAGTCGACTACTATTAAGAAAAGTAATTCGAAATACTTCTTTTTCTGCCAAAGTCAACATGACAGTTACTACCTTTTTCGATTGGCTATCTTAGAAACTACTCACGCTAGAGATACGTCGATTTTACTATCGTGTAGCTCTTTTTGCGTACTTTACGCCTATAGTGGTAACTCAAACTGGAAGTAACCTGAGTTACTGCCTTGTCCGTTGGGGGTGTCGATATGACATCGGGTGAAAGCCAATAGGCGCCGCTAGAGCTGGGGGCAGAGCTGGTGGCAAACAATAAAATCGCATACGCGAGAAGGATAAAAAATGTTGTCCGTCTCGCTCACTCATTCTAGTGATTGTATATTCTTATCCTTCTCATATTATTATTGTTATTTTAATGTCAGATCTTTTAAGTTATCCATCTACGCTCTGAGATAATAATATAATAACATATTTTATACATATATATAGACAGATAACAGCGTCTGCAGGCTTATCACGAAATTAGGGTGAACGAACGAAATGAACTAAATGACGGAGACGCAGCTATGTAGGCTGAATAGCTCCATCTTTGTCATGTTCGTTCATTTCAATCCCTATCAAATTTCGTGATAGCCCCCCCCACCCCCCCGACTACGAATTTGTTTTTATTCGTAGCCCCCAAACTAGTTACAACACACTATTCCACAGATTACCATATGTATAGTGTACTTAAAGAGAAAACCAACTATTACTACTACTACTACTACCAACAGAACTAAAAACTTTGCATGGATGTATATTTAAAAACAGATTGAAACAGTGGCTGCTTTCAAAAGCTTATTATAACTTAAATGAGTACTTCGATGTAAATTGATAAAATTAATTATTTAGAATTCGAAGCATAATATTCTTACATTTGTAAAAGGTGCATATTATAATATTACATAGATGTTGTCTGGTGTAGTCAAAGATTATTAAAGATTCTCGAATTTATGTCACATTGTTATAAAATTTCAAATTATATTTATAATTATTTATACTTATAGATATTGAATTATTTGTACAAAAATTTAGTAGATATATAAACTGCTTGTCTTAGTACTAAGCTAATTTTAATTCTTTTCTTACTATTGTATGTTCGAAATGAACAAACTGTTGAGACATATTTTATATTTTAAGACCTTTGTACACAGTTTTCACAATAAATATTTTCTATTCTATTCTATTCTAAAAATAAATTATAAGTAAAACATAATTTTAAAAACAAGCTTTTATCTGGGACAATGAATTAAAATGTTAAAAATTAATTCTAGTAAGTATTTGGCGTGTAGGTACTTACCTATATTCTTAAAAGCTTGAAGCTTACAGAATGGAGCCCCTAATCTAACAAGTAATTTTGATTGAACAACCACGACAGCGTCCTTTAGAAAATTAAAGTCATAACATCTATATAAGAACAACCACTGATTTATTACGAACTGTTTTATGACATATTATAACTATCAGTTTTGGAGCAAAATGGCAACATGAATTTGCACAAACAATGTTTGCTGCAGTGCCCCTGGTGAGTTGTCACCGAAACACGTATCTAAGAACATGCACCGATCAAACCCCAACCCATCAGTGAAAATTGCATCAAAATCGGACTAGTCATTTTGGAGAAATATGGTAACATTGATTTGCACAAACAAATGTTTACTGCAGCGCCCCCTGGTGAGTTGTTACCGTAACAGCACCCGAACATGCACCAATCAACTCCAAACACATAACTGAAAATGGCATCAAAATTGGACTAGTAGTTTGGGAGAAAAATGGCAACATGGATTTGCACACACAAAACCCCGCCCACCCCAAACGCATATACCGTTTCCGTTCCGTCTTGGGTAAAAAAGAACTCGCATGAATAGAAGTCTAATGTATATAAATATAAATCTCGAATAGGCCGGTTTTTTAGGGTTCCATACCCAAAGCGTAAAACGGGAACCTATTACTAAGACTCCGCTGTCCGTCTGTCTGTCTGTCACCAGGCTGTATATCATGAACCGTGATATTTAGACGGTTTAAACTTTTACAGATGATGTGTTTCTGTTGCCGCTATAACAACAAATACTAAAAACATTAAAATTATATGGGGTCCCCATTCAAGAAACGTTTTTTTATAAATATTAAAATACGGGACTTATCGCGCCTAAAACATAAATCTTATTTACTCGACGTTTTCGACCAAGTTGCTTTGATCGTGGTCATGAGACGACGACCGTCGTCTCGTGATCACGATCGACCACCTTTGGTCGTGAAGATTTATGTTTTAGGCGCGATAAGTCCCGTATTTTAATATTAATAACTATGTGTTCAAATCGCGAAAGTTATGTTTACAAACGTGTTTTTTTCGACATTTCCTAAACGTTCGATGTGGCGTTATATTGAAAAGCCGATCCCTAACACCTTTGTGTTAACTTTCACTTAGATAGCGTTAGACGTTAGATGGCGTTATGAGAAATAAGCACGCGGCCAACTCTGGCGAAAAATGATAGTGGTATTTTTTGCTCGATCTTATAAAATACTGCATTGTGGTACGGAACACTACGAGTTCGAGTCCGACTTGCACTTGGCCAGTTTTTTTTAAATATTTTAAACAAACCTGTGTGGAATTGGATTTTTGATTGAGAGGTCAGCTGAACTTGGTCAGTTGTTTTTACTTCTGCTAAAATGCAATAATTGTGCTCCAGTTGAAAGATTGTGTTTGAAGATGAAAGTTTTCCTGGAATTGTTTAAAATCTAATTTAATGATCAGTAACGGTGCGTACAGCCTATTTAACATAACATGTTATAATACTATTATTTCACATGTTTTAGACAATGTGGACACGGAATGTTTTAGTTAGATAATGTGGTCACGAAATGTTATACAACATGTTATAATAATATGTTATAATATCATGTTTTATTACATTCCGTGTCCACATTGTCTGAAACATGTTAAATAACAATTTTATAACATGTTATGTTAAATAGTCTGTACACACCCTAACAACAACAATCAATCTAGCTTTCCAAGAAAAAGTTATTACACTTATAACTCACCATCTAAGTTCAAAACTGGCACGGCTGAAATATTAAGTCTGTGACTAGCTACTTTTTGATCCAATGTGAAGTGATTGGCACATACTTTCTTATTTTTATAAATTTTAATGGGGTCAGTTTCTCTTACTTTGTCACCTACAATTGACACCCATTTCTGAAACATATCAGGCTTTCTCTCAGGATGGGGAAAACCATGCATATATCCACCTGCAAAACACAAAGATTGGTCGTTAGAAATAAAAGGTAGGAATGTACTTTAACTGACATCGATTTTAGGAGCGGGTTGGGGGGGGTGTATGGGTTTGGGGAGGGGTAAAACCACCTACTTGAAGGAATAGTTGCGGACTCCCCCCTCCCCCCCTTTAGGAGATATGAATGTTCTAAAATGTTGAGGTTAAGTACTAAAAAAATATCAATTAATTAGTTTAAGGCTAAAACTGTATCAATAATTAGGAAAGGGGGTGGGGGGGTTAGAGGCGAACCACTCTCCTATGCGCGGAGAAACGCTGAAACATGTTGACGAGAACAAAAAAATTATATGAAAATTAATTGTCTTTTCATCCTACTTCCTACTAACACATTATAAATGCGAAAGTACGTGTGTTTGTGTGTGTGAATGTTTGTTACCACGCATCTCGATAACCACTAAGCCAATTTTAATGGAATTTAAAGCGTAGGTAATGTAGGTTCTAACTTAAGACATAGGCTAAAATTATTTGTGAAAATCGTCCCCCAAAGGGGTTAAATAGGGTGATAAAGTTTCTATGGAAAATTTTATTCCTTGGGCCGATTTACTCAAAACTCGGTACAAATAAACCTTAAAACAAATAAAGACACACGTGTATTTTATTTTTTCAAAACTACCCCTAGGGGGCTTCCAAAATAAATTTTCTTTGTAAAAAATAATAAAAAAATCAGTAATATTTGTTTTCACGTATTCCTTTGTCCGATTCACTCAAAGTCGGTACAAACAAACAAACCTTAAAACAAATAATGAGACAGGTGTTTTTATTTTTTCAAATCTACTCCTAAAATCTTGTCTTATATGATTTTTTTTAGAAAAATCATAGAAAATTTAGTAATGTTTGTTTGCACGTATTCCTTGGTCCGATTCACTCAAAACTTGGTACATGTAATATATAAAACAATAATGAGACACGTAATTTTTTTATTTTCCAAATTTACCCTTTGGGGTGTAAAATGTATTTTGTTTGGAAAAATCATTGAAAATCCAGATTCCAGTCATGTGTGTTTCGACGTATCTGCATAACTAATTAACCGTTTTCAATGAAATTTCAAACGTAGATAGTGTAAGTTTTGAGATAGCAGATAGGTTAATTTGATTTTCAAATTTCAACCCCTGAAGGGGTTACATAGGGTGATAAAGTTTCTATGAAAAATGTAATTCCTTGGTCCGTTTCACTCAAAACTCGATTCAAATAACACTTAAAACAAATAATGAGACATGTATTTTTTATTTCTTTCAATATACCCCTAGGGTGAGTGAAATTTAATTTTATCTGGAGAAATCATAGAAAATACATTAATGTTTGTTTCCACGTATCTGCATAATTACTAAATCGATTTTGAAGATATTGGAAATGTAGATAGTGTAGGTCCTGAAATAAAACATAATATCATCCCCTAAAATGGTTAAACAGGGTGATAGTTTCTATGGTAAATTTTATTACATACTTGGTTTGATTCAATCAACAGTCAACATTAGTTCCATTCACTATATAGGGAAATACAGTTTAACGTAAATAATGAAATCTTTATATATAAACGGCAAAAGTTACCGTCTGACTGACAAACTGACTGATCTATCAACGCACAGGTCAAACAACTTAACGGATTTGGTGAAATTTGGCATGCAGATAGTTGTGATAAATTATTATGACGTAGGTATCCGCTAAGCAAGGATTTTCCAAAATTCACCCCTTAAGGGGATGAAACGGGAGTTCAAAGTCTGTATATAAAAACAACATAGGATATTCTATTTTATCGGAAACTTCACACAAGTACTTCTGTCAATAAGTAAGTAAATATGTGTTTCAGGCTTTTTCGAAATTCCACCTTTAAGAGAGTGGAATGGGGTACAAACAAACAAAACAAAGTCTGAAAATCAATATGATTTTTTGGGTTTTATAAAAATGAGTCCCTATGTCCCTTGGTCACGCCATAACTTGATATACTATGATAGACCGATATAGCTAATTTAGTTTTTCATGTGTTTTTACGAAAAACAAATTAAATATATGAAAAAAGTTACTAACGCGGGCGAAACCGCGGGGCACTGCTAGGTACCTATAAATTAGAAGGGTATTTTACAGAAAAGATCTTTTGTATCTTCATTTCAACGCTATGGCGTCGGTTCTGGTGACGCCCGGCCGCTGCCGCGGCTTCCCTCCTCGCTACGCTCGTCGGCGCACGTCACGCGGTGATCACTGTTCCCTAGTGTATTTGTATTGTATTGCCTTAGTGCCAGACTAAAGTCCCCGTCACGAGAAGCTATAAATTATGTTAACAAGTGTTCAGGAGTTCACAACATTTGGACCAACAAAAAAAATGAATTTGTGAAAATAAACTCAAAACTCGAATGACGCGTTTATTTCAAAATGGCGTCCCGATAGTTTACAATCCCTGCGTCCGGTACCAAGAAACACAAACGATAGCGCTTTGCGTCGTTAAAATATGATCCGACTAAATTAAATAGGTTGTTACTTTCATATAACCCGTCTATATTTCATGTCGATTGAATATGGTCAATTTATTATTATCTCGCAGTATAAAATGTTTACTTAGTAAAAGATGTTTGTTTACATAATTTATAGCTTCTCGTGACGGGGACTTTAAGACTTTACCTAAAATTTACATTCCATTTCACGCATTTGAAAGTTTTTCACCCAAATTTACAAATTAAACTTAAATTATATTACGCATTAACCATTCGTTTGCGCAAGCAATTCGCCAGATGGCGCTATTTTGTAAAAACATTTCCAATTCTATAATTATTTACGCAATAACCATTAGTTTCCGAAAGTTATATTCAGGCTTCATATAGGCTGGAATCTTAAAACGAGTCGCCTGAATTGAGGATTCTGCTGCTGTGGGAGGGTCAAGGGGGTTGGTCTTGATCCTCCCAAATATATTTTAGCTGCCGGAGTTAAGTCAAAATATTTTAAATTCATATTTTTCATTTCGTAAATTCGCGTGAAATGGAACGTAAATATTAGGTAAAGTCATAGTCAAACACTAAGGCAACACAACAGAAAACAGTGACCACCGCGTGACGTGCGCCGACGAGCGAAGCAAGGAGGGGAGCCGCCGCAGCGGCCGCGCGTCACCAGAGCCGACCCTATGGCTTTTGAATTAAGGTACAGAAAACGTTATCTGTAAAGTGTCCGTGTAATTTGATTTAATGAAAAGTCAATAAATTTTTATTGAAAAAATAACTATTTTTTTTCTCGTCAACTATGTTTCCGCGTTTTTCCGCGCATAGAGGAGTGGTCCATCTCCAACCCTTCCCATCTCCAGCGTAAACTAATTATTGATAATTTTTTTGGTACTTAACCTCAAAATATTAAAAGATTCATAGTTCCTAAGGGAGGGGGGTATTACAACTTTACCTTTAAGGAGGAGGTTTTAACCCTCTCCCTTCCCCTCTCTCTTCCATAGCACTCTCCCCCCTAAATCAATGGTGTTTCAAATGAGTAGCGCTAATTAACTTTGATATTAAATTTAAAAAAAAACTATGCATTTCCGGCGGGGGGAAATTGTGCGGGAGGGTTCCTCACGTTTCTCCCTCCCACCTCCCCCCTCCACTTCCCTAAATTCAGGATTTAAGATTTTTTACCCATTTTATTACTTCATAGCAGGTATAACGGAACGTTGAATTTGCGTTGTTGTGATTAGCTATACATACACATTTAAGTAATCTGTGGTTGTGATTTGTGAATGTTGCATGGAGAAAGTATATATATGGAATGTATATCCACAGAATGTTGTGATATAAACTGTCAAAATGATAATTTGTTAGGCGAATTTTCCGATTTATAAATATATATACCTCGGAAAGTATTAGTTTTCGCAAAGCAAAACTTCACACGAAGCCTTATTGCAATAAGACATCTGTATGAAAAAAATCCTGGCCTCCAACTCGAAGTAACGAACTAAGTAAAACATAGCCAAATAAAAACCTAGATCTATAATAGGTAATAACTTTACTATATAAAAGGCACCAACTTTACTATTATTACATTACTTTACTATTACACTATTATTACTTTGTGGCGACCTCGCCTTATTTTATGATGATCGAACTCTTTGATGACAGCCTAATTTTCTCGTCCGACATAAGTATTTGAATGTTTTCATATGTCGATGGTAGAATTGTTGTCAAGGATTCTGACATTATTTTTCAGTAGTTAATATTTTTCTCTTGCCCTAGTTGGTAAAATTTGATTGTAGTAATACTGATTGAATTTAATGTAATAACTATTTATTGAAGCGTGAGCCTTGATTGCAAAGCATCAAGGCCATGCAATAACAATATCACTCCAGTTCCAATATTTTCTTCGAATACAACAGATTATGTGAAACTGCGTTAGCTTATATAGTGAAGCCCAGAGCATTCCACGGTCCGTTCCGACTAATATCTGCCCGGGACCGTCGATATAAAAGCTAAGTATACTTTCATTATAAATCTAGAAGAGGACCCCTCTCTGTTCTTCATCGGCTTTTACGCACCACAAAGAGTAACATAATATATACTGACTAAGAGTTGCCTTTCAAGGAGGTTTTTAATATCACGTATTAAGCGCCTCTGGTGCTTGATGCAGGAAGCTTACTATGCATGTGTGCGTGGATTAGACACACACACACACACACATATACACTCTCTCATATACGCTCCCTCCACACATACACACGCACAATTGCAGCTATATTTATAATACTTTATTTTTATGGATTTTTTTTGTTGGTGTTATTTAGATTTTCTATGTGACATGTATTATCAAATACGTAATATTTTATAGTATGATATATTTAAAATAATGGTTACAAAAAATACCTACCTCCAACCTACATATATGAAATCATCTCAAAACTATTAACTATAAATGTATATATAGTTAATTTATTTGTGAGATAAATACAGACACCTGGCTAAAATAATATTTAATTAAATAAACATTGAAATATCAGATATTTCTGTAACAATGAAACAAAGTTACTTTTCATTATCTTTTTACTTTAAACACTTAGAAAATATGTACATTTTGTAAAAACCTATAAAACTATTAAAAAAAAATATCTTATCACCATTTCAGTAACTACAACAATTTTCCGAGCACACAACTTTAGTATTATGCATACTATTTTATACTTACCAGGTAATATTATCAATATTAGCTGGTAATATAGTTATATAAAATAGTATGTATAATAATGTATATACCTAAAATAACAATCCCATAAACTGTTAACATCGATCGCATCGTCACTTAACATCAGGTGAGATAGTGGTCAAACGCTTACCTATCTGGGAATATAAAAAAAAATAACAAGTTTTTACATATTATTTCATAAGTTCTATACAATTTTCTACAACTGTTTACACATTATTTCATAAGTTATTTACAATTTTGTACACGTTTTTACACATTATTTGGTAAGTTTCATAATTTTTTTTCATGTATTTACAAAAAAAAATTCAAAATTATATTTTAGCACTTAGTCTGCTTGACTACATAATGAATTTGTTGATTATGGATGGTTGAGCGATGCATTGAGGGAGGAGCTTTTACTTATTTTCTGTTTTTGTAGTTTTTATGTTTTGTGTAATATTGGCGAGCAGCAATTTTAGTTGTGTCATCATCACCACTGTAACAAATTTTTCCCGTTAAAATTCTATTAATTGATTTGCACCAACTAAATATTAGGACATTTAATGATGTGTTAATGAATAATGATTTGAATTTGTTTTGATGAATCGAACATTTTTGAAGATGTATTATAGGTATAGGTATTGTTGGAAGGCTTCTTGTTATTTCTTGCTGTAGTACAGTAGTTATGATCCAAAAGTGCTGACTCGGCACTTATGTGGCTCCTTTCACCTGAAAATAAATAATAAGTGAATGATGAGTATCATGGAACACACTAAACAATAATGTCGGAAAAATCAAGTCGACTTCCTAGTCTGCGCTTTACTTGCGTGCGTCCTTAGTATATGTACCTATACGTTTAAATTTGTATATATTATATTACTTAGCATATGTACCCATTATGTACGCAGTCATTGATTTGATGATTACGATTGTTTAAAAACTATATATCTATAATAATATTATACAGAGAGAACATTTGTAATTTTGTATCTTTGGACTCTTGTATTTTTAACCGACTTCAAAAAGGACGTTTCTCAATTCAACCGTGTATCTTTATGTATAATGTGTATAATTCTTTCTTTATATATATAATTCTACTGTACGAGTGTATGTCACTGAACTCCTCCTAATGGGCTGGACCGATTTAGATAAATTTTGGTATGTGTGTTTGAATTAGTCCGTAGATGATTTAAATTCAGAATTGGACCCGATAAGTGGCGCTGCGATCGGGCAGGACAATGTCTACCGGATCCGCTAGTATAGTTATGTATATGTTTCTTCGCGAATAACATCATCGATTATGAACCGATTTTGACGATTCTTTTAGGAAAGAAGATATCCCAAGAGTAGTACCATAGTAATTTCATCAAGATCTGATAATTATATCCAGAGATATGGAGATAAACACCTCAAACTTGGTAATAATGATGTGGTCAAGGATGGTGAACACGCTAGGCCTGGAATGGTCCGACTATCGGAAGTTGTACTGAAGTGGTAAATTATGTAATTTGTTAAGGTTTTGTGTAAATCGGTTAAAAAATGACGATGATTGTAGAAGACATTAATTCATATTCATCGTAACAAACTGATTCAAAAATGCAGACATAGTTATGCTCTACCCGTGCGAAGCCGGAGCGGCTCGCTAGTAACTATATAATGTATGTTATTTATAATTTAATAAGTTTAAAAGAAATTACCGAAAAAGCGAAAGTGAACTCTAATTAATAGGGTTCCGTTGGTAGCCTTTGAGTACGGAACCCTAAATACAGATGAATTGAGAAACTCTTAATTTTGGAAGTTGGTTAAAAAGTGAAATAATTACCAGATATAGCGGATCCCAAAGGTCCAGAGCTCGAGCCAGGTGCATCGTCAGCTGAGTAACTAGTGTTGGAAATGTGCCCTTAAAGATTATAAATGGGTCAATTCATTCAATTCAATTTTAACATATAAATGGGTAACTTAAATCATTTGATTGACTTCTTGTTTTTCTTGTGCATTGCCACCCACCTGAGCGATATATATATATATATATATATATTTATATATATATATATATTGGCCAAGTGCAAGTTGGACTTGCACTCGTAGAGTTCCGTACCAAAATACAATCACTACATAGGTATTATATAATTTAAGATTTTTTACAAAACGAAAAAAACAGACTTCACATCCCGCTATAGTGAAAATATCCACTAGTCATAATCATGTCGTCAAGGTATCAAATTTGTTTATATTGTTTATCTCCATATCCCCGGAGATAATTGTCATATCTCGATAACATTTAAATGGAACCAAACGGGAGGTATAATCTCCCGAATTTTTTTTTTTCAAATCGTTCCTGGTTTGACGGAGTTTTGAGGTAACAAACAAAAAAAAACAGTCGACTTGAGAACATCCTCCTTTTCTGTGAAGTCGGTTTAAAGAAAAACAGTTGAATTGAGAACCTCATCCTCCTTTTGTGATGTCGGTAAAAAGCAACATCCCCCGGGTCTGTCTGTCTGTTCTCAAATTACTCAAAAACTACTGAACGGATTTTCATGCTATTTTGAAAGACAGGCAGAGTGATTTATGGGAAAGGTTTGTATGTGTGTTTCTTTAGGGTTTTCTGTAAATTTGTTAAAAAATTACGATGGTTGTTGAAGGCATTCATACTCAACGCAACAAACTGATTAAAAAATGCAGGCATAGTATGCTCTACCCGTGTGAAGCCGGAGCAAGTCGCTAGTATTTAATAAGTTTGAAAAAATACCGAAAAAAGCGACAGTGAAGTCTAAGTAATAGGGTTCCGCCTTTGGGTACGGAACCCTAAAACCAGATTAATTGAGAAACTGTTCCTTTTTGGAAGTTGGTTAATAAGTAAAATAATTACCTGATATAGCGGAGCCTAAGAGTCCAGAGCTCGAGCCAGGTGCATCATCAGTTGAGTACCTCGTGTTGAGAATGTGCCCTTAAAGTTTATACATGGGTCAATTCATTCAATTCAATTTTAATATATAAATGGGTAACTTGACTCATTTGATTGACTTCTTGTTTTCTTGTTCATTGCTACTCAATGGGTAAGGCCACCCTGTTCGTAGGCTTAGACCTTTATCTGCCCTACACATGATCCCTGCGTGGTGCAAAATGATTGTCCTAAATCACCCACCGGACAAACATTTGTCGCCAGTCAGTCACCAAGTTCTGGCGTGATATATTTAACGGTGGTTAGGTAGTTGTTAGTAACTGTTTTATTAAAATAACTGAGCATTACACATGAAATTTATGAATAGTATATTTGACTTACCTGGCAAAAGAAGAGTCGGTACTGCTAAAACATTTAACCGATTGCAACGATTTTTAAAATTGGTTTCAAAATGTTCGTCGCAAATCCTTTTTTTTTAATAATATTCATAATCAGCCGGTGAATCTAACTTTCCACCCGGTACACATTTAACCCATGATCGGAAACGTTCGGGATATTTTTGTGGGTCCGGAAATCTATGCAACACATCTGGAATAAATATAGGAGTTCATCATAGGTATGACTAATACCAAATAATATCTATTATTATTTAGCTGAACCAACAAACGTTGCTCTATATAAGCTGAAGCCACAAAGTCGCCACATTCTAAGTCGAGTCGATCTGGGCAAAATCATTTTATTACAACTTGTATGATACTAATGTAAGGGTCTAGTAGTAATTGAAGAGGTATGTGTACTTACTTGTTTTATTACAGCACAATAGGCAGTAAAATGGCGTGATTTCTTATTTTTAGGAAAGAAATAACTATAATTCACATTTATTTTCTTTCAGAAAAATATAATTAGTGATATCATAATTTTTCGTAAATTCCCACAAAAACTCTATGACATAATGCGCTGACGTGACATACTTTTTATAATTATCTAGACCAAAGAGTATTTATTGTACGAAATAATTACTAAAATATGTAATATAAGCGAATATAAGTTTTTAAAAATTAGTAATTTTTTATACAACTATTTTGCATTAAAATAAAAATAAATAAATAATAATTTATTTAAATGTCACTGTAGAGTCATCTACCGAATAAAAAGTGAACGAGAGTGTCACCTATCTGTCACATTTGTTTGGTACCGCTCGTAAGATGCCGCAGCTTTCGATTCAAGAACTGTCAAATGTTTTAAGTGTCACCCCCCTGACGCACCAGTCGTAAAACGCCGAAACTGCAAGTGTCATCCCATTCCTGTCTCAGTATCTAAGTAGCAGTCGATAGGGTTGGCACACGTAAAAGTAACTGGGATTATCCCGGTAAACTTCCCGGAGGTCCCAAAACTTTACTATTACTTACATATCTAAATAAGTAAGCTTTAAGAATCGAACTATTCTCTATCTATAAACTGACGAGAACTTACCAAGATCAGCGCATCCAAAAACACAATAACGTCGTCTTCCCCGGGTGGACATTTTAACAAGTAACAGCAAGGCAACAACGGTTAACTAGAACAAAATATAAACTATACGGTAAAATGTTGTTTTATTTGTTGACAAAACGAATAAATAGCAACGACAATTATTTTAGGCCGCACTTATTTAACCACAGTAGTACTCAAGTAAACCCAGCCACAGATTACTATATAGTATACAATGGCTCCACACGACTAGTTTATTTAGTTAGTGTGACCAGTGTTAAATATCTATGATTTTCTACCGCCGAGATTACAGAATTCATGAATAGTCTAGCTTTATATTATATGCCCTCTGTATTCTGTGTCTGTGTCCTGTGATTTATAGGTAATCTGTGATTAGTCCATGTCCACTCCGTTATTTCATTTTTGATTTTTCACCTTTTTAATAAATAATATTATATAATAGGCTTAACAGCTCGCTCAGCTACCTATGGAAAGAGCGTTGTTCGGTGTATTGTATCCCTACGGGATCGAATCCAGAACGAAGTAATTCGCCAGAGAACTAAAGTGATCGACATAACTCAGCGGATTAGCAAACTGAAGTGGCAGTGGGCTGGTCATATCTGCCGTAGGACCGATCACCGTTGGGGAGGGTAGACTGGTTCTATAGTGGAGACCGCGAATCGGTAAACGTAGCGTAGGACGCCCTGTGACCAGGTGGAGCAACAGCATTCGCAAAACTGTGGGGTGGGCAGTGACTGGAAAACAAAGAACCGAACATCGGGCTCAGTGGTGTGACTTGGGTAAGGCCTTGTCCAGCAGTAGACAGATACCGGCTGATTATGATAACAATGAACTGTGATTCAAATCTTGAGACTATTTCTTGTCCTACCAAGATATGCACTGAGCCCGATCTGCGGCTCATTGGGAGGGGTATGGTATATATTCAAATTTTTAAATATTAAACAAATTGATGTAAATTTTCATATATTTAAAGTTTTTGCTTCTTCTATAGGTATGTCTATGGATCACTTTTTTGCCAACGCCATGCCATGCCCTAATCGCCACGCTGGGCAGGCGGGTTGGCAATCGCAGGATGTAGCTTCTCTCACCGGTGACACTGCTGCCCGTCACCTGCCTGTATTTATTTTATTTTATATTATTATATATATATATATATATATATATAGTATTAAAATAAGTTGTGTAATTGCCAGAACACATATCTGACCTGTTGGTACCTATGTGATTATGTATGGGTATATGCCAAGGACAGACAACAGCTGTCCTTGGCATCGATTACATCTTTTTTGGCTAACATTTTTTGAAGTTTACCCAGATGGACACTAGACAGTTTTAGATTTACTAGATTGGGTGATACAAGCTTGCTCAACATCTGTATCTGTATCCTGGCAGCTGAGCCAGTTCAATGTATTAATAGCTAAGCTAATATATAACTACTATTTCAATAGTAGTGATCTATTCATTTTCATTATAATTTTAATATAAAACAGGGTGATCGCGTTCCTTCTTTGGATAAGGGTAAGTCAATTTTGAGTACCTAGCTTCTACTTAAATACAATTGGTTATGTTTGAAATTTTTTCGGTCAAAGCTGGACAAAAATGGTAAAGAGGTAGATACATCCCATTAATTTATCTTCATACAACATAGATAGATATTTTGCAAGTGACATCATGCATTTATAGTTATGAATCACATACTATTATATGATTATTCTGTCTGGTGTATTCTTGTTAAAGTGAATTCCGCACTCCTCCGGGAAACATGACCAGGTATTGAGCATGTTTCCCAAGGGGTGCAGGTTTAAGTCCCGTCAGTACGATAAAGTTTTGGATTGTGTGTAACAATAATATAAGGTGATAATTTATTTTTAAAGTTAACATTTCAAGAAACATAATAGTTTACATCGCCTCAAATTTTTTCGTCCATCAATCGCAGTGTTTGGCAACGTGTGGATCGCGTCCCCTGGGGGGTCGTGAAGCCTCTATAAAAGGGTCACGAGAGGTCACCAAGCCTCAGTAAAACAGAAAAAACAAAGTTTTAAAATAAATGTTTGTAATATGTGTTTGTAGGTGTTATAATTGAGAGGGAATGAGAACACATCTTGGGAGAGGCCTACGTCCAGCATTGAACTAACACCGGCTGATGATGATGATGAGAATGCATATAATATTTGTTTCTGAAGAAAACTGTGTAATCTGTTTTCTGTAGGCCACGCAAGCGAAGCTGCGGACAGAAGCTAGTAATATAATAAAATCCTAACTAATATTATAAATGCGAAAGTAACTCTGTCTGTCTGTCTGTCTGTCTCACTTTCACGCCAAAACCACTGAACCGATTTAAATAAAATTTGGTACACAGATAGTCTAGAGCCTGAGAAAGGACATAGGTTACTTTTTAATGCAAATAAAGAGTTGAAAGGGAGATGAAATGTTTTATGGATGTATTGTCATTTTAGGAGCTAGAAGCTTGAAATTTATTTATTAGACTGTCGATTCAATATAAATAAATATGACATTCAAAGTTTGTAAAAGTTTGACCCTCAAGGGTGTAAAATAACAATAAGGTATAGGGGATGAAAGTTTATATGGGAATATGTTAGGTTTATGTGAATGTTCTACTCAACGGATTTATATGAAATTTGCTACACAGATAGTCTAGAGCCTGAGAAAGGACACAGTCTTCTTTTAATGCGAAAAGAGGGTTTGTAAAGGGTTGAAAAGGGGGATGAAAAGTCGTATAGAAGTATCGTTATTTTTAAAGCAAGAAGCTTGAAACTAATTTTTTAGGTTGTTGATTCGATATAAATAAATCTGACATTCTAAGTTTGTGAGGGGGAAAGGGGAGTGGCGGGGAGGGTAGGGGAGTGGAGGGAGAGGGTAAGGGACTGGAGGTGAGGATAGGGGGAGTGAAGGGGAGGGGAGGGGGAGGGGATGTGGAAGTGACGGTAAGGGGGAGAGGGAGGGTAGGATAAGTTTGGGGAAGGGGAGGGGAGGGGGTGGGGTTGTGGAAGGGTGCGGTGTAGCTGGGATACGTATGTGTTTTATTAGTTAATGCTACCCAAAGACACTTTTCCCTGCGGACGAAGTCAATGGTGTAAAATAACAATAGGGAATAGGGGATGGAAGTTTGTATGGAAATATTTAAGGTTTATGTGAATGTTCTACTGAACGGATTTAAATGAAATTTAGTACACTGATAGTCTAGGGCCTGAGATAGGACATTAAATGCGTAAAGAGGGTTGTGAGGGGTTGATAGGGGGATGTATGAAAGTATCGTCATATTTAAAGCTAGAAGCTTGAAACTTATTGTTTAGGCTGTTAATTCGATATAAATACTAAAAGTGCCCCGCGGCTTCACCCACGTTAAAGACTTCTTTTATTTACTAAAAACTTTTATTTTGTTAAAACCTTTCTATCATAAAAGACAATCAAAGAAGTAAAAGCCAAATCGGTATATATAGACCATATTGATTTTCAGACTTTTTTACCAACCCCTTGCAAAAATCCTGCAACACGTATTTACTTATTTATTTACGGAAGTACTTAAGTAAATCTATAAGTTTAAAAATAATGATCACTGCAGGAAGAGTGAATCTCACAACACAGGGTTTCCTAGTCTGAGATTCAAAGCGCATAAGCTTTGTTTTAGTATATAAGCAATTACGAAACTCTGTTTTAATGTGCTAAAGTGCAAATAAATTATAAATTAATAAGTTATATTTGGGGGGAATTTTTATAAAATCCTTCTTAGCGGATACCTACGTCATAACAACTATCTGCATTCTAAATTTCAGCGCAATCCGAAACAATATTGATTCTCAGACTTTGTTGCCCACTTTACCCTCTTAGAGTGGCATTTTGAAAAAGCCCGAAAATCGTATTTACTTATATATTTAAAGAATTACTTGGGTTAAAAGTCGAATAAAATGACTATCCAAACTTTGAATCCCCGCTTCATCCCCTTCAGGGGTGAACTTTGAAAAATCCTTTCTTAGCGGATACCTAACCTACGTCAAAATAACTATCTGCATGCCAAATTTCAGCGCAATCCGAAACACTATTGATTTCAGTCATGTTACCCCACATGACCCTTTTAGGGGTGGCATTTCGAAAAAGCCTAAAACACGTATTTACTTATTTATTTACTGAAGTTCTTGTGTGAAGTTTCGACAGGCCTGTCGCACTCCGCGCTGTAGCTATGAAACTACAAGTACCTCCGCGCACCCGCTAGGGTTCAAGTTCAGTCAGTTGAGTGTCACGCGCGCTCTCGATCGGCCGCGCGCCTTACTTGTACCTACCTCAATATTATATTCCTTGCTTCATATATAGTAACTGTAAAGAATAACTATGTAAAAAGCAAAGAATGTCACACATAAAATGGTAGGTAGGTATAAATCAGCTGAGTTTCATGTTACAAGAGATTCACGTAATGATCTTTAGGTAATTTCTATCGACATTACATCTTGCTTTATTTAGTTAGTTCTAAGATAAATAAATAGGGTAGGTAGGTACCTACCCTATTTATTATATAGTAGTATATAGTAGGTACTAACGTTTACTTCAATTTTCCTTTTTTTCTTTCTTAATGATTTTGTCGTGTCATACGATAGTCAGATTTTTATAATCGGAGAGTTAATGTAATTAAAGTACTTATAGATCTCAGATCACTGAGATTCACTGAGATCTGATAAGTATCTCCAGAGATATGACGATAAACGTCTCAAACTTGCTACTGAAATTGACTCGCGGGGCATGGAAGTCGGTGTTTTAGTTTTTAATCTACTTCACAAAAACGGAGGAGGTTCTCAATTCGACGGTTTTTAGGGTTCCGTACCCAAAGGGTACCAACGGAACCCTATTACTGAGACTCCGCTGTCCGTCTGTCTGTCTGTCTGTCTGTCTGTCCGTCTGTCCGTCTGTCACCAAGCTGTATCTCATGAACCGTGATAGTTAGACAGTTGAAGTTTTCACAGATGATGTATTTCTGTTGCCGCTATAACAACAAATACTAAAAACAGAATAAAGTTAAAGGTAATAGAGGGTCCCCATACAAGAAACGTGTTTTTTTCGGTATTTCACGCCATCTATGAACGCTTAGTTAGGTAAACGTCCCATAGATGGCGTTATATTGATATGTCGATCCCTAACACCTTTGTTAGACGTTAAAAGGCGTTATAAGAAACGAAATGTTTATTAATTATTATTTTTTGCTGGCGAATAATGATAGTGGTATTTTTTGCTCGATCTTATAAAATACTGTAGTGTGGTACGGAACCCTACGAGTGCGAGTCCGACTTGCACTTGGCCAGTTTATTTTATTTTTCGTAATTTTTCCATTATTTATGCTGTAACTCTATTTGACCTTGCGTCTTGCCAAATTTCATGATTCTAGGTCAACGGGAACTACCCTATAGGTTTTCGAGTTTTCGACCCAAAACCTATAGGGTACTTCCGGTTTACCTAGAATTGTCAATTTTGGTTAAAACGAAGGTCTTATAACACAGCACAAGTAAAGGAAAAATTCCAAAAAATGTGTACAAAGTTTGTAACGCGGGCGACGCCGCGGCGGGCTTTTAGTTTACCATAAAGATGGTGGTGACTGGTGTAAATGAATAGGACACAAACTATATATAACCAGTGATATTACAATTTTTTATCGTTTAATGTATTTTTGTTACTCCTTTTTACATCTTTAAATTTTCGGTTATAAAATCTTAATGTGGCGTATATGCGCAATCGAATGAACAGTTTCATAAGATGCATACAAAAAAAAACATACAGACGAATTGAGAACCTCCTCCTGTTTAGAAGTCGGTTGAAAACAAAATAAAGTTAAAAATTAAAGAGGTACCCGTACAAAAAACTTATTTTTCAGGCAAATTTTTAACCGACTTCGCAAAAAAGGAGGAGGTTCTCAATTCGTCTGTATGTTTTTTTTTTTTTTTTTGTGTGTATGTTACGCGATTTCTCCATCAATTGTGGACGGATTCAAATGATTCTTTTTTTAATAGGTAGGATACGTTTCCGAGGTGGTCCCATTTTAATTTTATCGAGATCTGATTAGTATCACCAGAGATATGGAGATAAATACCTCAAACATATGAGAATGTACTAGTTTTAGTAGAAGAGTCCCAAGAAGATTATACACAATGGAGGTTGCTATTGCATATAAGATATTCTTACGGTAACTGTGAGCGAGCTAGAAATAAAGGTGGGGATAATTTTTTTTTATATCTTATAGGCAAGCGTTTGACCACTATCTCACCTGTGGCTAAGTGATGATGCGGTCGAAGATAGAGAAGTGGACTAGAATGGGAACTGGCTCTCAAGGATAGCTGCCGGAACACATTAGATGTTTGGCGACAGATTTTCTGACTCGTGGGTGGTAGCTGGCCAGGCGGACACTAGATATGTTCTACCACCATGCGGGGGTTATTGGTTTCTTAACGATGTTCTCCTTCACCGGAGGGCCACTGTGAGAAGCGCACATATATTTTTCGTTAGAAAAATTCATTGGTGCACGGCGGTTTGAACTCGGTACTACGGCATCAAAGCCGACCGTTCTCCCAATTACACCACCGGGCCCTCAATAAATAATTATATATTAATATAAATAATTTGTCTTCACAGGAATGTTCTACCGGGCAAAGTCTTGTTAGGGTGCAAACTTTTTTAAACATACCTAATATTTTTTGACATGACATGACATTTGGCGAAGATGGCGGCCATTTCAGTCCCGCGACACTGCATACATAATTAAATAACTCAGAATTATGAACGTACTTTGTACCAATCAACACAGCAAAAAAAAATTATAAGCATAAAACCACATATTATATAATAGTTACTACGTAAATAATACTTTCCGTTGTTAGGTTGGCTACACACTGCTTTCATAATTCGGGTATCCACAATATAGGGAAGTGCCTCTTATAACGTAGTAGAGTGATTCAGTACTCCGTTGGCCATATGGCGGCAATTAATGTTAATAATCGCAAATAATACTTTTTAATATTCATTTTGGAATACAACTACTCCGTGTTATAAAAGTATTTGGAATTATTGTAATAAAATAGACAATTAATTATCGTGTGTGTCAGATCCTTTAATTGTACAGGGCCATTTTGGACATTGTCCTTTGATACCTTGATGACATCATTATTACTAGTGAATATTTTCACTTTAGCGCGGCATTTAAAGTCAATTTTTTTAGGGTTCCGAACCCAAAGGCTACCAAATGAACACTTTCTGAGACTTTGTTGTCTGTTCGTCCGTCCGTCCGTCCGTGTGTCTATATGTGCGCACTTTACAGATCTGTATCTTCTTAACCGTTATAGGTACATACTTGAAATTTTCAAAAAGTATATATCCGTCAGTGTATAACGGCCCAGACACGAAATTTCATAGATGCATGTAATTTCATTAAAGCTTTTTTTGCACTAAAAAGGGTAAAATAAGTTATTTTTATCAAAAAAAATAAAACCGACTTCATAACCCAAAAAGGCACTCAAAAGCGAAAAATAATTTACTTAAAATTATTATAAGCGTTACCCACTTCTCTATTTGAAGTCGGTGCCAGCCAAGTCTAATAGGTAGTAGATAGATAATACCTACATGTATCTACCTACATGTACCTACTTACTACTACTACATACATAGTATCTATCTAATATCCAATAGACTTGGCTGGCACCGACTTCAAATAGAGAAGTGGGTATCGCTTATAATAATTTTAAGTAAATTATTTTTCGCTTTTGAGTGCCTTTTTGGGTTATGAAGTCGGTTTTATTTTTTTTGATAAAAATAACTTATGTTCAATCGGAACTCTACGTGATCGAGTCCGACTCGCACTTGGCCAGTTAATTTTTGTTTGAGTGAGTAAACTTTCCGTTTGGTCCCATTGTAATTTCATTGAGATTTAATATAATGAGTATTTTCCAGAGTTCTATAAAAACCTCAAAGCGCGGCATTTTGAAGTCAGTTTTTAGGGTTCCGTACCCAAAGGGTAAAACGGGACCCTATTACTAAGACTCCGCTGTCTGTCTGTCCGTCCGTCCATCTGTCACCAGGCTGTATCTCATGAACCGTGATAGTTAGACAGTTGAAATTTTCACAGATAATGTATTTCTTTTGCCGCTATAACAACAAATACTAAAAACACAATACAGTTTAAAATCATAGGAATGCCGAAAAATACACGTTTCTCGTATGGGGACCCCCATTCGAGAAACGTGTATTTTTCGGCATTTCAATGTTACGCCATCTATGAACGCTTAAGTAAACGTCCCCATAGATGGCGTTATATTAAAATGCCGATCCCGAACACCTTTGTGTAATCTTTCACTTAGATAGCGTTAGACGTTACATGGCGTTATAAGAAACTAGCTGTGCCCGCGACTTCGTGCGCGTGGAATGCGAATTGGGTAGCATTCACTAATAAGACACATACGTATCCCACTACACCGCACCGCACCACGCCACGCTAATTCCCCCTTCCTCCCTCCCCTCACTTACCCTCCCCACCCCTTCCCAAAACTTCAACACATTTGTTTGTTTGGGACTTCTTCACGGTCAAAGGGCTTAACCGATTTGGCTGAATTTTTTTATAAAGATAGTACATAGGGCAGAATAGGATATAGGATACTTTTTGTTTGGCTATCGAGTCAGGGGGTTCAGATATTTTTAATTGAATTTTGTAAATATGAGACTTCTTCTCGAATTAACGGCATGACCGATTTGCCTGAAATTTTGTATGAATGTCATAGAGCAGAATAGGATATAGAATACTTTTTTTCTGGCTGTCGAGTCAGGGGGTCCAGATATTTTTAATTGAATTTTGTAAATGTAAGACCTAACCAAACCAAAATCATTACTTACTTTAACAATAGAGGATATCTAGTGCGATTTTGGGGTCGTCTATGCCATGGTGACTTGGCCTAAGAGATCATCGATCAAGACCTCAAAGGTCATAAAGACTCAAATAACGCGAGCGAAGCCGCGGGTAACAGCTAGTTAATTATATATGCTATAATGTTCTAAAATTGTGGAAACCTTTTGGTAAGTGATGATGCGGTCGAAGATGGTAAGCACGCTAAGCCTAGAATAGGAACTCTCTCTCAGCTCTCAAGGATAGCTGCCGGAAGACATTAGATGTTTGGTGACAGATTTTCTAACTTGATGGTGGTAGCTGGCCAGGCGGACACTAGATAGTGTCCCACCAATCGAGCCCAAACTCGGTAGTGTTTTGTCTTTTATCACAGATATTCCGTGGCTGCCTTCCAGCTTCATCATCAGACCCTAGATATCACTAGCCGTAAAGTTCTCGTCAAGACAAATCAATCGAGCCCAAACTCGGTAGAGTTACGTTGATTTATCACAGAGAAGCCGTGGCCACCTTCCAGCTTCATCATCAGACCCTGGATATCACCTAGGTGAAAAGTTATCTTCAAGATGAATCAATCGAGCTCAAACTCGGTAGGGTTATGTTGATTTATTACAGAGATGTCATGGCCACCTTCCAGCTTAATCATCAGACCCTGGATATCATCTAGGCGTAAAGTTCTCGTCAAGACAAATCAATCGAGCCCAAACTCGGTGGGATTATGTTGTTTAATCACAGAGATGCCGTGGCCACCTTCCGTCTCCATCATCAAACCAGCTCCATGGTACCATATCATTGTATTGTCACCGAAGATACATAAACTGTATACCAAATTTGAGTCCAATCGTACACCAGGAAGTGGGTCTAATGTAGCTTCCAAGATTCCACCCGAACCACAGAATAATGAATAGCCCGAACATACGAGTACATAGTGACATACATACATACATTGAAAGTTAAATAAAAGCTTGAAAAAAGGAGGAGGTTCTCAATTCGACTGTAGGTATTATTATATATATATTTGTGGGTATTCGCGGATAACTTCGTCGTTTATGATTGGATTTTGATTTTTTTTTTTGTTGGATAGAGGATATCGCGAGGGTGGTACCATAGTAATTTCATCAAGATCTGGTAAGTATCTCCAGAGATATGGAACACCTCAAACTTGGTACTGAAAATTAATAGCGCGGCATTTGAAGTCGGAAGAATTTTAAACGAACTTATTACATTGACATTTTAAAACTTTATCATTTGAAGTTGGACAGTTTTATTGTTTAAGAACGTAGGCTATCCTTGTATTGGCGGATCTTCAGATACCTATGAGCATTTGAAGTCGGGTCCTTAAAGAAGTGTTTTTATTAAAATTATGGATATATAACGTTTTTGTTGAAAAGGTGTTAATTAAAAAGTACTAATCAAATATTAAATAAATTGTTTTATTTATATCACTGACTACACCCACGTACACATACCTAACTAGTTATGTAAGTAGGTACATGGTTATGTGAGGACTTGGTTGACTTAGAATTGTCAATTTTGGTTATAAACAAGGTCTTACAGCACAAGTAAAGGAAAAATTCCGAAAGATAAATAAAGTTGAAAATTTTGATACAAGTTTTCGCGAAAATCTAATTTGCCCATATCTTTATATCGTGTTGACTCAGGACCTTGATTTTTAGGGTTCCGTAGCCGAATGGCAAAAACGGAACCCTTATAGATTTGCCATGTCTGTCTGTGCGTCCGTATGTCACAGCCATTTTATTCCGAAACTATTAGGACTACAGAATTGAAACTTGGTAGTTAGATGTATTCTAAAAACAGCTTTCCGATTTTTATACAAAAAGAAAGTTGGTTTGAACGAGATACAGTCAGCAGTTGTTGAGATATAGCGACCGCAAGTATAACTTTGTTTTTTATACAAACACTATGAAAAACAAAGTTATTTTTGTAGTTGCGAAAAATCATAGTTATAGAATACTCTACTGTGTTACGGAACCCTACGAGTGCGAGTCCGACTTGCACTTGGCCTCTTGACCTCAGTATCTGGTATAAATTCAACTTGTTAGGTCCACCCGTTCCTGAGAAAGTCTGTGGTGACAGACGGACAAGAAAGTGATCTTATAAGGGTTCCTTTTTTACCTTTTGAGGTACGGAACCCTAATGATATCCGTCCATTCCATATATAACGATTAACGCTACAGCAAATTTTCCTTTTCCCCAATCAAAAAAACGCGATCGCCAAAAAATACATAGTTTTCTAAAGCATAGGTATTCTGCAAGTCCAGAATGATCAGCTAGGTTATATAGGTACAATCAAATCAACATTTATTTATTTCAAAAACATGAATTACGATAGATTTAGTTAGCACAATTGTACATTGAATCTGTGATAGAACCCTGTATTGCAGTATATTCACCCCATGACATTATAGTAACAATAATTTAAACGTCATTCCGATAGGCATAACCTCAGACGAAATAAGAAGTCTCCTTATTTCGTCTTAGGGCACAACATAACCGTAAGTATAGGCCTAAGGGCTGGCTTTATTATAACAGAATCTAGCTCTAGCTGGCATAGAACTTTTTTATGATATAAGTATTAAGTACCTATACCTAATAGGACAAATTCAACACTCAATTGATGGTAAGCGACGATGTCTGCATTTTGGCAAGCAAATCTCTGGATTCCCAGTTTTTTTTAACGTTCCGTGCCTCAAAAGGTAAACAAAAGGAACCCTTATAAGATCTCTCTTGTCCGTGCGTCATCACCGATTATCTCAGGAGCGAGTGGACCTAGCAAGTTGAAATGAATACGAGATACTGAGGTCTATCCCTATTAGTCGCTATTAGGTGTATAAAAATCAAGGTCCTGAGTCAACACGATATAAAGATATGGGAAAATTTAGATTTTATTCCAAAACACTTAAGCACCAAAATTTACCTTAATTTTCAACTTATTGTATTTTTCGGAATTTTCCCTTTACTTGTGCTGTAAGACCTTGCTCTTAACCAAAATTGACAATTTTGGGTCAACCGGAACAGACAGACATGACGAATCTATAAGGGTTCCGTTTTTTGCAATCCCCACTTCTCATGTAGGGGAGCTACCCTAAAAAAAATATTTATCAAAATTTTATTTCACCACTTTGTCGGCGTATACCTATTATATACATACCCCTACAAAATTACAGCTTGCCAGTATTAACGGTCTCTTAGCAAAACCTCGGACAGAAAGACGGACATGACGAAACTATGAGGGTTCCTTGTCAGGACTACGGAACCCTAAAAAAGTATACTATCACAAATTTATTATTTATAGTTGGTGCAATACTTTACATTTTCTATGGATCTAACTACAAAGTTAAGTTTGTACGCTATCCTAGTTTTTTGTTGTAAACAAGGTGATAACCATGTCTATGGAAAAATGTATTTGGTAAGTTTCACTCAAAACTCGGTACCTAAAATTAAGAGCGAACGCGGGGTGCAATTTTCCATACAAACGTAAGCCCCCGTTTTCTCCCTGGAAAATGATTCTAGAGCAACATTTATTTCTACAAAAAAAGAGGTCTGATGTAGCTACGCCCCTATATAATTTTCTTTTTTTGACCATACAATTGTAAATAGAATTATTACCCTTCAAAAATGTCAAAGACGAGATTAAAAGGCTTATATTCCTTTTCACAAATGGTTCATTTAAAAGAAAATGATATAATATAACCGATAACCGTTGGGGTAGACTGGTTCTGGAGTGGAGACCGCGAATCGGTAAACGTAGCGTAGGACGCCCTGTTACCAGGTGGAGCGACGACATTCGTAAAGCGGTGGGCAGTGACTGGAAACAAAGAGCCGAAGATCGGGCTCAGTGGCATGACTTGGGAGAGGCCTATGTCTAGCAGTGGACTGATACCGGCTGATGATGATGATATAATATATTATGATTATTATTATTATGATTTCCGGTCATTCCCTGACGTTGAGGTCATCTGAAACCCTGGAAGTAGAAATGCCGGCACACACTACAGTATTTTATGATTCCTCGTTTACTGTACAGGCAATACGCCTTTGGAACGACTTACCTGTCTCAGTTCGTCACGCTCGCTCATTAAACTCTTTCAAAGAACAGGTTAAAAAATTATACTTGAATGAAATCGGTATCAATGATAATTAAGTCTTATTTATTTATTGCACTATATTTTCGGTTGAATGTATTTAATTTAACCATTTAACATATTTATAATAATATTATATACTTATAATGTGTATGTATGTATTTATGTATGTAGGAATGTGAAGTGTTTATGTATATTGTATGTAAGGATGTTTTTGTTTTGTTTTGTTATGCCTAAATAGGGTTGTCTTTTTGTGTACACTTCAGCCCCTGATATGTTCGTACTCTCCACTCCATCCAAAGGTTGTCTGGAAGAGATCGCTCTAAGCGATAAGACCGCCCATTGTACTTGCTTTAATGTTAACTGTAATTTAATGTTTATTGTTGTAATGGTGTACAATAAAGTGTTATCTATCTATCTATCTATGATAATGTAGCTAGTTACATCAGACCTTGATTTTTTGTAGAAACAATTTTTGCTCTATATATATATGTGCCATTTAGATTGGCACTAAAGCACAGAATAATGAATAGCTGACTAAAGTGCGTTGACCTTTCAGTGGTAAAACCTTGTATGACTGTGATTATAACTAGGTTTTCTTTTTATTTAGCGGTGTGTTCTAATTTGTATGTGCCACTAATATATCCAAAGTGTTTTTTCTGAAACATGTATACATATTTATTTGAAAGTATAACATAGAACACTCTTAGCGCGTTAAAATCCCTTTTTAATTTTAAAAATAATAATTAATAAATATTTTGTTTCTTAAAACGCCATCTAACGTAAGGTATTAGGGATCGACATTTCAATATAACGCCATCTATGCGACGTTTACCTAACAAGGCGTTCATAGATAGCAAAAATCACGTTTCTTGTATGGGGACCCTCTATTATTTTTAACTTTATTCTGTTTTTAGTATTTGTTATTATAGCGGCAATAGAAATACATCATCTGTGAAAATTTCAACTGTCTAACTATCACGGTTTATGAGATACAGCCTGGTGACAGACGGACAGACAGACTGACAGACGGACAGCGGAGTCTTAGTCCAGAGTCCAGTTTTACCCTTTGGGTACGGAACCCTAAAAATCGAGAAACTTGTGTGGCTATTGGCTAAAGAACAAATTATTACAAATATCATCATGTCGCCTATCTGCCGCTAGCAAAAAAAAAGAATAGCGAGAAATAGGCGTGGCTATATTAATAAACAAATGAGTATCAAATAATCCAATCGTATCGCCTGTCTGCGTACCTACCAGGCCAGGCTGCATTGCCTTGACGCGCAAAGAGAATATAAATACTACGTGTGACGCGTTGCTAGGTAACCGGTGGGCTCGAGGCTCTTATATATCTTTCTTGAATTTTCGCAAGGTTTCGAAAAACGGGACAATTATGCGTCCCAGAGATTTTTTTGGGGACACCGGGATAGATTACCTAGAAAAGGGAAAGTCCCGTTCAAAATGTGACGTCTGGTCACGTTACTACTTATGTACTTAGTAGGCCCTTGGCTACGTTGTATTATTATCTTTTCTATGCCTTGGCAGTAAAGGTCAATACGATTTTTATTTAATTATTTTTTTAAAATTTTCTGATACCTACTTGTACTATTCATTATTCTGTTACTGGTAAATGTGGGTTGCACATTATTATTATTGTTTTCTATCATCTCTTCCAACTATGCTAAATATGCTCGTGTCTGGAGTGTGTTCACGTCAATAGTGCAATAGGTGAGGATCACAGTTCTTAAAAAATATTTTTTACTCTTAATTTATTTTTAACTTTTTAGTTACTAGGTTTAAGTAACTAGGTACTTAAGTACCTACCTATTTTAGAGTAGGCGTAATGTTTTAAAATATCCTACAGATATTATGATGTGATTATAGGTAAAGTGCTCTGCAAGGCAAATCAATCGAGCCCAAACTCGGTGGGGTTTATCACAGAAATGCCATAGCCACCTTCCAGCTTCATCATCGGACCCTGAATATCATCTAGGTGTAAAGTGCTCCTCAAGACGAATCAATCGAGCCCAAACTCGGTAGGGTTATATTGTTTCATTACAGAGATGCCGTGGCCACCTTCCATTCCAGCTTCATCATCAGACCTCCAGGGTCTGATGATGAAGCTGGAATGGAAGGTTTGCACCTAGGTGATATCCATATCACCTAGGTGCAAATTGCTCCGCAAGTCTAAAGAATCGAGCCCAAACTCGGTAGGGTTATATTGTTTTATCACAGAGATGCCGTGGCCACCTTCCAGCTTCATCATCAGACCCTGGATATCATCTAGGTGTAAAGTGTTACGCTAGTCTAATCAATCGAGCCCCAGCTCGGTGGGGTTATATTGTTTTATCACAGAGATTTCGTGCCCACCTTCCAGCTCCATCATCAGACCCTAGATATCATCTAGAAGTAAAGTTCTCTTCTAGACGAATCAATCGAGCCCACATTCGATGGGTTTATCTTGCTTAGTTCAGAAGTTCCTATGGCTATCTTCCGTCTCCATCATAAGACCAGCTCCATGGGACCATATCATTGTATTGTCACCGAAGATACGTAAGTTCACCAAATACGAGTCAAATCGGACATCGGGAAGTGGGTCTAATTTAGCTTCCAAGATTCCACCCGAACATACATAGTTACATACACAACATACATACATTGCAACTTGCACGTTAAATAAAATCACGGTAATATTACCGTGATAAAAGCTTGTAAACTAGACAGCGACTTCCTGCCAAACTTTAACCTACCTTTGGTCGTCGTCGCTGAAACTAGAACTGATTGATTGGAAAAAACCAAAACAGTGTGCTAGAAATATGTACTCACATACTATTATTTATTCTGTGACTTAATAATAATTTAGAGTAATTCATATGTTGAACAGCTGTTAAAATAATCACCAATTTGCCTAGATCCCTTATCGAACATGCAAATCAGGCTAGCAAAGCTCATTTTGACTGGTCTATCGACCACTGTTACTTGTACTATTCATTATTCTGTATCACTGTGTAAGATAACAAGGCCTTGTACCTATAGCACACTAAGAAATTATGAGTAAGACCAACCGGAAGACCTCTTATGCTTAAAAAGATATACTGTAACAGAGCTCATCCTAAATTGTACGATCTGGCTATAAGGTAAACAAAGCCGCACTCAGTGCACACAGAGACAAAAATCTAACCACAAACAAAAAAAATCACTCACACCAACAAGTTTTGTGAATATTTCCTTGCGTTCATGGACCTTAGGTGTTACTAATTATTCTGTGATTTCCGACATTGCCAGTAAAATATACTTTGGTAATGGGATTTATGATGATTAAACATTTTCATTTTATGGATTAAACATTTTTAAGTGCTAAAATGTAATCAGGCGGAAGATGAAAATATTTTTTATTTCTATAGAATATTTTAAATTATGTTTATTCAAAATTTCTCAGTAATTCAATAAAACACGTAAAGCTGTCTATTCATGGCGCAATACATTTTTTAAGTGTATGGCTACACACAAAAGGTATATTTAGCCAGTGTTATGCCAAACAAACATTAAAAATAAGTTTAGTCGTAGAGAGAAGTGGTTTAGTGCAATAATTGATTTACTTATTTATTCTCTTACATGGATCTGCTGACTGGCTGCATCGATTTGCACGGCTGAGTGTATAGAAGCTGGCTAGTAAATGTATCAGGCAATACATTATGTGCCGTAGGCATAGGCATACTTTTATTATTCAAACCTATAAAAGGGGTTGGTTTTCTCGCTAAAAAAGACGTATTATTTTAATAACAAAACAAATCGCGCGCGAATCAATGTGATCCGCGCCGCAATTTCACGTCGTGAATCGCGCGCGAGTGTGGAAAGGACTTTAAATTTCCATTACAACTAATAATACCACAGATAATACCTAAACGTCATTTAAAAAAAAAAGGAGTTGAACATTATTCCACCGATTATTTTAATAGGAAAACAGGAAAACGATATTCGGTAGGTCCACAGACTACCTCAAGTAAATAGTATTCTGTGGACTACCTTTTATCACAGATAACTGTATACTATACTAGTCCGAGAACTTTTATATACAGTCCCACAAGTATAAATTGGCCTTTGATACTTGGCGGTGGTGGTTTTTGGAACTAATTCCGCTCTCTAGAAACTGTGAGTTTGACGTTTGAGAGATTACCGACATTATTGTTGATAAATCTGCTACATTAAAATAGTTCAATAATGCCAAAAGTAATTAAAGGTGGTTTAAGAGAAACTGTTATCAAAGTACAAAGTATAAGCACAGTGGCGCACAGCCGCGCCAAGTTATACTTGCCGGACTGTATGTGGAATGGAACGGAAATAGACGACAGACGACCGGCGACAGGGACAAACTACTATCCAGACTAAAATTATACAGAGAAAACGTTTTAAAACGAGTTTAACTTTTGAGATATCTAATCACGAAGCAAATTGCGCTGAAATTTGGCATGCAGATAGTTATTACAACGTTAGTTCCTTCTGAGAAAGGATTTTCTAAAATTCACTCCTGAAAGGGATGAAACGGGGATTCAAAGGTTGTATGGAGAAACAAGATGAGATAGTATTTTCTATTCGAAACATCATACAAGTGCTCCAGTAAAAAAATAGGAAAACTCGTGTTTCAGGTTTTTTTTAAATTACACCCTTAAGAGGGTGAAATGGGGTAACAAAGTGTGAAAATCAATATTGTTTTGTATTGCGCTGAAATTTGGCATGCAGATAGTTATTACGAAGTTAGTTCCCTCTGATAAAGTATTTTCCAAAATTCATCCCTGCAGGGGATGAAACGGGGGTTCAAATTTTGTATGGAGAAACAAGATAAGATAGTTTTTTATATTTGAAACTTAACACAAGTACTTAAGTAAGTAAATACGTGTTTTATGCTCTTTTGAAATTCCCCCCCTAAAAGGGTGAAGAGGGGTAACAAAGTCTAATAAAGTATTTTGACATAGGTTAAGAAAGAATTTTTCAAAATTCAGTCTTCAAGGGGATGAAGCGGGGGTTCAAAGTTTGGATAGTCATTTTATTCGACATTTCACACAAGTACTTCTGTAAATAAATAAGTAAATACGAGTTTCAGACTTTTTCAAAATACCACCCTAACAGGATAAACTGGGGTAACAAAGTCTAAAAATCAATATTGTTTTGCTGAAATTTAGAATGCAGATAGTTATTATGACGTAGATATCCGCTCAGAAAAGATTTTCTAAAAATTCCTCCCGGATACGGAACGGGGAATCATAGTTTGTATGGCGAAACAAGACGAGATAAGTACGTGTTGTAAGTTTTTTCGAAATGGGGTAGGCAACAAAGTCTGAAACTTTGGGTTTTTCGGGTTTTATAAATATGAATCCCGAAGTGCCTTAGTCACGCGATAAAATGAAAACGGGTGAACCGATTTGGCTAATTCTTTTTTGATGTCTTTATTGATAGAATAGTTTTTACAAAAGAAAAGTTTTAAGTAAATAAAATAAGTTTTTAACGCGGGCGAAGCCGCGAGACACTTCTAGTAATAGTATAAGGCAATATTTGGTTAGATACTTAGTTAAAAGAATAACCTTCCCTCCGTCACGGGGAAATGAAATCATAAGTCCTTGTTGAATTTTGCTGTCGGAACATCCATACACAGAACAAGTGTGCACTATTATAATTAATGTCATCAACGATTCTCGTAATTTAAACTCGATCTTACACTATCGCGGCGACCCGCAAAGTGCGAGTGCACAAACTAAGCGAGATTGAGGACCGCGATCCACGCCGCCCGCTTCCCCGCGAGTACTTTTGAGGGCCCGGTGGCGTAATCGGGAGAACGTTCGGCTTTGATGCCGTGGTACCAAGTTCAAACCGCCGTGCACCAATGGATTTTTCTATCGAAAAATTTATGTGCGATTTTCACGGTGGCCCTCCGGTGAAGGAAAAACATCGTTAAGAAACCAACAAAACCCCCGCATGGTGGTAGGACACTATCTAGTGTCCGCCTGGCCAGCTACCACCCTCAAGTTAGAAAATCTGTCACCAAACATCTAATGTGTTCCGGCAGCTATCCTTGAGAGCCAGTTCCCATTCTAGGCCTAGCGTGCTTACCATCTTCGACCGCATCATCACTTACCAACAGGTGAGATAGTGGTCAAACGCTATCCTATAACGTATAAAAAAAAAAAAAAAAAACCCTGCAGTTGCTATGCGCAGGTACATTCGATTCCAAACTGTATGATTGAAAACTGTGCTATTTGTGTACCAAATTTCATTTAAATCGGTTCAGTAGTTTTGGCGTGAAAGCCAAACAAACAGACAGTCAGAGTTACTTTCGCATTTATAATATTAGTAAGGATAAATAAAACCCAGAGATGGCGCTCGCGTAGATTTTAGTACATCTCCTCTAAATATTCCTAATTGTATGAGATCCTGCATCGCGCAAACGATATTTTCCGCGACATTGAAACTGATAGTGCATCAGTTTCAATCAAATCAAAAGTTCAACATCAAAAAAGAATTAGCCAAATCGGTTCACCCGTTTTCATTTTATCGCGTGACTAAGGCACTTCGGGATTCATATTTATAAAACCCGAAAAACCCAAAGTTTCAGACTTTGTTGCCTACCCCATTTCGAAAAAACTTACAACACGTACTTATCTCGTCTTGTTTCGCCATACAAACTATGATTCCCCGTTCCGTATCCGGGAGGAATTTTTAGAAAATCTTTTCTGAGCGGATATCTACGTCATAATAACTATCTGCATTCTAAATTTCAGCAAAACAATATTGATTTTTAGACTTTGTTACCCCAGTTTATCCTGTTAGGGTGGTATTTTGAAAAAGTCTGAAACTCGTATTTACTTATTTATTTACAGAAGTACTTGTGTGAAATGTCGAATAAAATGACTATCCAAACTTTGAACCCCCGCTTCATCCCCTTGAAGACTGAATTTTGAAAAATTCTTTCTTAACCTATGTCAAAATACTTTATTAGACTTTGTTACCCCTCTTCACCCTTTTAGGGGGGGAATTTCGAAAGAGCATAAAACACGTATTTACTTACTTAAGTACTTGTGTTAAGTTTCAAATATAAAAAACTATCTTATCTTGTTTCTCCATACAAAATTTGAACCCCCGTTTCATCCCCTGCAGGGATGAATTTTGGAAAATACTTTATCAGAGGGAACTAACTTCGTAATAACTATCTGCATGCCAAATTTCAGCGCAATACAAAACAATATTGATTTTCACACTTTGTTACCCCATTTCACCCTCTTAAGGGTGTAATTTAAAAAAAACCTGAAACACGAGTTTTCCTATTTTTTTACTGGAGCACTTGTATGATGTTTCGAATAGAAAATACTATCTCATCTTGTTTCTCCATACAACCTTTGAATCCCCGTTTCATCCCTTTCAGGAGTGAATTTTAGAAAATCCTTTCTCAGAAGGAACTAACGTTGTAATAACTATCTGCATGCCAAATTTCAGCGCAATCTGAAAAAATATTGATATTCACACTTTATTACCCCATTTCACCCTCTTAGGGGTGGAATTTCAAAAAAACCTGAAACACGTATTTACTTATTTTTGTACTGAAGCACTTGTGTTAAGTTTCGGATAGAAAAGACTATCAAATCTTGTTTCTCCATACAAACTTTGAACCCCCATTTCATCCCCTTAAGGGGTGAAGTCAGTCAGTTAGTATGTCAGGACAAAGATTCTTATAGTATTAGATTTGCAATGAAATTACTTTAATTACGTGAAATACCTAGAGTACAAAAAAAGTGGTTTGTACAATTATTTCGCAGATAGCATAGAACATAAATGATTAAAACAAAAGCAACAAATGTTCAATTTACATTAATACGATACAATATTTATTTTGTATAAATTACTAATACCCCTTCTATACAAAGTTATTTAGTAAAATTGAGTTGAGGATAAAAAATGACTTCAAGAAGCTTTGTGAAAAAAATTACGGCATCATTAATATTATGTAGGCAATGATCTTCTATATGAACTAAGGTTTGTACCTAAGTACATACGCATCACGTCGCTATGATCTTGTGTGAACCAGAGATTAACACTACTAATCCGTAGGACTATTATCTTTTCTGGGCTACTAATTAGTTTATTTGATACAGTTTATTTGATTGAGCAGCCCGCCCCAGCTTCGCACGGGTAGAACATATATGCCTACAAAATTTGCATCAGTTTGTTGCATCTAATATAAAATATTAACATATTTAACAATCATCGTCATATGTCAACCAATTTACACAAAACCTTAACGAATTATGCACCTAAGACCTAAACCTTCCTCATAAACACTCTGGCTATTGGTGAAAACCGCATGATAATCCGTTCAGAATCTATTGAGATTATTGCGAACAGACAATCAGACGCAGTGATGGACACTGTTTTATAATACTTACGTAGTGATATTGGACGGTCCTTTGGCGTAAAGGATAGTTACCCTGATTCTGACCCGAGGGTCGTTGGTTCTAATCCTAGCTTTATACCTACCAATGAAAGTTTTATGTGCATTCATGAATCATGGGTTTTCGTGGGATCATTAAATCTACCAATAATTAAGATAGTTTAAAGACTAAAACAACTGACTTCAATGCCCCGCGAGTCAATTTCAGTAGCAAGTTTGAGACGTTTATCGTCATATCTCTGAAGATACTTATCACATCTCAATGAAATTACAATGGGACCACATCGGAAACGTACCCTACCGATTACAAAAATAATAATTCGAATCGGTTCACAATTGACGGAGTAATCGCGTAAGTATGTTACGCGATTACTCCGTCAATTGTGAACACACACAAAAAAAGAAAGAAAACAAACATACAGACGAATTGAGAACTTCCTTCTTTTTGGAAGTCGGTTGAAAAGTAGCTTACCACCAAAGAGAACATCTGCCGCTGTAACCTCACGGCGTTCTCCGACGCAAAAAGTAGGGCTATTATACGTTTAACGTGTGTATCTGTGTGTCTGTCTGTAGCATCTTAACACCCAACCGGATGAACCGATTTTGAATTAAAGTAGGGGTATTATACGTTTAACGTGTGTATCTGTGTGTCTGTCTGTAGCATCTTAGCACCCAACCGGATGAACCGATTTTGATTTTATTATTGATAGTTTTTTTTTTATAGATGTCTTCATGGAGAGTGTTCTTAGCTTTGATTCATAAAAATTCGTTTAATCGTTATAAAACTACTAGCTGTTACCCGCGGCTTCGCCCGCGTTATTTGAGTCTTTATGATCTTTGAGGTCAAGATCGATGATCTCTTAGGCCAAGTCACCATAGGTGACCCAAAAGTCGAACTCAATATCCTCTATTGTTAAAGTCATTAATCATTTTGGTTAGGTATACGAAGTTGTGCTGTTTAAATGTTTGACTCAACACAAAAGTTCCTAAAACATTTCTTACAAAGAAAATAAGGAGAATAGCTGCGCGAGCGCAGCGAAAGCTGTCATTGCGCGAGCGAACATTTTTTATGACTTTTTATGACCCTGACAAATTACAACCTAATAATAAACTCACTATAGATGACTCTTAGGTCGAACTCGATATCGTCTATTGTTAAAGTCATTAATAATTACTTGGTAAACCTAACCAAGGTTTACCGAGTTTTGCTGTTTAAGTATTTGAGTCAGTCTAATGTATGAGGCTGTTGAAACACGCTATTATACGCTATATAGCGTTATTACTGCGAAAAATGTTTACGACTTTTTATGACCCTGACAGTTTTAATGACCTACTAAGTCAACACTGATGACGCTCAGGTTAAAGTCGATAATCACTTATTTTAAGGTTAATAATCATTATGGTTATTGAAGGTTGTACTGTTTCAATTTAAGACTCATTTTGATGCATGTGTCTATTAACATACAGAATTTGCTGAAATATTACCTTTAAAGTAGAGAAAACAAATACTCGCGCGAGCGCAGCGAACGAAGCGAGCGAGATTTTTTTTACGTCTTTTTATGACCCTGATATATTTTATGACCTACTAAGTCAACACCGATGACATTAGGGTTAAATTTGATATCCACTTAATTAAAGGTTAATAATCATTATGATTATTGAAGGTTGTTCTGTTTCAATGTATGACTCGTTTTGATGCATGTGGCTATTAAAATACAAAATTTGCTGAAAAATTTACCTTCGAAGTAGATAAAATAAATAATTGGGCGAGCGAAGCGAGCGCTATGACTGCGCGAGCGAAGCGAGCGTGAAAATTTTTACGACTTTTTATGACCCTGACAGTTTTTATAACCTACTAAGTCAACACTGATGAGACTCAAGTGAAACGTGATATCCACTTATTTTAAGGTTAATATTCATTATGGTTGTTCTGTTTTCATTTATGACTCGTTTTGATGCATATGGTTATTAATATGCGAAAGTTGCTGAAATATTTCCTTCAAAGTTGATAAAATAAATGCTTGCGCGAGCGTAGCGAGCGCGAAAATTTTTACGACTTTTTATGACCCTGACATTTTATAGCTACTTATTTTAAGGTAATAATCATTATGATTATTGAAGATTGTACAGTTTTAATTTATGACTCGTTTTGATGCATGTGGTTATTAATATACAAAAGTTGCTGAAATATTACTTTTAAAGTTGATAAAATAAATGCTTGCGCGAGCGTAGCGAGCGCTATCACTTCGCGAGCGAAGCGAGCGCGGAAATTTTTTACGACTTTTTATGACCCTGACAGTTTTTATGACCTACTAAGTCAACACTGATGACATTAGGGTTAAACGTGATATCCACTTATTTTAAAGTTAATAATCATTATGATTATTGAAGGTTGTACTGTTTTAATTTGTGACTCGTTTTGATGTATGTGGCGTGGCTATTAAAATACAAAAGTTTCTGAAATATTACATTCAAAGTAGATAAAATAAATGCTTGCGCGAGCGCAGAGAGTGCTTTAACTACGCGAGCGAAGCGAGCGCGAAAAAATTTCACGTATTTTAATGACCCTGACAGGTTTTATGACCTACTAAGTCAACACCAATTACCCTAAGGCTGTTAAAACACGAAAGTTTTTGAAATACTTCCCACAAAGCAGATAAACACGTTGGGCAAGCAAAGCCAGCGCGTAAATTTTGATGACTTCTAATGATCCTGACAGTTTTATGGCCTAATCAAGACACTAATTAAGTCATTATAGACGAACCTAAGGTCAAACTTTTATGATTATGTTAACTGTATGTAAAGTTAACAAAAATATATGCACCCTCACTTAACTACCGAAAAAAAAAGTATTCTTTGCTCTTTTATGCCCTATTAAATATCTTTGTACAAAATGTCATGTGAATCGGTCAAGCCTTTTGGCCGAAAAGAGGCCAAACATATACAAAATTCAACAATAAAAAACTGACAACCGGACTCGATTGTAAAAAAAGTAACCAATGTGCTCGGATAATAGACTCTACTCTTGGTCTATGTCTTATTGACTGTCTCTGTACAATTTTAGCTCAATCGGTCAACTCGTTTAACCGAGAAGAGGTCACACGTTTAAAAAATTCAAAATACTAAATTTGAGCTGAATCGGTGAAAACGATTGCCGCTAAGAGGCAACACGTTATTCCATAATAAAATTATGGACACTCGAAATTGCCAGCCAAAAAAAAGTATCCGATGTATTATTGACCGTCTGTGCACAAAATTTCAGCTGAAATGGCTTACCCGTTTGACGGAGAGAAGGCCACACATTTACATAGTTCAATAAAAAAAATCTGGACACCTGGACTCGACTGCCAGAAAAAAAGTATCCTATGTGCTTCTATGCCATATGAGCTGTATATGTAGAAAATTTCAGCCGTATCAGTCAAGCCGTTTAGCTGATAAGTGGCCACACATACCCAAAATTCAATTTAATAAAATCTGGACACCCAGACTCGATAGCCAAAAAAAAGTATCCTATATCCTACTCTGCCCTATGAACTGTCTTTATACAACATGCCAGGCAAATTGGTCTAGACGTTTATTCGAGAAAAGGTCTTATATTTACAAAATTCAATTAAAAATATTTGGACCCCCTGACTCGATAGCCAGAAAAAAGTATTCTATATCCTATTCTGCCCTATGAACTGTCTTTACACAACATGACAGGCAAATTGGTCAAGTGAGTCAAGTCGCTTATTCGAGAAGATGCCTTTTATTTACGAAATTCCGTTAAAAATATTTGGACCCCCTGACTTGATAGCCAGAAAAAAAGTTTTCTGTATCCTATTCTGCCCTACGAACTGTCTTTATACAACATGACAGGCAAATCGGTCAAGCCGTTTATTCGAGAAGAGGTCTTATATTTACAAAATTCAATTTAAAATATTTGGACCCCCTGACTTGATAGCCAGAAAATAAGTTTTCTGTATCCTATTCTGCCCTATGAACTGTCTTTACATAACATGTCAGACAAATCGGTCAAGCGGTTTATTCGAGAAGATGTCTTATATTTACAAAATTCCATTAAAAATATCTGGACCCCCTGACTCGACAGCCAGAAAGAAAGTATCCTATATTCTATTTTGCCCTATGACATGTATTCAAAAAAATTTCAGACAAATCGGTCAAGCCGTTTATTCGAGAAGATGTCTTATATTTACAAAATTCAATTAAAAATATCTGGACCCCCTGACTCGATAGCCAAAAAATAAGTATCCTATATCCTATTCTGCCCTATGTACTATCTTTGTACAAAATTTCAGCCAAATCTGTCAAGCCGTTTGATCGTGAAGAAGTCCTAAACAAACAAACAAACAAACAAATAAACAAACTGACTTTCGCATTTATAATACTAGCTGTTACCCGCGGCTTCGCCCGCGTTATTTGAGTCTTTATGATCTTTGAGGTCAAGATCGATGATCTCTTAGGCCAAGTCACCATAGGTGACACAAAATTCGAACTCAATATCCTCTATTGTTAAAGTCATTAATCATTTTGGTTAGGTATACGAAGTTGTGCTGTTTAAATGTTTGACTCAACACAAAAGTTCCTAAAACATTTCTTACAAAGAAAATAAGGAGAACAGCTGCACGATCGCAGCGAGAGCTGTCATTGCGCGAGTGAACATTTTTTATGACTTTTTATGACCCTGACAAATTACAACCTAATAATAAACTCACTATAGATGACTCTTAGGTCGAACTCGATATCGTCTATTGTTAAAGTCATTAATAAATACTTGGTCAACCTAACCAAGGTTTACCAAGTTTTGCTGTTTAAGTATTTGAGTCAGTCTAATGTATGAGGCTGTTGAAACACGCTATTATACGCTATATAGCGTTATTACTGCGAAAAATGTTTACGATTTTTTATGACCCTGACAGTTTTAATGACCTACTAAGTCAACACTGATGACGCTCAGGTTAAAGTCGATAATCACTTATTTTAAGGTTAATAATCATTATGGTTATTGAAGGTTGTACTGTTTCAATTTAAGACTAAGATTTTGATGCATGTGTCTATTAAAATACAGAATTTGCTGAAATATTACCTTTAAAGTAGAGAAAACAAATACTCGCGCGAGCGCAGCGAAGCGAGCGAGATTTTTTTTTACGTCTTTTTATGACCCTGATAGATTTTATGACCTACTAAGTCAACACCGATGACATTAGGGTTAAATTTGATATCCACTTAATGAAAGGTTAATAATCATTATGATTATTGAAGGTTGTTCTGTTTCAATGTATGATTCGTTTTGATGCATGTGGCTATTAAAATTAAAATTTGCTGAAAAATATACCTTCGAAGTAGATAAAATTAATAATTGGGCGAGCGAAGCGAGCGCTATGACTGCGCGAGCGAAGCGAGCGTGAAAATTTTTTACGACTTTTTATGACCCTGACAGTTTTTATAACCTACTAAGTCAACACTGACGACACTCAAGTGAAACGTGATATCCACTTATTTTAAGGTTAATAATCATTATGATTATTGAAGGTTGTTCTGTTTTAATTTATGACTCGTTTTGATGCATATGGTTATTAATATGTGAAAGTTGCTGAAATATTTCCTTCAAAGTTGATAAAATAAATGCTTGCGCGAGCGTAGCGAGCGCTATTACTGCGCGAGCGAAGCGAGCGCAAAAATTTTTACGACTTTTTATGACCCTGACATTTTATGACCACTTATTTTAAGGTAATAATCATTATGATTATTGAAGATTGTACAGTTTTAATTTATGACTCGTTTTGATGCATGTGGTTATAAATATACAAAATTTGCTGAAATATTACCTTTAAAGTTGATAACATAAATGCTTGCGCGAGCGTAGCGAGCGCTATCACTGCGCAAGCGAAGCGAGCGCGAAAATTTTTTACGACTTTTTATGACCCTGACAGTTTTTATGACCTACTAAGTCAACACCGATGGCATTAGGGTTAAATTTGATATCTACTTAATTTAAGGTTAATAATCATTATGATTATTGAAGGTTGTTCTGTTTCAATGTATGATTCGTTTTGAAGCATGTGGCTATTAAAATTCAAAAGTTGACGAAATATTTCCTACAAAGTTGATAAAATAAATGCTTGCGCGAGCGTAGCGAGCGCTATCACTGCGCGAGCGAAGCGAGCGCGAAAATTTTTTACGACTTTTTATGACCCTGACAGTTTTTATGACGTACTAAGTCAACACTGATGACATTAGGGTTAAACGTGATATCCACTTATTTTAAAGTTAATAATCATTATGATTATTGAAGGTTGTACTGTTTTAATTTGTGACTCGTTTTGATGTATGTGGCGTGAATATTACAATACAAAAGTTTCTGAAATATAACATTCAAAGTAGATAAAATAAATGCTTGCGCGAGCGCAGAGAGTGCTATAACTACGCGAGCGAAGCGAGCGCGAAAAAATTTCACGTATTTTAATGACCCTGACAAGTTTTATGACCTACTAAGTCAACACCAATTACCCTAAGGCTGTTAAAACACGAAAGTTTTTGAAATACTTCCCACAAAGCAGATAAACACGTTGGGCAAGCAAAGCCAGCGCGTAAATTTTGATGACTTCTAATGATCCTGACAGTTTTATGGCCTAATCAAGACACAAATTAAGTCATTATAGACGAACCTAAGGTCAAACTTTTATGATTATGTTAACTCTATGTAAAGTTAACAAAAATATATGCACCCTCACTTAACTGCCGAAAAAAAAAGTATTCTTTGCCCTTTTATGCCCTATTAAATGTCTTTGTACAAAATGTCATGTAAATCGGTCAAGCCTTTTGGCCGAAAAGAGGCCAAACATATACAAAATTCAACAATAAAAAACTGACAACCGGACTCGATTGTAAAAAAAGTAACCAATGTGCTCGGATAATAGACTCTACTCTTGGTCTATGTCTTATTGACTGTCTCTGTACAATTTTAGCTCAATCGGTCAACTCGTTTAACCGTGAAGAGGTCACACGTTTAAAAAATTCAAAATACTAAATTTGAGCTGAATCGGTGAAAACGATTGCCGCTAAGAGGCAACACATTATTCCATAATGAAATTATGGACACTCGAAATTGCCAGCCAAAAAAAAGTATCCTATGTCTTATTGACCGTCTGTGCACAAAATTTCAGCTGAAATGGTTTACCCGTTTGACGGAGAGGAGGCCACACATATACAAAGTTCAATAAAAAAAATCTGGACACCTGGACTCGACTGCCAGAAAAAAAGTATCCTATATCCTACTCTGCCCTATGAACTGTCTTTATACAACATGCCAGGCAAATTGGTTACGACGTTTATTCGAGAAAAGGTCTTATATTTACAAAATTCAATTAAAAATATTTGGACCCCCTGACTCGATAGCCAGAAAAAAAGTATTCTATATCCTATTCTGCCCTATGAACTGTCTTTACACAACATGTCAGGCAAATTGGTCGAGTCGCTTATTCGAGAAGATGCCTTTTATTTACGAAATTCCGTTAAAAATATTTGGACCCCCTGACTTGATAGCCAGAAAAAAAGTTTTCTGTATCCTATTCTGCCCTATGAACTGTCTTTATACAACATGACAGGCAAATCGGTCAAGCCGTTTATTCGAGAAGAGGTCTAATATTTACAAAATTCAATTAAAAATATCTGGACCCCCAGACTCGACAGCCAGAAAAAAAGTATCTTATATCCTATTCTGCCCTATGACATGTATTCACACAAAATTTCAGGCAAATCGGTCAAGCCGTTTATTCGAGAAGATGACTTATATTTACAAAATTCAATTAAAAATATTTGGACCCCCTGACTCGATAGCCAAAAAAAAGTATCCTATATCCTACTCTGCCCTATGAACTGTCTTTATACAACATGACAGGCAAATTGGTCAAGCCGTTTATTCGAGAAGATGCCTTTTATTTACGAAATTCCGTTAAAAATATTTGGACCCCCTGACTTGATAGCCAGAAAAAAGTTTTCTGTATCCTATTCTACCCTATGAACGGTCTTTATACTACATGTCAGGCTATTTGTTCAAGCCTTTTATTCGAGAAGTGGTCTTATATTTACAAAATTTAATTAAAGATATTTGAACTCCCTGACTTGATAGCCGGAAAAAATGTTTTCTATATCCTATTCTGCCCTATGAACTATCTTTATATCTTTATACAACATGACAGGCAAATCGGTCAAGCCGTTTATTCGAGAAGAGGTCTTATATTTTCAAAATTCAATTAAAAATATCTGGACCCCCAGACTCGACAGCCAGAAAAAAAGTATCCTATATCCTATTCTGCCCTATGACATATATTCACACAAAATTTCAGGCAAATCGGTCAAGCCGTTTATTCGAGAAGAGGTCTTATATTTACAAAATTCGAATAACAATATTTGGACCCCCTGACTCGATAGCCAGAAAAAAAGTATTCTATATCCTATTCTACCCTATGAACTGTATTTACACAACATGTCAGGCAAATTGGTTACGACGTTTATTCGAGAAAAGGTCTTATATTTACAAAATTCAATTAAAAATATTTGGACCCCCTGACTCGATAGCCAGAAAAAGAGTATCCTATATCCTATTCTGCCCTATGACATGTATTCACACAAAATTTCAGGCAAATCGGTCAAGCCGTTTATTCGAGAAGATGTCTTATATTTACAAAATTCAATTTAAAATATTTGGACCCCCTGACTTGATAACCAGAAAATAAGTTTTCTGTATCCTATTCTGCCCTATGAACTGTCTTTACACAACATGTCAGACAAATCGGTCAAGCGGTTTATTCGAGAAGATGTCTTATATTTACAAAATTCAATTAAAAATATCTGGACCCCCTGACTCGACAGCCAGAAAGAAAGTATCCTATATTCTATTCTGCCCTATGACATGTATTCAAACAAAATTTCAGACAAATCGGTCAAGCCGTTTATTCGAGAAGATGTCTTATATTTACAAAATTCAATTAAAAATATCTGGACCCCCTGACTCGATAGCCAAAAAAAAAGTATCCTATATCCTATTCTGCCCTATGTACTATCTTTGTACAAAATTTCAGCCAAATCTGTCAAGCCGTTTGACCGTGAAGAAGTCCCAAACAAACAAACAAACAAACAAACAAACAAATAAACAAACTGACTTTCGCATTTATAATATTGGTGTTGATTGGTGTTGAGGTGTTGATTGGTGTTGATGAGCTTTAATCAACTTTCATAGGTCTGATCAATTCGAAAATCTTCTTGTTCAACGATATTGTAAGAACATGGAAGCATTGACCTGATGCTGGGACATCTCCTGCTAGGCTATTCTGTAAGCTATCTCGACAGCGGAATCCGCGGTGAGATTTGACTTTCGTATTACGAAATTCAACCGTTATACGAACTTGATACGATTGAATTTCGTAGTACGAAATTCGAATCTCACCGCGGATTCCGCTGTCGAGATAGCTTACAGAATAGCCTAGCTTGACTCTACAGTATAGTTACTCAAATCCTCACCAACTTACAGCTCAGATTTAAAATGTCGTGTTTCATTCATTCATTGGATTCAGTCATTGGAATGCTTTTAATGAAAAGATTATACATAGATCAGTCGGGGTGGTTTAAAATATTAAATTATAGATATAGATCATTATTATTTTATACAATAGATCATATTATTATATTTTATTGACTTCAAATTGATTGCGATCGGTGGGGATCTACAGAAAAGCTAAGCTTATAATAATATTTTCGTTATAATATTTTATTAATTTTGCGATGCGTGTATGTGAAATCCGTGATATCTTCTAGAGTTTTCATTAGAACTATATACTGTAAAGGACAATTTTAATCTATAATATGTGGCCAAGCTAATTAACGTAATTATTTGGATAAGAATTAATACTATATACTTGAAAATAGCCCTGGAAGTTATGTAATATTTTTTAACAAAAAATTTAAGATTAAAATGGTTACTGTGAGTCAACCTTAGAGATAGACATATGCTGTCGCGGACTTTTTTGTAGGTCTTATTAAGTTGTACAACTCTTCAGTAGAAAATGTTCTTCCATCTGTTTTCAACTGAGCAGCGTTCGTAAGAAACGTGTTTTTTCGACCGTTTTTTTGTCGACTTACAGCCCGTTCACACTAGTCGTAAGTCGCATATTACTGAAAGTCGAAAGCGATAGTAAAGTAAATTAACCTTAAAAATCGCATCTCATCCAATGTGAACAGCTCCATATAAAGTGTATGGTGACCAGAGCATTCGACTTTTAGTCATATGCGACTTACGACTAGTGTGAACGGGCTATAAGGTTGCAAATTAGGTCTCCATGAATGTACCTTTGATTTAAACGGGATAATATATAGCCTTTTTTCATTTCGAAAGTCCATTCTATATATTAGTGAAAGAATTTTTGAAATCGGTCCAGTAGTTTTTGAGCCAAACTAATACAAACATACAAAAATACAAATGTTCTCTCTTTATAATATTAGTATAGATAAGTACCTATCTACCTACGCTTCGCGCACGGGCTACGGCTGATCACGCGATGATAGATTATTTTATTTATGTCAAGAGGTACTATATAATATCTCTGTGAGACATTCTTGATCTCTTATTTTTCAATATCAATAAAAAAAAATTGATATATTAACTCATTATATCAATCAGTTCGTAGTTTGTTTCTGACAACCCTTGCACATTAGCGGCTGACAGCGTATGTACCCGGGCGGCGGTATCGTCCGACATCAAAGGCGATTCTCAACTGTATGATATGATTGTAAAACTGTGCACATAGTCTAGAGCAGTGATTCCCAAAGTGGTGCAGGTGGACCCCCAGAGGTCCACGGGAGACTCACCGGGGGTCTGCATTGGCGTAAAAAATAATGGGGGTTCCTAAGTTATGAATGGGGGCCCACGAAAATGTATCTCGTTTTGATAGTGAAGAACAAAAATGTTGGAACTCAGCCGCGACGCAAATTCCATCGTCAGATCTCTATTTCACATTTTTTTCAACCAGTTTTGGAAATAAGGTTGAAATGTAGCAGCAGGGGGTCAACCGTAACCAGCAAAATGTTGAATGTGGTCCACGAGAAAAAAAAGTATGGGAACCTCTGGTCTAGAGCCTGAGAAAGGACATAGGCTACTTTTTAATGCAAAAAGTGGGTTGTAATGGGTTGAATGGGGGGATAAAAAGTTGTATGGAAGTATCGTCATTTTTAAAGCTAGAAACTTGAAACTTATTTTTTAGGGTTCCGTACCTCAAAAGGTAAAAAAAAGGAACCCTTATAAGATCACTTTCTTGTCCGTCTGGTTTACTTTAAGACCATATGACTGACTCCATTTTAAGATATTACGTGGATCACAATTAATTTGATCTACTGCCTCAGACAAAAGACTGAAATGAGCTTGTGAGTAGATTGTCTGTATAGACGTGATAGGAAGAAGTGAGATGAAAGGAAATAGAATTAATAAAAATAGTAAAAAGAAAGGGAGATAGCACACCGTCCTGCGGTACGCCGGCAGTTGTGTCACACCAAGAAGAAAATGTATCTTTATACGGTACGGACACGCTGACGACGACCAAACAGTTAACTACGAATCCAATCAATCACCGTTGGAGATATGTTAATCCAGCGAAATAAAGCAAGAAGAATGTTGAAATCGACGGTGTTAAAGGCGTTGCTAGAATCAAGTAGCGTCAGCACAGTTTTTCATAGCTAAACGCATATCATCTATTATTTTAACTAGAGCGGTAACTGTGCTGTGACCTGGTCGGAAGCCAGACTAAAGGATTAAAGAGTTGGTTTGAGACGAGGTAGGAGTGTAACTGATTATGCACAAGGCGCTTGAGAACTTTGGAGAGGAATGGAAGAATAGATATGGACGGTATTCAGTAAAGGATTTAGGATTAGGCTTTTTAGGTAAGGGTATAATTTGTGCATCTTTCCATACAGAGGGAAAGTTGTTAGAAGATATCGAGAAATTGAGGATTTGGCAAAAGACGGGAAGAGTTATGTCGTGGATGGGGATCAGCTACTGGAACAAAAATTTGCACTTTATAGTTTAATATTTCGAAAATGGAGCATTCAATCGAAACATGGTATTAGCAACCTGAAGTCATTTTAAAATACCTATTCAACGATACCCCACAAGATGGGGTCGACGACGAAACAAAAATCATCCCACTGCTCATGTAGGTGAGCTACGCTAAAAAAATATTTTTCAAATTTTTATTATATTATTATTTTATTCCTTGTCAGGACTACGGAACCCTAAAAATTAAGATTACCAATTTTTTTTCTAGGATAGAATATTATTGTACTATACTACTAACGCTATTACTACGCCGTTAGAAGATCAAAGAATTAACTTCGCTGAGAACATAATGTTTGGTTACTAACGCCATCTGTTGGAAATCTATAGAATTTACATCTGTCATCCAAATGATGTCTGGTATCAGTGTACCATTTATGACAGATTTCTGCCATTTAGGCAGATTTGGGACCTAAATTTTAACTCTGGCAGATTAAGCTGACGATTCCAAAATGTGACAGATTTCAAAGATCTTTATGAATTTTGAAATATAAATAGAATTTTGACAATTTTCTGTTTCTATTTAATCACTACTGCATTTTACTTATTTTTTTTCTATACGCCACAGAAGTATAACTTCTAACGCGTGTACATAAGTACACACTCTCATTTTCTTTATTATCTCTAACTTTATTATGGTTAACAAAATAAAATTATAAAGTATATACAATATTTCTAATTACATTATTCTATTAAGTATTTATAATGTTTATTCTATAACTGTGCTGTTTTGTGTTGTCCCTAAATGTTTCTTTCCAGAACTCAGACAAGTTTAACCGATCAGTACCAGCACACCGAGCAAACTCCTACGCTTATTGTCTACTCTATCCACGCGACATCGGCAAAATTGTGGTAGCACTGCAAAAGCCACCAAAGAAAAAGTAATTATATACAGTTATCTGTGGAAAAAGTTGAATTTGAAGTTGAAGTTCGTTTTGTAAACGATTATGTTTCTCCGTTACTATTACTCAGTAATTTTAATATTTTAATTTTAATATTCCCAGTATATATTAGTACTCTATGCTATTACTATTGTGAAAAGTACAGTGAGAGTGATTGCTGTTCTTGTGATAAAGTGACTATAAATTGACTGAGATATTGACTCTTATTTTCCATCTGCTGCCTGAAATATGGCACTATACAGAAAATGTTCTAAGTGTGGTGTTTCCCCTCGTGTGGACTCTAGCATCACATTGTTCCGATTTCCTAAACCTGGGACCACTAACACTCTCAGGTATGTTTTTACCTACTTACAAGCTTTCTTTTCTATGTCCTAGGGCTTATAGAATCAAAGAATCAAAGAATCAAAGCATTTATTCAGTATGTAGGCAGTATAAATATTCGCACATATACACGTCAAAATCATAAATCATAAAATAAATCATAACCAATTATCAAGTAAACATAGCAAAAGCAGAATTTATAGCTTTGAAAAAAAAAAAAAAGTAATGAACCATTCAGCTGTCATCCAATCGTTTACAAAAAGTTAAAAAAAAGTGAAATAGTGAAACACAACATAGAGAAACGCATACCGATCACAGTACATATCATGATCCAATCGTATTCCAATTTCATTTCATTTCATTCGCAATCCTAGATATCCATTCCATTCAGCGGTGAGTGCGGCTAGGCCATATTCATGCCTAACATGTACAACATGTACCACAAAAACTTTAGTATGAATTCAATAAAGCCGAAAATGGCTATTACGTGTTTGTTACAATTTATGATCCTGATAGGTACTATTCCACAATACTTATGGACTTATTTTATTATTTATTATTTATTTTTATTAATTTGTATGCTTTACTTTACATACTATAAAATATTTAATTTCTAGGTGTGCAAAATGGGCTAAATTTGTCTGCCCAGACAAAGATTGGGCCTCACCAGAATTTCAGCAACAATTGCATTGCCGTCATAAAATGCTTTGCAATAGACATTTTCGAAGGACTCTGTTTGCTGATTATCCTGAGTCTACGAAAAAGCTTCATAGATTTGCTATTCCAGATGTCATTGGGGTTGAAGAGGTAAGTGTGACAATAGTTTTTTTTATATTATACTGTCTGACTATCTATGATAATAGCCACAGTTTTTGTAATATACATTTTTTTACAGTCTGTGGATATGCCTCTACTAGTACCTTCACAGTTACAAACCATGAATGTACACATGCCAACTTCCATCCTAGACCCAATAGCAGGACCATCGTCGGCAATAGTTCACAGAAACAGAAGAGACACGATGGTATATTCTTTCACAGGTAAATTTGTTGTTTTACTTATTATTCATCAAATTATTTTAGTAATAGGACTTGGAAGTGTGCATTCGCCCAGCAAAAAGTATCGCCATTTCAAGAATTTAATGATGCAGATAATTAGTGTCTTACATCGTGTAAATGTGCCCGAAATTTTAAATTTGTGCCTCCAACAGCTTCGGAGTTATTTAGGAAAAACGGATTCTGCTGCACGAACATTTTACCCAGCAAAACTTTTTTAAAAGATGGGTCTAGCTGTATATTAAATATGCAAAAAGATAGCTTAAATACGAGTATAAATGTGCTGTGAAAGCCAAATTTGTGCCTCTTAAGACTCCAGAGATATTTCGTGTTTTGCTGGGCGAACGTTTGGGCGATTGCTATTTATCGGAAACGGCTGAACGCACAGTTACGATTTTTTGTATACAGATAAAGTAAATTTATGCATATTTGTGCCCGAATTTTCAATAACATGACTAGCATGGTTTAGGAGCTATAATTTTAATTCGTAGAAAATGGAAAAATGTTCTGGCTCTCGAACGAACAAGACCAAGGACTTCGCGTTAGTGCCAACTGGTACCCGTTATATATTCCCACGATCCTGTAAAGTGTCGCCGGCCTACTACATATCATTGGCGAGTTCTTAACGATTTTGTCTTTTTTTTGAGGTTATCTTGAGTTAAATTACTTAAAATACGAAAACACTGGTTTTCTGTGAGCTGGCTTATTACATGCTTCTACAAATAATTAGAGCGCTATTTTAAAAATACATATGCAAAAAATCTAGTATTTATATCCATTACTTTAGACATAACCCGAACCCAACCAAATTCGAGTGAACATTAAAAAGCGGCCGCACGATACTTCAAGCTATCCTTCTTAAATCACCATGACATCATTTAGTGTTTGGAGAATGTTGCGCACAAAAGTGGAATTGTCGTTTAACTTGTTCGCTGCTGAAAACACACACCGTGCGTTTTTTCGATTTTTGGTATCGGAAGTAAAATTAAAAAAAAAAATACAATACATGTTTATTTTAAATTAATTTTTTCACAAGTGGTGCGTGTGACCTTCTGCTGTTGGATTTTAGTTTTTATTTGATGCCACACCTACGAAAAAAAATAATAAAAAAATAATTTAAAAAATGAAAAAATATGCAAAAAAGTGCCGCAGTCAAAGTGTTAAAAAAATAAACTTTAAAACATTTATTTTTAATTGTAATATTTCGAACGGTATATTTATTAAAACATTAAAGGGCTTCACACACAGCAGCTATAATGTAAGGATTTACATTATAGCACGATACATCTCATTACATCTTTCCATAGAAATCGTCAGGAGACCACACACGACAGCTATAATGTATATTAATATACATATGTTAAATACATGCTATAATGTATAGTAATGTATATTAATATACATTATAGCTACTGTGTATGCCAATGAAATGAAGGGAAAGATACATTACATTACCTGTTGTGTGTGTGATACATTAAGATAATTTAAAGCTATGCATCCCGGGATGTAATGTACATAAATATACATTATAGCTGCTGTGTGTGAAGCCCTTAAGTATTGTTTTAGTATAATATTATTACATTGCTCTTATCAATAAATAAGTAGTAAGTTTATGAAAAAGGTTGCCGATGTGCCGTTGTCTACGGACAATCTATTTTTAATAATACATTACAAATTATAGTGTATTACAAAAATAAAACAATTCACATTTTATATCATGTCCCTAATATAAAATATTTTCCAACTTAACAATTCTGTACGCATCTGTACTATTTAAATTTCATTACAAAGCCATCAAGTGAGGAAGGATAGCTTGAAGTATCGTGCGGCCGCTTTTTAATGTTCACTCGAATTTGGTCGGGTTATCTACCAAAAATATTTCGAATGCTTTTTTATCATTATTGTCTAAGTAATGGATATAAATACTTGATTTTTTGCATACGTATTCTTAAAATAGCGCTCTAATTATTTGTAGAAGCGTGTAATAAGTCAGCTCACAGAAAACTAGTATTTTCGTATTCTAAGTAATTTCACTCAAGATAACCTCAAAAAAAAGACAAAATCGTTAAGAACTCGCCAATGATATGTAGTAGGCCGGCGAAACTTTACAGGATCGTGGGAATATATAACGGGTACCAGTTGGCGCTAACGCGAAGTCCTTGGTCTTGTTCGTTCGCGAGGCAGAACATTTTTCCATTTTCTAGGAAATAAAATAATAGCTCCTGAACCATGCTAGTCATGTTATTGAAAATTCGGGCATAAATATGCACAAATTTACTTTATAGGAGTGGGCGTTATGTAGCATAGATCGTTTCCACAACGTTGTCACAGAGCGACAACGCAAACGTTATGGAAGAATTTCATAACCGTCTATTTCTCAAAACCGTCTATTTAGAGTTAAACTGTCGTTGCAGGCTGTTGCGGCGGCAACGTCATGTCACACTTCGTTTGCAATGTCAATAGAGGGAGAAAGGAATACTCTTTCTAGTTTCTACTACTGTTTGTAAGCCTTGCCAGGTCAAATAAATTTGGGTCGGACGGAAGACTAAAATAATTAGGACGATGTGAAATACAAACATTACTTTACTTTCACATTGTACCTACCTAATACTACCTATACACAAATATCTATTCCGCGAAGCAAACACCGTTTAATAGATGTATGCATTTTAGCAACTATCTATTAAAATTGTTAAAACGTATACATCTATTAAACGAAGGTTGCGAAATAGATCGTTGTGAAATATACGGTTTTGGCAACGTTATTGTAACGCAGATAACGTTGCGTTATGTTTTCTGAAAAACTCGTAACGACACACTACTATTACTTTATCTGTATACAAAAAATCATAACTGTGCGTTCAGCCGTTTCCGATATATAGCAATCGCCCAAACGTTCGCCCAGCAAAAAACGAAATATCTCTGGAATCTTAAGAGGCACAAATTTGGCTTTCACGGCACATTTATACTCGTATTTAAGCTATCTTTTTGCATATTTAATATACAGCTAGACCAAACTTTAAAAAAAAGTTTTGCTGGGCGTACGTTCGTGCAGCAGAATCCGTTTTTCTTAAATAACTCCAAAGCCCTAGAAGGCACAAATTTAAAAATTCGAGCACATTTATACGATATAAGGCACTAATTCTCTGCATCATTCAATTCTTGAAAAATGATAAGGCGATACTTTTTGCTGGGCGAACGCACACGACTTGGAACACATATGTAAACAAAAATCTACCAAACCAAGATTAGTCAGTGTGACAAGTTTATTTTATCCGAAATTTTTGGGTAATTTTCCCTACTTCATGGGAGGATAGTAAATTTTTTTGCAATATTATAAAGTGCTAAAGTGCTTCGTTAAACTAGTTCAGACTCGTAGACTGAGAAAATAATAGACGGCGGGTAGCTCCGTTTCCTTCCCACATGAAAACGGATATATTATGGAGTTATTCCATGTAACGGAAAGGGACAAACCTATACTATTTCCGTCTTTCTGTGCGGGCCAAGTGCGAGTCAGACTCGACTCGAACACCTAGGGTTCCGTTCCACAATTCAATTAAATATAATAATAATATAATTTATTATATATATCTTTCAATGTATTCTATATATAGTAGGGGTCGCAATTTCGAACTGTTTTTTCAAAACCGGTATTTTCGGTACTGACTTCTGATCAATACCGGTATTCCGGTATTTCGGTATTTTCGATATTGCCGAGATCTAAACAATTTTTCGGTGTAATGTATGTAACTGTTAGTCGAGCTACTCGAGTCGAGTTGTTGTTATTTTAGAGCTTTAAGTTAATCCGCGTGATCTTATTGTGAGTTTGGTGACAAAGGGAATAAAAGGTGGAGGGAGTGGTAAGTAACTGATTACAAACTATTAAATATTTTGATAGTTTGTAGGTTATTATTATTGAAAACACACAAGTTTATTAAATATGTTAGTCAAAAGGAATTGTATACATTTTTTGCTTGTGTTGTACTTACATTAAATTTTGAATGTGTCTGTACATTCAAAATTTAATGTAAGTAATGTAAGCTCTAAAATAACAACAACTCGACTCGAGTAGCACGACTAACAGTTACAATTACATATAACACGCTCACATAACACTCGTCCGTCAGTCGTTAGCGTCTTGGCGTCACTGACTTACTGCCACAGACTACTCAGGAATGTTGTCACTGTACTGCAGTAGCGCTCGCGACGCACTCGCTACGGCTTGTCGCTGCGTGATTGGTCGGCTGTCGGCACCAATTACCCCGCGCGAATTTTAAACTTGATAATCGTCGTAAATATTTTATAAAACTACTTCTCGCGAAATATAGTTGGAATTATGAAATTACGCGCGGTTTTCAATTTTCATTTTGTTTAAACATAAGAATTACAAAAGTTTTATTTAATTTTTACTGAATATCGAAAATACCGAAAATCCCGGTTTTGGTTAAATCAAAACCGGTATTTATAGATCCTTAATTTAGCTCGGTATCCCGGTATTTTCGATATCCGGGATCCCGGTTTGCGACCCCTAGTCTGTATGCGTACTCTTGCGGTACACTGTGTGTGAGAGATGTCCATTCCGTTGTCGCTTGAGTAACACGTCAAGAAACGGCAACGCGCCCTATATTTCTCGTTCGACAGTGAAAGTGATCGTCGGATGTTTGCTATTTAGATGTTCTAATAAGGGTGTTACATGGTCCTTATGTAAAATAGCAAACACGTCATCCACATATCGCAACCAGTATCTCGGTCTGAAGGATATGTCGTGTAGTGCCGATGTCTCGAACCACTCCATAAAAATATTCGCAACTACTGGAGCTATAGGCTATATGTATATATATATATATATATTTAAAGTTTATTACGCCGAAAAGCAGCTCGCCAGGTGTAGTTTGCGGCTAGATTTCATTTTCAATGTATAGTGTTTATTAAGGAAGGGAGTAACAGAAGGGGGTAAGCGACTTTTATTTTTTAATATATATATATATATATATATATATATATTAAAAAATAAAAGTCGCTTACCCCCTTTGCCTTTTGTTGGGTTCTAGATAACAGCGGAGAGACATATACTGTGTCAGCATAATTGAGTTTAGAGAGCATAAGTGTTTCTACGAGTTGTATCCGGAGCTCTTCACTTAAATATGGTCTGAGTTTGTAGAGCATTTAGTATTTATATTATATATATAGTAGTATTTAGTAGAGTAGTCTGCAGAAATAATTCGTCACTGATTCTGCAATATGCTTCAAATCTCAGTGGTAAATCAATCTTTAAGCCAAGATTACGTATTACGTACATTATCTCAACTTTTTAAACTTCTTTTTTGACAATTATTTTGAGACCATTGTACAATTATTTTTATATACATATAATCACGCCCTTTTCACGTTGGAGTAGGCATATACTACTTTCCACATGCTACGATCCTGACATACCTCTTTCGCTTCTTCCACTTTCATGAGCGCCTTCATACATGCTTGCCGGTTATAGGTACTTTTGAAGTCTTAATTAATTCTGTCTATTGCAATATCTAAATTTTTAGGGTCAAAATCTGCATAGATATGAAATTTGGAATTTCATAAGATTCATTTGATAGAAATATTTATTCATTAAACTTTTCACACCACTAGGTATATATTATCTCAAAAAGTAGGGCCTCAGCAAACTTAAAATGATTGCAGTGAATTATTTGTGAGACCTACGAATAAAATAATTATTCGGACTATATATAAAGCACCGAAAGGCAAAAATATAAAAAAATGTGATATCTCATAAACTATCCAAAATAGTAGAACATACAAGGGAGTTTAATAGATGCGCAGTGAAGTTCTCTACCACCCACGCACGTATAGGGTTGATGAAAAAAAAATTGTTTCGGTTCCATGTATGGCCAGGCCTGTCGCACTCCGCGCTGTAGCTAGAAACTACAAGTACTACCAACCCTCTCGGGTTCATGTTCAGTCAGTTAAGTGTCACGCGCGCTCTCGATCGGCCGCGCGCCATACTCGTACTTACCTCATTATTATATTCCTTGCTTACGATATTAACATACAAAAATATTATTCAGTATGTCTAAACGAAGGGCTACAAATCATTGCGTAGCATACGGATGCTTAAACAACAACGGGAATGACAACATTAGAGTTCATACACTTTCTAAGAATCTCGAGAGGTAAGACATTAATTATTGTATGACAAACTGCAGGAAATCTGAATAAAAAAAAGTAAATCTAGACATTAATAAACTTTATATTATTTATAAGTAATGTAAATCTAGGTAGTAAGGCTATCTAGGTACTTTTTGTTTAACGATCCGGTCGTTTAGTAGTAGTTTTCGACTTTTTTCGCGTAAAAGTCAATGACCTTAAAAATCGTTCACTGTAAGTAGACCTCCCGCTTACTAGTGGCCGCCTTCTAATGAAGTGTCAGTGTATACTAGTTTTAGTTGAATTCATATATCAATTCAACAATAAAAGAAGGGGATAGAAAATGTCAATTTTTTTTGCCTTCTTTTCATTTTATTTGTTAATTTTGTCGTCGCGCTGCACATGTAGGTACTTATATAAAAAGCAAAGAATGTCACACATAAAATGGTTGGTAGGTATAATTCAGCTGAGTTTCATGTTTCAAGGGAATTCACGTTAAGATCTTTGGGGACTTTGTATCGACATTACATCTTGCAAAATTGTAACCTACTTGAAATTGGAAGGTTATTTTATTATTTACTGTAGGTACGTAGATCCTATAGGTAGGTACCGAGGTGGTCCCATTGTAATTTCATCGAGATCTGATGAGTATCTCCAGAGATATGACGATAAACGTTTCAAACTTGCAACTGAAACTGACTCGCGCGGCATGGAAGTCGGCTGTTTTAGTTTTAACTATCTTAATTAAACTATCACATACACTATCTTAATTATAGTATAACTGTAGTAGTTTTATCCTACCTCGACATTAAACATGAATGTAGCACTTTAAATATACTCATTACATTGTTCTACCTTAAAGTATTCTTCTACCAATTATAGGCTTTAATAAGTTATCTAATAACATTCAACCCTATAGGAGAGGCCGCGAGTTGACCGAGTTATTCAGACTCTCGCTGTGCGGACTTACGGTGCATTTTACTGTGCGCAACACGCGGTTCATAGTTACTATTAGTTGGTACTGTGACGCAAATTCATGGTCGCACTCGAGGCGTGAAGCGCATTTTGAACGTTACCGGCGTTGTAACTAGGTTTAATCTCGCATTTTTGCTCTCAGGGAGTGCAAATTCTGTACTTGTACTATTCATTATTCTGTGGTACGGCGAGCTCCCCCTTATTATTTTATATCTTTTATTTTTGTACAAAAATCGTAAAACGGTTCACAGAATACCCTACCTACAAAGTTTCAAACTATGTAGTCCTAATAGTTTCGGAATTAAGTGGCTGTGACATATGGACGGACAGACAGACATGACGAATCTATAAGGGTTCCGTTTTTTGCCATTCGGCTACGGAACCCTAATAAAAGGTTTAATCGAAAAGCGAGTGGTAATTCATTTCGTAAACTAGCAACATTATATGACACAGCGCACGTATCGCTACAGAGTTAAAATAACGTGGTGGTAATCAATCACAGTCACTCGCGTGTTCGGCAAAAATCCGACTGGATTTAAGTCTTCTCTCTCTCTCTCTCTCTGTCTGTCTGTCCGTAGTATTATATTCAGTGTTGCCGTTCTAGTGACTTTGTCGCTAGATCTAAAAGCGGAAATAAAAATGTGTTAGCGACAAAAAATATTTAGAGACTTGTAGCGGATTTTGAGCCTTCGCATATGCGACTTTTTTTCGAAAATAATTGAATAATTGAATGTTGTGTAGCCGGAACGACGGGGCTCATTTCGAACAATTTATCAGTTAAATAATTTAAGTGTTACAAAATTGATAGTAAAATAAAGTTGATGTTAGATTTAACGATTATTTTTATTTTTAATATTAATACTACCGATTAGTATAATAAAATAAAGAGTGTTTATTTTTTTTAATTTTAGTTGGTTCGAGTCCCGGGCGAAGCAAGCGAGTTTTAAAAAATCTTTTAATGCAGATTTGTTTCTTTTCAAAAATAAAGGAATGTCTCCTTTAAGTAAAATGAGCTAGCTTAAGGATTTAAAGTAGTTTCCCTCCAGGGCCTGAGTTTAATTTCCACACTGTATATATACCAAAATCCAGCGGAATTTTTTATATTACTAGGGACTTATAATGTTGTAGAACGGCAACCCTGATTATATTCTCTTCTCTCTTTGAGTCTGATGCCATAGAAAAGATAATAATACTACGTACTGATGCGCTGAATCTCTAGTCTGTACTGTCTAGTGTCTTTAGAGTTTTTGTTTAAAATTTTTTTTTGGTGCCCATGTTTGTGGGTTTTCGATTCTATTCTCATCTAGTAATCTGTGTTGAGTGTTCTATTCGGTTTTTTTTTTCGATAAAGTTAAGAGTAATCTGAAGGAGTTTTGGCGGGAACGTGTTTCAGTTTGGGACATCCGGTAAAACCCCCGGGAAATCCCAGCTGCTTGCACGTGCCTTCGCTATCATCTGCTACTTAAAACTAAGATAGGATGCGGAAAGGCACTTGATGGTCCGGCGATTTGTTACTAGTTAAGAGTTGGTACTCATTCACAAATCCCGGCTATGGACAGAGCTATATCTCACTGCGTGAATCGTGTCTACATAGATAGTGCAATAAACGGTATACTCATCTGTCATGAAGACCGCAATGACGCTCATAGTGCAATAAACGGTATACTCATCTGTCATGAAGACCGCAATGACGCTCTTGGTGTATCTATTCAAGAAAACACCATGTAGTTGATGTTCTTTATTTTGTAAGTGAAAAATATACGGAGCCCCGGCCTCTTCACAGACCGGGTGCTCTGAATAACGAAAACGTGTTTGTTAAGTATACTTTCTTATACGAACATTTACTTAGTATAATTTATATGACTACTTTTGGTCAGAATTTAGTATCTACTGAATAAAAAATGCACGTCAAATCCCTTGACGTGATTCAACCATCGACATATGAAAATATTCAAATCGGTCGAATGGTGAGAAAACAAGCCATCGTCAAAGATTTTGAACACATTGAACGTCATACAAATAGGTTGGCGTAAGGTCGCCACACGTGGAAAAGTGTGTGTGATCTCATTGTATTTTTTCTACAACTTGTTTTCTCCCGCGAGTCAATGTGTAATAAATGTGGATTATTAACCATTAAGTATCGGTGAGTGTGTGCGAGTGTAGGGAAACAGCACAGGTGAAAAACATGCTATTTACGTTTGCACCAAAATTCCACTGAAAATCTTCAGTAAACACCTCATCTTTGCTGAAGGTGACTTAGACTAGACTTTTACGACTAAAATTCATAAAAACTTGGAGAAATTCAATACTTGACACTGGCTAAATACACTGATCGTGTAGAGCCATACTAAAACTAAAAAAAAAAAAAACATCTGAAAGCCATCTCTGACACATAAAGTAATCTGTGGTGAAAGCGTTTATTTGTTTAAATCGGATAATCGATGTTCAATTAATGCAAAGCAAAAGCCAAAATCAAAGAAATAATAATCAATGTTCAAGGAAAATGCCACCTAAAAGGCTTAAAAAGCAGTTTAGGACGTGTGAAATTTGTGGATATCATGGAAGACGTTTAGAAGATGTCAAAAGAAAATTTATGGCCAAATTTCCTCTTGATGAGGACCGGTAAGCATCTACGTTTTATTTATTTGTTTAATTTTTTTATATGTTATAGGCTAGGGTTGACCACTATCTCACCTGTTGGTAAGTGATGATGCGGTCTAAGATGGTAAGCACCCTAGGCCTAGAATGGGAACTGGCTCTCAAGGATAGCTGCTGGAACACAGATGTTTTGGCGACAGATTTTTTAACGTGAGATCTCAGATTTTAGAGTAGCTGGCCAGACGGATACTAGATAGTGTTCTTCCACCATGCGGGGGTTGTTGGTTTCACGATGTTTTTCCTTCACCGGAGGGCCACTGAAAAGCGCACACGCACATACATTTTTCAATGAAAAATTCATTTGTGCGGGGCTTGAACTCTGTACCTCCTCTGACATCAAATCCGACCGTTCTTCCGATTGCGCCAATGGGCCCTCAAAAATTATTATTATTCTGTTTGTAGATGAGATACAGTAGCCAGAATCTAAATATAAACCAAATTAGCGAAATTTTCATAATGTATGTACTAGCGATGTCTGACCTTACTGTTTATAAATATCTATAAATTAACTATGTTATTTTGTGTTTAAATAAAGTGATATATCTTTCAAATTAGGAAATGGTGTAAGTTTCATCCAAATTGGTTTAGTGTTGCTTACAAGATATGAACTGCTTATATAAGCTATTATGTAGGATTGCGTTCGGTGCTGAAATAAACAACCATAACCATAATATTCTTGTAATACGTTTTTACCTGACCCCAATGTTTTACCATTTATCAACTGACTTCCCAAAAGAAGGAGGTTCTCAATTAATCTGTATGTTGTTTTTTTTTGTGTGTGTATGTTACGCGATTACCTATTGTGAACCGATTCTAATGATTCTTTTTGTAATCAGTAGGGTATGTTTCCGAGGTGGTATCATTGTAATTGTATCGAGATTTGATAAGTATCTCCAGGGATATGATGATAAACGTCTCAAACTTGCTACTGAATTTAACTCGCGGGGCATTAAAGTCGGTTGTTTTAGTTTTTAAACTATCTTAATTATCGACAATTATATTCATCCAAGTGATTTTACATATCTGATTTTTCTTCCGCCTGACTATGCTATTTATCTATTATAATTCTTCTTATTTTAAATAACGCCAAACGTATGAAGGCTGAATACACTCCAAAAAGTTTGTCGACACACCATTATTGATCAAGTCAATCAAGTGCAACATTGGCACTGAATTTTATTGATTGAAGTTGATGGCGTTGTGACTTGTGTTTGTTTTTAACCAAATTTAAAAATGAAGGAGGTTCTCAATTCAAATGTATTTTTATATATATGTTACCTTAAAATTCTGTCAATTATAAACCGATGCAAAAAATTATTATTTTGTTTGAAAGGGTAAATTCATCGAGAGTATCACCAGAGATATGGAGATAAACACTTCACACTTGCTGCTGAAAATGACTAGCACAACATTTGAAGTTGGTTTATAAACTGTTCGAGTTTAGTACAAAATGTTCAGTATTAAAAGCTGATGTATATAATTATAGTTAGACTGTAGTATGTATTTGTATTTAGTAATTTGAAAGCATCTTGAAAGTAATAATTAATTTCTATTTGATATACCTAATTGTTTTCTAGATGCAGGCAATGGGTAAAAGCTGTAGGTAAAGAAGATCTGGTCTATGTTCCTATAGAAAAACTACATGAATTGAAATATCTGTGTGGAAATCATTTCGACAATCAAGATTTTAATAAGAAAAAAAGTCGACTTAGAAGGTCTGCAGTTCCAACAATAGATATAAGAGCTATTCCACTTGCTGATGAAATGTTGTATGGATTTCCTTGTCATATTAGTTCAAGCAAGAAAATTACATCGAAACCATGCAAAATTCAGAGCTCATGTGACAATGAAGCTGCTATGTCTCAAGACAAAGCAATTTCGGGACCTAGTAACTCAGGTTTGTACTGTTATAGTGTTTGTATTCTTAGTTTTGTGTGTTTTGTTTAAGACCAAGTCATATGAGTTTATATATGCGTGCAGTGCAGTTAAATCAACCTTACAAGTGCTATTCATTGTAACTCGGTCTTTAACGAGTACATTTTCTTAATTTTGATGACAATGATTATTAACAGGATCTCGCCTTTCGCAGCAGCAGCTGAGATCCATATGAATGTTGTAACGTAGAATTATATTCTTTGGTCAGTTCGCCATTCGGTTTTTTGATTTAACAAATTTCAGCAACTTGGTGTTTTGTAGTAATTCTTTGAATCGGGCCTCTCCTTGGACTTACGTAGACAGTAGAGTGTATTTGTTGAGCTAGTGCTTCTCTGTGAATCCGTTGAGTTGAGCCCCTGTTCCTCCGGTTAGCGTTGAGTGTTATTATTAGTATTTTTCGAGATAGAGATCCTTATATTGAATTTTATAGTTATGAGACATGAGTGACACTACTATTTACAATGTCTAGTAAATGTTGTATGTACCTCGGTGTGCAAAAATTGAAGGTTATGTAATTTAAGTTGTTTAACCTACATAAGTATCCTAATGTAAAGTAATGTTTCAATTTACAATTTACTCCTAATAACAACCCATTTATTTCTCAGAGGGTCCTTCATTGGTTATCAAACATTAAAAAGGACATAACTCGTTTTAGAACATGGGTCCTTCCTAGTTATTGGTGGGGAGATTATCAGTTAACTTCATAAATAAAACTGGCCAAGTGCGAGTCAGACTTTGTCCCGCACACGGAGGGTTCCGAACGCCATCTATCGAATTTCTAACGAACTTCTAATACCAACTAAGTAAATGTTAACACAAAGGTAGAATAGTATTATATAGTAGTAATAGTAATTGTAGTAGTTAATATTATTAAATATCTGGTTGACCGAGCTTTGCTCGGTATTTTTTGCCACTTAAACAGACAAATATGACTCTTCCCGACATCTATTCACGAATAATAATACTATTTTTTTTAATTGAGAGCAACTGCTTTACTGATACAGTACTTCTACTCGCCAATAGATGTCGGGAAGAGTCATATTTTAAGTTGATTATCAATAAAGTTGATTATTGAAAACACGAATAAAACAACATTTTCTGAAAATGACTCCTAGCTAGATCGATTTATCGCCCCCGAAATCCCCTGTAGGTATACTACATTTTATTCAATCGTTGGAGCCGCTTCCGAGATTCAGATTAAGGTAAAGACGATAGCGCCACCTTAGCAACTAGATAGGTGGCGCTGCGCTATCGTAAAAAACATTTTTTAAACTTTTCTTTAAATTTTAACTTTGTTCTGTTCTTAGTATTTGTTGTTATAGCGGCAACAGAAATACATCATCTGTGAAAATTTCAACCGTCTAACTATCACGGTTCATGAGATACAGCCTGGTGACAGACGGACAGACAGACAGACAGACAGACAGACGGACAGCGGAGTCTCAGTAATAGGGTTCCGTTGGTACCCTTTGGGTTCGGAACCCTAATAAAAAACGTTTTACGGGAACTTTCATCCACCATTGCGCCACCTTAATGCACCTCTGGCAAAAAATATTAATAACTTAATTTTTAAATTTAAATTTAATATTAATAGAACTACTCAAATACCAAATTTTAAAGCTATTAAATTTTATTTAAATTTTAAAGCTAAAAACAAAGAACTTTCATACAAACGTCTTCACCCCATTGACCCTCTTCGGGGTGGAATTTCTAAAAATCCATTCTTAATACACACCTAACTGATGAGGCTGATGTATGTATGAGATGTATGATAACCTGTATTATCTATTATAGGAACAAATAAAACATTCTATCTACGAGCTAGCTACTCTAACCAACTATAATTATCAGCAATAAATTACATTACCAACACAAAATACCCCGCAGTATTTGTCACATACTGGTAAACATGTCCAAATGCATCATATAAAACAATCACAGTAATAAAAACATCATACTTGGCTATTCTTAGGGTTCCGTACCCCAAGGAACCCTATTACTGAGACTTTGCTGTTCGTCCGTTCATCTGTCTGTCTGCATTGCAAAGAGCTGTATCTATTATCTGTTCTGTGGCTGTATCTCCGTAATAACAAATACTAAAAACAAAATAAAATCAAATATTAAAGGGTTCCCATATAAGAACCGTGTTTTTTCAGGCGTGTTTTTTTATATCTTACAAACCGTAATAGATAGAGACTTCAAACTTGCTCATGTTGTGTATTATAATGGTTGCTATAACCTTGTACTTCATTTATCATTATTCTGTGCTATAACATCAAATAATAAAACGAAATTAAATTACCATTTTTGGGCAAGTTTTGTTAATTTATGAAAAGTGATTGAAATTGAATTAGTTCAATCGGAACCCTACGTGTGCGAGTCGGACTCGCACTTGGCCAGTTTATTCTAATTATTTTCCGAGTGGGTAAGAAAACCTCTGTCAACTGTGAATTGAATTAAAAACGAACAGACAAGATATTTTCAGCATAACTTATCACATAAATGAACATATTAAGGTTTAATTTTGAATAATTAGTTTTATTTCTATTTTTATTTAGTTTATTTTTACGGTTCCGTACCCAAAGGGTAAAACGGGACCCTGTTACTAAGACTCCGCTGTGCGTCTGTCTATCTGTCTGTCCGTCTGTCACCAGGCTGTATATCAATTATCATGAACCGTGATAGTTAGACAGTTGAAATTTTCATAGATGATGTATTTCTGTTGCCGCCATAACAACAAATACTAAAAACAGAATAAAGTTAAAAATAATAGAGGGTCCCCATACAAGAAACGTGTTATTTTCGGCATTTCAATATAACGCCATCTATGAACTCTTAGTTAGGTAAACGTCCCATAGATGGCGTAATATTGAAATGTCGATCCCTAACACCTTTGTTAGACGTTAGATGGTGTTATAAGAAATAAAATGTTTATCAATTATTATTTTTTGCTGGCGAAAAATGATAGTGGTATTTTTGCTCGATCGTATATATACTGTTGTGTGGTACGGAACCCTAATAGTGCGAGTCCGACTTGCACTTGGCCAATTTATTTTTATTTATTTATTTCTATTAAGTTGATTATTTCAAGAAGTTATTGCATGTGTTTTTTTTAATTGAATTTTAAGGAATTTATTGAAAAAATATGCAGTATGTGGTGGTATCGCTAACCACCAACCCTGAAAGAGTTAACTAGCAATTTAACATGTAATGCTTTTCAGGTTATAAAATCAAGCTACCTAATAAATGAAAATGCATGAGAAGGAACTTCTGATCAGTCAGAACTACTGCCGTAATGAAAAGGATTCGCGGACTTGATACTGCTTTCAGCATAATAATAATAATTATATTATGTCATGCAGTCATTATTTTGGTTTCTTATATTTCTTTGGAAGAAAAGTGTGTATGAAATCTAAAGTTGCAGATAGTCTTGAGACCACAGGATAAAATATAATAGTTGATTGAGACTTAAACATGTGTTTTGTATGTATATGCAATAAAAATGCTTTTACAATGTTTATAATAAACAATAAATTAAAATAATGTAATTCTTTTGACTATGTTAAGGGCGACTTTTCATAAACCTCTATTATTTATAAGTTTTATATCTGATAGGCTGCTAGCGTTTGATCACTATCTCGCCTGGTGGTAGGCGATGATGAGGTCGAAGATGGTAAACATGCCAGGCTAAAGCGGTCTGACTCTCAAGAGCCTGCATACTGCGGAACACTGTAAGATTAAAGCGACAGATTCTCTCCTTGATGGTGGTTACCTACTTCATGGTAGCAAGTTAGGCGGAACATCTATATTGTGCTCCTATAACCTGGCTTAAATACCATTAAGAAATCCTTAAAGAATATCCTGTTAATAATGTTAAATACAAGTAATAATACCCATAAATTAACCATATTTATATATCTGTAATATTTCAGAAAGTAATGGTGATAAAGAGAAACTCCATATGGACCATGCTTATGCCAAAGATGTAAAGTCTATACCGAGAGCTGCAAACATTGCAGGTAAGAAATTTTAATTAGAATTATTTAAATAGATCATTCAATAGGTTTTTGAATTTGAAAATAACATGTCGATATTTTTATTTATTTTAATATTTTAACATTAATTATATTATTCTCAACCGACTTCGAAAAAGAAATGAAATATGAAATAATTTATTCATGACAGGCATTCGTAGTATAAATTAGCAAGTAGAATCTCTGGTACCTAAACTAGGCTCTCAGACCCGTGGTATAGGATGCCAGTAACCTCAGTCTTATATACATGAAAAATAACTTATGGTGGCTAACTATGTACATGATGGTATGAGATTATTAGAATAATGATAATAACTATTTTAATTTTTATCTATAGACAAACATAGAAAGTTATGGCTTGTGCATGTGTATGTGTGAGTATGTAAATGGATATGTGTGTGTAGATGTGTTTGTGTGTGTGTATGCGAGTGTGTACGTTTAGACTATAGTATAGGAGTTAGCAAGGATTCCGTGGTTGTATAATCAATTTTTATGAGGTAGTCAAAAAGTTTCCTTTTAGTCATGTAAGTATTATGACAGTGGATGTTCGTTTCTTTATTTATTTTGTTATACAAGTAAGGTCCCGTAAAATGCATGAATTTCCTTGCAAATGCTGTGTTACATGTTTTTATTTGACATATGTTATGGGATGGTCTTTTTACTGTTGTAGGGTTGAATATTTCAAGATTATGCTGGTGTAGTACAGCTTGTTGTACGTAGAGTTGCCTAACTGTTAGAACCTGACTTTCCCTGTGGAGATCAGAAGTGGGTATCTTCTAGGGCGGTTCCTGCTACATTTCAGTTAGGGTTCAGAACCGGGGAATCCCGGTCTCGAAAGTACCGGGAATTCCCGGTTCTTTTGTCAGTAAAATGGAACCAGGAAATCAATTTTGATTCCCGGTTCTTTCGGTGCTTTCGGGAATTTTATTTTAATTACGCGATTCACACTACTACTTTCTTACTTATTAACTCTTTACTTTTTACATTTTCTTCGTAGAAGTTTATAACTTCTCTAAGAATCTCGGGCTTAGAAGCGACGACACTCCCGCTAAAAGTGGTCAACTTCGTGAGATGGCTTCGGCCCAACTGTCGAACAAAGACTTTTGACCTCCGGTTTTGCTCGATCGCTTCTTTAATTGAGTTAATCTTACGAAGACGAGACTGTAGGGTTTTCACGTCGCTTCAGCATTAGCTGCACAGATTCATATAAAAGCTTAGACTTCTTGCCGGCACCTCGCGTCTCACAGAATTTTCTATAGAGAGCCTCGAACTAGTCGGTGATCACTGCCGGTTTTAAACCTAGTGATCACTGAAATATCTCTAAATATGCTTTTTTGTCCATCATTATGAAGTCTCTCTTTTCTATCTATCTATCAGTTTTTGATCATAGAGTCGGGGCTTTGTCACGTCCATTTCAACCGTGGGTCTTTCTGAAAGAAAGAATTCATCAGAAAAAGTCCCTCTTTTTATAAAAAGTTGACGAGCATTTTCCTCCTATGATTTCTGCTACAATGCTTCCGAGCAGTCCTACTAGCGATTCGCCGCTTGCTTGTACTTCCACATTAGCGTTGAGATCCCCTATGACAACGTTAAAGTAGGCCTTTTGAGTGGTGTGCAAGGCCTTGGAAATGTCCTCGTATATTTCCTCTACTTCATTGTCCAAGTGTGCCGAAGGCGGTGCGTATACTTGGATAACCTTGAGGTATAACTTGTTTTCAGTGAGTTTGATCACAAGATACGCTACCCTTGTCGACAAACTGGAGATTTTTAGAACGTTGTCAGAGAGTTGTGGACCAAGAACTCGACACCGCCTTGGGATGGTTGTTCTCTATGAAATACATAAAATGGCCTGACTCCAGGGTAATGGTGTCCTACTCTCTCTCTTTAGACTTCACATAAACCTAGAATATGCCATCTTATGTTTAAGCTCTTCGTCCAGTAGTGCCAACTCAAGTGTGCATCCAGCCGTAGCGTGCGTCTATTAAAAGTAGCCGGTGTCAGTCGGTTTTGGTAGCCTTCCGTCGCCATAGCGGGGCGGCCGGGAACTGGGGGCCGTTTTATATCTGCGCGTGCCATGCAAGTTTGGTTCAAATGATCACCACGCGCTGGGCAGTCGGTTTGGGTGATCGCAGGACGTAGCTTCTCGCACCGGTGACGCTGCTGCCCGTCACTGGCCTGGTATTTAGTTACGTCGTTCTGATTGAATATCCCGCCATGGTCGGCCGCCAGAACCTCGTTCGCGGGATGCACCACGTGCAGGAGAGGTTGGCTGGGAGCAATCAGGTGGAATTTCGCTCCCTTACATCCCAATTTTTTAATTTTTTAAGCTAAACTTTTGTGTAATATAACAAAAACTACCAAAAACCGAAAATACCGAAAGAACCGGGAGAACCGGTTCTTTTCTTAAAAAGTACCGAAACTCCCGGTTCTCAAAAAGAATCCGGTTCCGGAAACTCTAATTTCAGTAGACTTTGCGCTCTTTCAAGGGATATCAAGTGTGTCTTGTTTGTGCCCTCCCCAAGCAGTAATACAGTAAGTGATTAAAGATTGACACAATGAATAATACATCTTTAGGATGTCCCAATCACTAACTAAAAACACTGCAGTAGGTCTGCATATACGCTTCGATAATTCATTGATGTGAGTGACATATGTAAATTTACTGCAATCTGTCTTGATCTTGATCGACAATATCCGACCATGTTGCAATTTTTTTACTAAAAGATATGTTTTTTAGTAAGAACATTATTTCTTAGCCCTTAAATTAAATGGCATGGGTCATAAATCACGCTCTTGTTGAAGCCCCCAATGTGAATTGTGTCTCTGTCTGTAACAAAATATTTATTTATTGCTATATTATGGTAATACAAGATATAGTTAAAAAGATATTTTAAAAAACGACTTTATATGTAACTAGCAGCCTGCCCCGGCTTCGCACGGGTAGAACATATATGCCTACAAAATTTGCATCTGGTTGTTGCATCGAATATAAAATATGAACATATTTAACAACCATCGTCATATTTCATCCAATTTACACAAAACCTTAACGAATTATGCACCTAAACCTTCCTCATAAACACTCTGGCTATTGGTGAAAACCGCATGATAATCCGTTCAGTAGCTATTGAGATTATTGCGAACAGACAGACAGACGCAGTGATGAACTTTGTTTTATAATACTTACGTATTGATATTGGACGGCCCTTTGGCGTAAAGGGTAGTTACCCTGATTCTGACCCGACGGTCGTTGGTTCTAATCCTAGCTATATACCTACCAATGAAAGTTTTATGTGCATTCATGAATCATGAGTTTTCGTACAGTGGTGGTGGAATCATTAAATCTACCAAAAAGTAGCTTACCACCAAGGAGTACATCTGCCGCCGTAAACTCACGGCGTTCCCCGACGCAAAATGTAGGAGTAATATACGTTTAACGTGTGTATCTGTGTGTCTGTCTGTAGCATCTTAGCACCTAACCGGATGAACCGATTTTGTTTTTATTATTGATAGTTTCTTTTTTGTTTGATAGATGTCTTCATCGAGAGTTTTCTTAGCTTTGATTCATGAAAATTCGTTCAATCGTTATAAAATTATGAGCTTTTTTCTAGTTAATTGCGCTATGAAATCCACTTTCATAGGTCTGATCAATTCGAAAATCTTCTTCTTCAACGATATTGTAAGAACATGGAAGCCTCCTGGACTCTACAGAATACTCAAATCCTCACCAACTTACAGCTCAGATTTTAAATGACGTGTTTAGAGTCATTGGAAAAAGCGTACATTATACATAGATCAGTCGGGGTGGTTTAAAATATTATATTATATTATTATATATATATATATATAGATGAATATTATTTTATACAATACATCATATTATTATACTATATTGACTTCAAATTGATTGTGATCGGTGGGGATCTACAGCATAGCTAAGCTTATAATAATATTTTCGTAGTAACTATGACCTAATCTGTGGTTTCACTGCAAATATTTTATTAATTTTGCGATGCGTGTTTGTGAAATTCGTGATATTTTCTAAAGTTTTCATTTGAATTATATACTGTAAAGGACAATTTTAATCTATAATATGTGGCCAAGCTAATTAACGTAATTATTTGGATAAGGATTAATACTATATACTTGAAAATAGCCTTGGAAGTTATGTAATATTTTTTAACAAAAATTTTAAGATTAAAATGGTTACTGTGAGTCAACCTTAAGAGATAGACATATGCTGTCGCGGACTTTTTTGTAGGTCTTATTAAGTTGTACAACTCTTGCATAGAAAATATTCTTCCATCTATTTTCAATTAAGCAGCGTTCGTAAGAAACGTGTTTTTTCGACCGTTTATTTGCCGACTTAGGTTGCAAATTAGGTCTCCACGAATGTACCTTTGATTTAAACGGGATAATATATAGCCTATTTTTATTCCGAAAGTCCATTCTATGTATTAGTGAAAGAATTTTTTAAATCGGTTCAGTAGTTTTTGAGCTTACTCATTACAAACATACAAAAATACAAAAATGCAAAAATACAAATGTTCTCTCTTTATAATCAACACCAATATTATAAATGCGAAAGTCAGTTTGTTTATTTGATCGTTTGTTTGGGACTTCTTCACGGTTAAACGGCTTGACAGATTTGGCTGAAATTTTGTACAAAGATAGTACATAGGGCAGAATAGGATATAGGATACTTTTTTTTTGGCTATCGAGTCAGGGGGTCCAGATATTTTTAATTGAATTTTGTAAATATAAGACATCTTCTCGAATAAACGGCTTGACTGATTTGTCTGAAATTTTGTTTGAATACATGTCATAAGGCAGAATAGAATATAGGATACTTTCTTTCTGGCTGTCGAGTCAGGGGGTCCAGATATTTTTAATTGAATTTTGTAAATATAAGACATCTTCTCGAATAAACCGCTTGATCGATTTGTCTGACATGTTGTGTAAAAACAGTTCATAGGGCAGAATAGGATACAGAAAACTTATTTTCTGGCTATCAAGTCAGGGGGTCCAAATATTTTTAATTGAATTTTATAAATATAAGACATCTGCTCGAATAAACGGCTTGACCGATTTGCCTGAAATTTTGTGTGAATACATGTCATAGGTCAGAATAGGATAAAGGATACTTTTTTTCTGGCTGTCGAGTCTGGGGGTCCAGATATTTTTAATTGAATTTTGTAAATATAAGACCTCTTCTCGAATAAACGGCTTGACCAAATAGCCTGACATGTAGTATAAAGACAGTTCATAGGGCAGAATAGGATACAGAAAACTTTTTTTCTGGCTATCAAGTCAGGGGGTCCAAATATTTTTAACGGAATTTCGTAAATAAAAGGCATCTTCTCGAATAAACGGCTTGACCAATTTGCCTTTCATGTTGTATGAAGACAGTTCATAGGGCAGAATAGGATATAGAATACTTTTTTTCTGGCTATCGAGTCAGGGAGTTCAAATATTTTTAATTAAATTTTGTAAATATAAGACCACTTCTCGAATAAAAGGCTTGACCAAATAGCCTGACATGTAGTATAAAGACAGTTCATAGGGCAGAATAGGATACAGAAAACTTTTTTTCTGGCTATCAAGTCAGGGGGTCCAAATATTTTTAACGGAATTTCGTAAATAAAAGGCATCTTCTCGAATAAACGGCTTGACCAATTTGCCTGACATGTTGTGTAAAGACAGTTCATAGGGCAGAATAGGATATAGAAAACTTATTTGCTGGCTATCAAGTCAGGGGGTCCAAATATTTTTAATTGAATTTTGTAAATATAAGACATCTTCTCGAATAAACGGCTTGACCGGTTTGCCTGAAATTTGGTGTGAATACATGTTATAGGGCAGAATATGATATAGAAAACTTTTTTCTGGCTGTCGAGTCTGGGGGTCCAGATATTTTTAATTGAATTTTGTAAATATAAGACCTCTTCTCGAATAAACGGCTTGACCGATTTGCCTGTCATGTTGTATAAAGACAGTTCATGCGGCAGAATAGGATACAGAAAACTTTTTTTCTGGCTATCAAGTCAGGGGGTCCAAATATTTTTAACGGAATTTCGTAAATAAAAGGCATCTTCTCGAATAAGCGACTTGACCAATTTGCCTGACATGTTGTGTAAAGACAGTTCATAGGGCAGAATAGGATATAGAAAACTTATTTTCTGGCTATCAAGTCAGGGGGTCCAAATATTTTTAATTGAATTTTGTAAATATAAGACATCTTCTCGAATAAACGGCTTGACCGGTTTGCCTGAAATTTGGTGTGAATACATGTCATAGGGCAGAATAGGATATAGAAAACTTTTTTTCTGGCTGTCGAGTCTGGGGGTCCAGATATTTCTAATTGAATTTTGTAAATATAAGACCTCTTCTCGAATAAACGGCTTGACCAATTTGCCTTTCATGATGTATAAAGACGAACTGTCTTTATACAACATGACAGGCAAATCGGTGGCCTCCTCTCCGTCAAACGGGTAAACCATTTCAGCTGAAATTTTGTGCACAGACGGTCAATAAGACATGATACTTTTTTTTGGCTGGCAATTTCGAATGTCCATAATTTTATTATGGAATAATGTGTTGCCACTTAGCGGCAATCGTTTTCACCGATTCAGCTCAAATTTAGTATTTTGAATTTTTTAAACGTGTGACCTCTTCTCGGTTAAACGAGTTGACCGATTGAGCTAAAATTGTACACAGACAGTCAATAAGACATAGACCAAGAGTAGAGTCTATTATCCGAGCACATTGGTTACTTTTTTTACAATCGAGTCCGGTTGTCAGTTTTTTATTGTTGAATTTTGTATATGTTTGGCCTCTTTTCGGCCAAAAGGCTTGACCGATTCATATGACATTTTGTACAAAGACATTTAATAGGGCATAAAAAGGCAATGAATACTTTTTTTTCGGCAGTTAAGTGAGGGTGCATATATTTTTGTTAACTTCACATAGAGTTAACATAATCATAAAAGTTTGACCTTAGGTTCGTCTTTAATGACTTAAAAAGTGTCTTGATTAGGCCATAAAACTGTGACGATCATTAGAAGTCATCAAAATTTACGCGCTGGCTTTGCTTGCGCAACGTGTTTATCTGCTTTGTGGGAAGTATTTCAAAAACTTTCGTGTTTTGACAGCCTTAGGGTAATTGGTGTTGACTTAGTAGGTCATAAAACCTGTCTGGGTCATTAAAATACGTGAAAATTTTAAGCGCGCAAGCATTTATTTTATCTACTTTGAATGTAATATTTCAGAAACTTTTGTATTTTAATAGCCACGCCACATACATCAAAACGAGTCACAAATTAAAACAGTACAACCTTCGATAATCATAATGATTATTAACTTTAAAATAAGTGGATATCACGTTTAACCCTAATGTCATCAGTGTTGACTTAGTAGGTCATAAAAACTGTCAGGGTCATAAAAAGTCGTAAAAAAATTCCGCGCTCGCTTCGCTCGCGCATTGATAGCGCTCGCTACGCTCGCGCAAGCATTTATTTTATCAACTTTGTAGGAAATATTTCGTCAACTTTTGAATTTTAATAGCCACATGCATCAAAACGAATCATACATTGAAACAGAACAACCTACAATAATCATAATGATTATTAACCTTAAATTAAGTGGATATCAAAATTAACCCTAATGCCATCGGTGTTGACTTAGTAGGTCATAAAAACTGTCAGGGTCATAAAAAGTCGTAAAAAATTTCCGCGCTCGCTACGCTCACGCAAGCATTTATTGTATCAACTTTAAAGGTAATATTTCAGCAACTTTTGTATATTAATAACCACATGCATCAAAACGAGTCATAAATTAAAACTGTACAATCTTCAATAATCATAATGATTATTACCTTAAAATAAGTGGTCATAATATGTCAGGGTCACAAAAAGTCGTAAACATTTTCGCGCTAGCTTCGCTCGCGCTGTAATAGCGCTCGCTACGCTCGCGAAAGCATTTATTTTATCAACTTGGAAGGAAACATTTTGTCAACTTTTGAATTTTAATAGCCACATGCATCAAAACGAATCATACATTGAAACAGAACAACCTTCAATAATCATAATGATTATTAACCTTAAATTAAGTGGATATCAAATTTAACCCTAATGCCATCGGTGTTGACTTAGTAGGTCATAAAAACTGTCAGGGTCATAAAAAGACGTTAAAATTTTTCACGCTCGCTTCGCTCGCGCAGTCATAGCGCTCGCTTCGCTCGCCCAATTATTTATTTTGTCTACTTCGAAGGTATATTTTTCAGCAAATTTTGTATTTTAATAGCCACATGCATCAAAACGAGTCATACATTGAAACAGAACAACCTTCAATAATCATAATGATTATTAACCTTTAATTAAGTGGATATCAAATTTAACCCTAATGTCATCGGTGTTGACTTAGTAGGTCATAAAATCTATTAGGGTCATAAAAAGACGTAAAAAAAAATCTCGCTCGCTTCGCTCGCGCAGTGATAGCGCTCGCTGCGCTCGCGCGAGTATTTGTTTTCTCTACTTTAAAGGTAATATTTCAGCAAATTCTGTATTTTAATAGACACATGCATCAAAATGAGTCTTAAATTGAAACAGTACAACCTTCAATAACCATAATGATTATTAACCTTAAAATAAGTGATTATCGTTCACAACAGTTCGGCTTCCGTAAGGGCAGATCGACCGAGGATGCAGCAACGACTCTTGTCAACCTCGTGTCTTCCCATATTGAGAAAGGCAACAATTGTATTGGTGTTTTTCTCGACTTAGCGAAGGCATTTGACACGGTCTCGGTCGGTCTGCTTTTAAAGAAGCTCGAATACTTAGGAATCAGGGGAATAGCACTCGATTGGTTTACCAGTTACCTCAGAAATCGCAGCCAATATGTCAAAATAGAAAATCACACCAGCAGTCACTCCGCTATTGAATATGGTGTACCGCAGGGCAGTATACTTGGTCCTACGCTATTCATATTATACATTAACGACATTCTGAACATTAATTTAAAGAACGCGGATATTATAACATACGCAGATGATACTGTGTTATTGTTTTATGGTGACACGTGGGATCGAGTATACAACATAGCCAGTGACGGCTTAACAAAAATGTCAAATGCTATGGATAGAAACCTCCTCACGCTTAACATAAAGAAAACTAAATACATAGCTTTCTCAAAGACCTGTATTTCTAACCCTCCAGCTGGTTTGGCACTATTCGTTAATAACTGTAAACTCAAATGCACTTCTAAACAGTTCAGTCATCACGCAGCATGTAAATGCATTCAAATTGATCGGACAAATTATATAAAGTACCTAGGTGTCAACATCGATGAAAATCTTTCTTTCAAATACCACATATCCGACTTATCTACGCGTGTGAGAAAACTAATTTTTGTGATGAAAAATCTCCGTGACTGCACACCACTACCTTTGTTGCGTCAAATATATATAGTTTTGTGTCAGTCGGTCATGCAATACTGTGTCTCTGTTTGGGGTAGCGCTGGCAAAACCTACATCTTGAACGTTGAAAGAGCTCAGCGTGCACTCATAAAAGTCCTGCTGCGGAAACCATTTCGGTTCTCAACAGACTCTTTATATCAGGAATTTAAAGTGCTACGTGTGCGTCAGCTCTTTATCCTTAGTGCTACTCTCAAAACACACAAGAAATTAAGAGGTCACATTGACTATGATAGTATTATGGATAGACGCGCCTTTCGTTTACCTCTCCCACAAACAAAATCACTCTTAGCTAGGAGGAGTCCTGCGTATTCTCACCTATTCACCTACAACAAAGTAAGCAAGGTCTGCAACATTAAGGAAATGTCTACTCATGCCTGTAAATGTACTGTGAAAGAATGGTTACATCAACTTACCTATGCAGAAACAGAAGAACTATGCTAGTTTTTGAAATTTTAAGTTCACCCTCTCACAATTACCAATCACGCATACATACTTTAACACATCTTAGCATCACATAACCACACACACGCGCATACACATATATATATATATAGACAAATACCACATATACAAACACACACATACACAAACACACCCATACACAAACACACACATACACACAGGCACACACTTATTATTGCCATCAGAATATCTCATGTATAAATCATTTTCAAAAACTTTTAGTAAAACCACACCCGAGCCTCAAGATACAGGCCTTGTGCTTAGTTTGGGGCTCACTGATACTCACAATGTAATCTTACAAGTTAACGCTCTTTCTGAGCCTACGTTAGTTTATAAGATTTTGTAAAACTTTTTGGCAATAAATATCATTATCATTATCATTATCATCGACTTTAACCTGAGCGTCATCAGTGTTAACTTAGTAGGTCATTAAAACTGTCAGGTTCATAAAAAGTCGTAAACATTTTTCGCAGTAATAACGCTATATAGCGTATAATAGCGTGTTTCAACAGCCTCATACATTAGACTGACTCAAATACTTAAACAGCAAAACTTGGTAAACCTTGGTTAGGTTTACCAAGTAATTATTAATGACTTTAACAATAGACGATATCGAGTTCGACCTAAGAGTCATCTATAGTGAGTTTATTATTAGGTCGTAATTTGTCAGGGTCATAAAAAGTCATAAAAAATGTTCGCTCGCGCAATGACAGCTCTCGCTGCGCTCGCGCAGCTATTCTCCTTATTTTCTTTGTAAGAAATGTTTTAGGAACTTTTGTGTTGAGTCAAACATTTAAACAGCACAACTTCGTATACCTAACCAAAATGATTAATGACTTTAACAATAGAGGATATTGAGTTCGACTTTTGGGTCACCTATGGTGACTTGGCCTAAGAGATCATCGATCTTGACCTCAAAGATCATAAAGACTCAAATAACGCGGGCGAAGCCGCGGGTAACAGCTAGTATTAGTATAGATTAGCTGATACCTGAAACTTTGTTCACGTACACCAAGAATTTAGTAGCCTATGTTCATCCTCATGCTATAAAGTATCTGCTTGTTAAATTTCAGTAAGATCGGATTGTCTGTTTAGGCGTGATTAGGTGACTGGAAACAAAGAGCCGAAGATCGGACTCAGTGGCATTACTTGGGAGAGGCCTATGTCCAGCAGTGGACTGATACCGGCTGATTATGATGATAATGATGATGAGGTAAAAAACAGACAGAGTGGTAGAGAGAGAGAGAGAGAGAGAGAGAGAGAGAGAGAGAGAGACGGTTTATTTATAATTTAGTATGGCATGGATTATAAATGTACAAAAAAGGAAATTTACCCGTAATTTTTTTTCCAGTATCTGAGACCGTATTGTATCCTCTTGTAAGTGTTTTAAGGCCGATTGAAATGCAGCTCCTTGATCTGATACGAGAGCTAGGGGTATGAACCCAGTTTCGCCAACTGCAGTAACTATTTCTTTTAAAATTTGCTACAGTTTTATAGCTGCAGTTGCACCTTCACAGAAATAGAAGGCAATTGCTTGTTGCCACTTATGTACTAGGGTTTCCGGAACCGGATTCTTTTTGAGAACCGGGAATTTCGGTACCTTTTAAGAAAAGAACCGGTTCTCCCGGTTCTTTCGGTTCTTGGTACTTTTTGTTATATTAAACAAAAGTTTAGCTTTAAAAATTAAAAAAATGGGATGTAAGGGAGCAAAATTTCACCTGATTGCTCCCAGCCAACCTCTTCTGCACGTGGTGCATCCCGCGAACGAGGTTCTGGCGGCCGACCATGGCGGGATATTCAATCAGAACGACGTAACTAAATACCAGGCCAGTGACGGGCAGCAGCGTCACCGGTGCGAGAAGCTACGTCCTACGATCACCCAAACCGACTGCCCAGCGCGTGGTGATCATTTGAACAAAACTTGCATGGCATGCGCAGATATAAAACGGCCCCCAGTTCCCGGCCGCCCCGCTATGGCGACGGAAAGCTGCCAAAACCGACTGATACTGGCTACTTTTAATAGACGCACGCTACGGCTGGATGCACACTTGAGTTGGCACTACTGGAAGAAGAGCTTAAACATAAGATGGCATATTCTAGGTTTATGTGAAGTCTAAAGAGAGAGAGAGAGTAGGACACCATTACCCTGGAGTCAGGCCATTTTATGTATTTCATAGAGAGAGAACAACCATCCTAAGGCGGTTTCGAGTTTTTGCTGCACAAGATCCTCTCTGACAACGTTCTAAAAATCTCCAGTTTGTCGACAAGGGTAGCGTAGGTATAGGTATAGGTAGGTATAGGTATCTTGTGATCAAACTCACTGACAACAGGTTATACCTCAAAGGTTATCCAAGTATATGCACCGCTTCGGCACACTTGGACAATGAAGTAGATGAAATATACGAGGACATTTCCAAGGCCTTGCACACCACTCAAAAGGCCTACTTTAACGTTGTCATGGGAGATCTCAACGCTAAAGTGGAAGTAGAAGCAAGCGGCGAATCGGTAGTAGGACTGCTCGGATGCTCGTCAACTTTTTAGAAAAAGAGGGGCTTTTTCTGTTGAAAACTTTCTTTCAGAAAGACCCGCGGTTGAAATGGACGTGACAAAGCCCCGACTCTATGATCAAAAACTGATAGATAGATAGAAAAGAGAGACTTCATAATGATGATTCAAAAAAGCATATTTAGAGATGTCTCAGTGATCACTAGGTTTAAAACCGGCAGTGATCACCGACTAGTCCGAGGCTCTCTAGACAACATTCTGTGAGACGCGAGGTAACGGCAAGAAGTCTAAGCTTTTATATAAATCTGTGCAGCTAATGCAGAAGCGACATGAAAACCCTGCAGTCTCGTCTTCGTCAGATTAACTCAATTAAAGAAGCGATCGAGCAAAACCGGAGGTCAAAAGTCTTTGTTTGACAGTTGGGCCGAAGCCATCTCACGAAGTTGACCACTTTTACCGGGAGTGTCGTCGCTTCTAAGCCCGAAATTCTTAGAGAAGTTAAAAATTTCTACGAAGGAAATTTAACAAGTAAAGAGTAAATAAGTAAGAAAGTAGTAGTGTGAATCGCGTAATTAAAATAAAATTCCCGAAAGTACCGATAGGACCGGGAATCAAAATTGATTTCCCGGTTCCATTTTACTGACAAAAGAACCGGGAATTCCCGGTACTTTCGAGTCCGGGATTCCCCGGTTCTGAACCCTATTATGTACCACACCTTTGATCATAAATACTAGGGCATGGTCGGCAAACGCATTTGTTTTTTCAGTGAGGTCAACTAAGCCTCATATTTCATCTGCATGATTGTATGTCAAACCGGTTTCAAGAGCCATTTCATCAAACACAATAGTGCAAAACTTTTTATCTTCTTCTCATATGTTGACCTAAAATAAGAGTAATAAAAAACAGTATATTTGTAATTAAAGCGTACGAAACACAAGAATGTACATGCAAAAGTATTAATTAAATATTACCTCTCTCTTTATGGCTTCAAAAATTTGAGCATTTAGGCCAGAGTTTGTGTAATTTTGAGACCATTTTCTTTAAAGTTGTCTCAGATGGCAGAATAAATAGCTTCTGCAGAATCGATATGATTTTGGACCTTGTTTTAAAATGGAAAGAGCAATTAATTTCTCATCGAGTGTAAATCGTCTGGCTCTTTCCTTTTTGGTGCATAATTTTAATTGCATCCACAATACTTTTCTTGCAATGGGGTCCATCCCTTCAGCCATTTCTTCAAAAGAGTGCAATTTACTGAATTGTAAAGCTTTCTTGGCCCTTCGAGTAAAACTAAACAGCTTACGAGATTTGCGAAACTCATTGTACAGCATACAACATTTCGGAGTCAATGCTTCAACTTTAGTTATAATTCTCTTGGTGTGTTTCACTTTTTGAATTATTTTTGGATCTGAAATTAATATTTTTGTTAAATTTACTAATAACTAGAATTTAAATCTTTACTTAGTATAAAACAAAGTCGCTCCCACTGTCTCGAGATCTTTTAAACTACTCAACGGATTTTAAACAGAGATGAGATTTAATCATTATAAATTTAATACCTGATGGTAAATTGGTAATTGTTCTTGTTAAGCTACAGGATCATTAACATTTTGTAGAGGTCCATCTGTAGATGTAGAAGGAAACACATAAATAATTCAAAGAAGTGTCTTATTTGAGATATGTGGCGCAGTAACTAATGATGGTAGGCAGGTAACAGTAAGTTTTTTTAAAGTACATTATTAGAAATATCTTTGAGACATCTACAGAGGAAATGCGTCCAATTCCACAATGTAATTATGCTCCGTAAATTAAAAAGTAGAACTTAAATTTATGTGTCGTATGTACATACATACATTACATATGATGGACATTCTAAATCAATGAGTAATTAGTGACAGAGTATTCTCCATAATGTCACAAAAGATAAACAATAGCAAAAATATTATGATTAGATATAGTAAAACCACAAGAAAAGTTACAGCATTTTCATCAATACAAACAAATAATTGATTGAGGGGAATATAATAAACGAGAAATAGTGGGACAAGCATAATGACATTAAATAGGTATACAATAATTTGAGCATTTTTAACCTGTAGACTTCAGCATTTCATCAGAATGTAATTCACAATAACTGTGATCAAAATGCATTTTCTTTGCATATTGGTGTTCAGCAGTGTGGCACGGTTCTGTAAAATAAAAATACAATAATTATTAATATGACAATTTTCGAGAAAATACAAATAAACAGATACAGCGGGAAGCCTCAACGTACCAGCAGTTTCGATAGGATTCAGTGGTATCCCACTAAGTATTTCAGTTTCAAGAAACAAAGTAGGATATGCAGTGGCCAGAAGACGTGACTTCTGAGTCACAAAACGTTGTTCGAAATGTTTGTGGCACACTTGTAGACTACTGAAATCACTTCTCTGTCGCAAAGATTCACAGTTAATGCTGTTAAGCCACTTTTGGAGTCTTTTCTCGCACTTCGGAAATTTGTGTAAAATAGCGTCCTGTCGCGAACTTAAACAACCCGGCACACAACACTTGTAGTACATCTTGATTTGCTCAAGAAAACAAGTTGATTACTATAAATGTGGAACAGAAGTATACGGAAATTAATCGACACAACACAACACAATTTTATTATAGCAATCGATTTGATTTTGAGGTTATTTTCATTATTGCGGATACATGACAAAATTCAAATTGGCAATGACATCAAACTAAAATATGGCCACTATTTCTCGTTTATTATATTCCCCTCAATCAATTATTTGTTTGTATTGATGAAAATGCTGTAACTTTTCTTGTGGTTTTACTATATCTAATCATAATATTTTTGCTATTTTTTATCTTTTGTGACATTATGGAGAATACTCTGTCACTAATTACTCATTGATTTAGAATGTCCATCATATGTAATGTATGTATGTACATACGACACATAAATTTAAGTTCTACTTTTTAATTTACGGAGCATAATTACATTGTGGAATTGGACGCATTTCCTCTGTAGATGTCTCAAAGATATTTCTAATAATGTACTTTAAAAAAACTTACTGTTACCTGCCTACCATCATTAGTTACTGCGCCACATATCTCAAATAAGACACTTCTTTGAATTATTTATGTGTTTCCTTCTACATCTACAGATGGACCTCTACAGAATTTCAATGATCCTGTAGCTCAACAAGAACAATTACCATCAGGTATTAAATATATAATGATTAGTACCGTCGGTGCGATGAAGTTTTGGATTGTCTATAATAATATTATAATGATGAAAATGTGTGTTGCTTGTAAAATTGCTGAATAGATTTAGATGAAATTGGGTATAAAGGTAGCTAATAAAGTTAGGCTTACCACCATTACATAGTGTGCCACATATCTCCATAAAAACACTTCTTTGAATGATTTATTCCCAGATGTGTTTTTGATACATAGTATCATAGTAGTCTGTGATTAAATGATTGGCAGGTTTGAAACCCAGGAACATTTTGGCAAAATATTTTTCTTATATAATTTTTTTAGTTCGATTATTCATTGTTTTTAATACTTATTATCCTATTCCTGACAAAGACAATTACAAAAATACAAAAATCATAAAAGTTGGTGCAGCCGTTCTTGAGTTATAAGTGAAGTAACTAACACGACTTTCTTTTATATGTATAGATTTCAACACCAACCACCAGTCTCAGACTTCGGTACTTATCATAATAGTTGGGGTACAGAAACATGTAAAAGTTTAGAAACGAATTAGCCATTGACTGGTATAGGCTGACCGCTTAACCCATAATCCAGCCTGACTTCTTTACAAATGATAATGTTTCGATAGTGAAATGACTCAGTTAAAAATAATATAGTGGTTATATTATCTAAAGTATTCATCCATATGATGTCTGCTACACAGGTTCACTTGAACCTAATATCATTTTTATATTTGTTTCAGATTCGACTAAGAACATAGATAGTCCAGGGTCTGCATCCTGTACTACTCTGAAATATGTAAGTAAATAAAGTTAAACAACCTTATAACAGTTATGCCTCAGTCACAATTACGTTTAGTCGCTGGACTGCATAAAACCGTCTTCATCATCGTTATTAGCCAATTTCTGTCCACTGCTAGACATAGCCTTTCCTATGGCTATGAGCTATGGCCAGTAAACTTGATGTTTTTTTTTTTTTTTTTTTTTATACGTTATAGGCTAGCGTTTGACCACTATCTCACCTGTTGGTAAGTGATGATGCGGTCGAAGATGGTAAGCACGCTAGGCCTAGAATGGGAACTGGCTCTCAAGGATAGCTGCCGGAACACATTAGATGTTTGGTGACAGATTTTCTAACTTGAGGGTGGTAGCTGGCCAGGCGGACACTAGATAGTGTCCTACCACCATGCGGGGGTTTTGTTGGTTTCTTAACGATGTTTTTCCTTCACCGGAGGGCCACTGTGAGAAGCGCACATAAATTTTTCGATAGAAAAATCCATTGGTGCACGGCGGTTTGAACTCGGTACCACGGCATCAAAGCCGAACGTTCTCCCGATTACGCCACCGGGCCCTCGAAAAATTGTTGCCGGAGACGTAGTCTCTACTCTAGAACTCGTCTGCCCAACGGTTATCTGTTCTACAACAGATGTGTCCAGCCCACTGCCACTTCATATTGCTTATCCTTTGAACTATGTCTATAACTTTCGTCTTCTGACGGATAACGTCATTTCCAATTCGACCCTTCTGAGAAACTCTGAGCTTTCTTTATAGCTCTCTGAGCGACTTTGAATTGGTGAACTTGTCGCACATTCAGTGTTCATGTCTCGGCTCCGTAAATGAATTAATGAAATCAATAATTTAATCATGAAATAGGCATTTGTAATATAAATTAGCAAGTAGAATCTCTGGTACCTAAACTAGGCTCTCAAACCAGTGGTCCGTTGTAGTTGTGTAGAATAATAATATTAAATATAATATTTTTTATTTATAGAGAAATATAGAAAGTTATGGCGTGTGCGTGCATGCATGTGTGTGTGTCTGTGTGTGTGTGAGGCGTGAGTTTGTGTATATGTGTTTGTTTAGACATTAGTATAAGAGTGAGCAAGGATTCCGAAATCATAACAAGTATGACTGATGCGAACTGTATAATAGAGTCACCCGGGCACTCAGCAGGTATTGCAAGTCCTGCATGGTTTCAGCCACGATGACAATATCATATGACAATATCATCTCAAGTGTGAGAGGTAATTGTCATTGATATTTATGCGCCGTCCTTTACAGTTGATGAACTGACTGAAAATAGTTCAGAAACGCTCTAGAGTCTAGAGCGTTTCTGATCAATTTGGGTTAGGATATATTTTATAGGCTAGCGTTTGACCACTGACTGGTAACCTAAGAAGCGTGCGATTGGGAGGCCTGTAGAGGACTAGCCTCTAAAGGACTGGGCCTCCCAATCGCACGCTGCTGAGCATGTTCCTCGGCTAATCGTTGGTGACTTCTGATGTACTTTCCACAAAATAAACCGTGGACACAGCTTGAATGCCTTTGTTTATGAATCAATGTAACAGCGTAGAGCGATTAGGTTGAGTGCAGTTGTTATGTTACTTATTATATGTAACAGTTGTATCTCTTCTTTCTAGGACCTCCCCCCACCGAGTACTAGTACATTACGCCATGACTTGGAAACCAAACAGTGTGAAGACATGGATTACACGGATATGGTGCGTATTTGTCTATTAGCATTCAATCAGTTCGTTTAGACACGTTTTTTCGTCGATTCTGTTTATGATTTTGTTTCTTATACAATTTTATATGCCAGTGTTATTGCAGTCGCATAATCAAAATATCTCTCTTTAAGTAAAAGGCTCATCAATGTTTAGTCTATCTGTGGTGACTTTCATCAATATCTTCTTAGATGTCTTGCATCCGTTTTTCCAATTTGAGGTGGTAGCTAGCCAGGCGGGTGCCTGCCTGTATGCCCACTTACTAAGTCGAGCGATCTCCAGCAAGAGCTACAATATCGTCGTCATAGCTACATCCGCAGTCGCGTTTTGATTTTAAGCAATATCTTGTTTACAGGATGACTTCCATGACGCTCCATTATCACCTGAAGACTACACACCTACATATGGCTCATCATCACATGATGAACATCACGGAACATCTCTTATTGAAGATCAGCAAACCGTCCAAAATAATCAACGCACAGGCACCGCTCCACAAGACTCCAGTATATTAGACGATGATCCAATACTAGACCTCGGGATTGATGACTCCGTATCAGAATTACTGAACATAGCCTCTGAGCATCCTGCTTTGAAGAAAATTGAAGTGGTGAGAATAAGTACCTACCTCAGGCTTCATCATCTTCAGCCTATCTCTGTCCACTGCTGGACATCGCCTCACCTATGACACGCCACTTACAGCACAAATTAAGGGAAAATTCAAAAAAATAAAAAAAGTTTAAAATTAAAGGGTGTCCCCTCTAAAAACTATGTATTTATTACGTCGCAGTCAGCGTCTTTTACAATATTATGCTCTTGAATTGCTATTTTATAGAGCCTTTTATCTATTCCCTTTTCTCATAGAGGGGGATGAAAAGCAGAGTGTAAAACTCGACTTCAACATTATTTTTACTCGGTCGATGTACTTTGAATCCCTCGCTACGCTTAGGATTCTACTTTAGAATCCCTCGCTACGTTAGGGATTCTACTGTAGAATCCTTCGCTTCGCTCTGGATTCAGAAAAGCGGCCTCGCAGAAACATACTATTTTGCGGCCTCTATATAGTCTACTATTTATTTATGTAGCTAACGCTGATAATTGTTTGCAGGATGAAGACAGTATAGAACGTGTTGAAAGAGATCAATGTGCCGCCTTGTATATGGAACTGCTGGAGAGGATCTGTGATGCATTCGATAGAATACCAAGATTTGTCAAAGAGAAACTGCCCGGTTACGATGAAAAAGTATACGCTCAGATGGTTCAGTTAAAAATCAAACTGAAGATTGTCATCAAACCTTTAGTGCAGGAATGTGTGAGAGTGGACGATCCCCTCGCTATGGAGGAACATTGCAGTGATGTTAGCAAATTGTATGGTGACAATACATGTGATGCAGAATTACAAGAAGCTGAAAAATCCAACTTTGCACAATCCGCAACATACAACCAGCCAACAGTACGCCTAGAAGATGATCAGGAAATATTGGAGATAGAATACCTAGAAGATATTCTAGAGACTGATGAAATAGAAAGCTTACAAAAGAGTCGTTCCATACTTAAACATAAAGATATTCACAAAAAAGTATTTCTAGAAGATAAATTAAGCAAAAAACCAGAAAACACTGCATATAAAGTTAGGACTCACCCCAGTTCTAGAGTTCATTCTGGTAACATATATAGAAATCTCAAACCTTTCATATTGTTAGAAGATTATCGTCGGTCGAGTAATACATTGCACGATACTGCACTCAACAGGAATTTAAGAGGAAAGCCTACAAGATTCATAATGGAAGATAATCGCAACTTGTCATCGTCTGCAGAAATCCCACACAAGTGCAAAGTGAAAATGAAACATGACATTCATCGGAAAGAGCTAAACAGTTGAAGGGCTGGATTCTACCAAAGCTGAGCTGAGCGGATGATATGTATCTACCACCAATATATAATAATAATGAATTATACTCACGGTACGTTCCACAAAGTTATAACCATTAAGATTTGTAATATAAATAATAATAGTAAAGGGCCTCTTGATGTTGGCTTCGGCCTATCAATGCCCTCCTAAAGTCCGGACGTGTACGACTCGTGATGTAAAATTGAATAAAAATATTATAATAATAATAAATATTTTATTTTAGAAATACGAATCCATTAAATGGTAGTAGCCCACGACTTAAAATAGAGTTAGTCTTATTTAAAATTACATCGTATTAGTTACAGTATCATATTATAATTATTATTCTTATTCATTCATTTTATTTAATGTTTAAGTTGGCAACTGGCCTATGCACACTATTCTAGTACCGCACGATTGGACAGTGAGTTCTCCAAAGTATCGAATTTAGGAGGCTGTTGCTACTATCTCGCACGCGATTCATTAGGGATACGTAAATATAGGCGTAGGGGCAATACGTTTTCTTATAATTGTTTTAAAACAATCCGTGCGGGCCTGAGCAAACATGCCTGATGCATTACAGAATCGAGATAGCCTCAAAAGTATCCTAAATCCATTATTGTATTGGATTCGTAGGGCAGTAAAAGCCTTCTGCGAATAGTTACCCCATAGACTGCAGGTGTACATGGTCTGACAGTATGCCTTAAAAAGAGTTATTGTTTCTTCATATGTACACCGTGCGAATCTACGAGCCAACATATTGCATCTGACTGCCAACGCCCTACGCTCGCTTTCAATATCTAAATCATCCGAAAGGTTCTCAGCGACCCAATGTCCAAGGTACTTGAATTTAGTGTCTCTGGGAGGACTCTGGGAGGTCTCCCAGACTAACCGGCGGCACAGACGTATGTAGCTTGTTACCGGCTTTAAAGATTAGCAGTTCACTCTACTTGGAGTTGTACCCTAGGCCATGAGTCGCTGCGTACCTCTCACATATACTTAGTAGTACTCGAAGTGCCCTGATCGATGGGGTCAGCAGAACCATATCATCAGCGCAACTGATGTTCACAAATTTACCGTCATGAAACAGCCGACGCTGGCTCTGTTGAGCTCATCGATCAGTCCATTCATGTACAAATTCAAAAGACGGGGCAAAGTCAAACCACCTACTAACTGTCTAACGCCATATTCAACCATCCAACATAATTTGTTTGGTTAAGGTACCAATCTATACTAATATTATAAAGAGAACATTTGTATGTTTGTATTGTTTTGGCTTAAAACTACTGGAGCAATTTTAAAAATTCTTTCGCTGATATATAGAATGGACTTTTGGAATGAAAATAGGCTATATATTATCCCGTTTAAATCATAGGTACATTCGTGGAGACCTATTTTGCAATCTAAGTCGACAATAAAACAATCGAGAAAACAAGTTTTTCACGAACGCTGCTAAATTTAAAATAGATGGAAGAATAGTATCGGTTTTTTGGCGGGAACGTGGAAAAGTGTGTGTGATATCATTGTATTTTTTCCTAAAACTTGTGTTCTTCCGTGTGTTAATATGTAATAAATGTGGATTATTAACCATTAAGTGCCGGTGATTGTGTGCGAGTGTAGGGAAACTGCACAATGTTGTAAAACATGCTATTTGCGTTCTCACCAAAATTCCACTGAAAATCTACAGTAAACACCACATCTTTACTGAAGGTATGACTTAGACTAGACTTTTACTTGAAAACTGACCTGAAATGTGACTTTGACCCATCTCTATGACTAAAATTAATAAAAACTTGAAGAATTTCAATACTTGACACTGGCTAAATACACTAATCGTGTGGAGCCATAATAACACTAAAAAAAAAAAAAAAAGAATAGTATCTATGGAAGAGTTGTACAACCTAATAAGACCTACAAAATAGTCCGCGACAGCATAATTATGTCTACCTCAAGGTTGACTCACAGTAATTTTTATTTTTATTAAAAAAAAAAAACATTAACTAACCTCCAAGGCTATTTTCTAATATACAGTGTGGAAATTAAACTCAGGCCCTGGAGGGAAACTACTTTAAATCCTTAAGCTAGCTCATTTTACTTAAAGGAGACATTCCTTTATATTTGAAAAGAAACAAATCTGCATTAAAAGATTTTTTAAACTCGCTTGCTTCGCCCGGGACTCGAACCAACTAAAATTTAAAAAAATAAACACTCTTTATTTTATTATACTAATCGGTAGTATTAATATTCAGGATAATGTTTCTCTAAAAAATGTTTGGTTACTGTTCACTTTTAACAAGTAAAAGACACGTAACAGTTCTGTTATCTCTCCAACACTCAAAGACTTCGTATGAAGTACACGCTTGCTAATTTATCGTTAAGTACCTTGTTGAAATCTTCGATAAGAAAATTGTTCAATGGTGGTAATACCTCTATGCACATTTCCTTCTTACATGATCCGAGGCGTTCAGTGGAGAAGTTTAAAAATGGAACGTTTGACTTTGTTTGCAATGCGGGACAATAATTTTAAAATTCGAACGATTTAAAAAAAAAAAAAAAAAGTTTTGGTAAAAAATGTTGTTTATGAAACTTGCTATGAAACCGTTCAAGAGCTAAGGATTGCGATAGAAAATGTTATTAGGGGCATACAACACAACACTTTGCTGAAGGCTACAAGAATCATTTCTTTTTTTTTTTTTCAACGGCAACTAATGTTGTGTAGCCGGAACGACGGGGTTCATTTCGAACAATTTATCAGTTAAATAATTTAAGTGTTACAAAATTGATAGTAAAATAAAGTTGATGTTAGATTTAACGATTATTTTTATTTTTAAGACCTAATGTTTGTTAGAGAAACTTTATCCTGAATATTAATACTGCCTATTAGTATATTAAAATAAAGTGTTTATTTTTTTTTAATTTTAGTTGGTTCGAGTCCCGGGCGAAGCAAGCGAGTTTAAAAAAATCTTTTAATGCAGATTTGTTTCTTTTCAAAAATAAAGGAATGTCTCCTTTAAGTAAAATGAGCTAGCTTAAGGATTTAAAGTAGTTTCCCTCCAGGGCCTGAGTTTAATTTCCACACTGTATAGTATTAATCCTTATCCAAATAATTACGTTATGTAATGTGACCCGACTCTCACTTGGCCGGTTTATTTTACCTTTTGGGTACGGAGCCCTAAAAAACTCATAGTTTTAAAACATCTGAACGGATTTTCATGAATTAAAACTAAAAATACTCGATGAACTCATCTATCAAACAAATCAGAATTGATTTATCCGTTTGGGTGCTACGATGACACAGACAGACACATACGAGTAGATACACACGTTATACTTAAAACACCCCTTCTTTTTGCGTCGAGGGTTAAAAATAATAATGTGGTCGAGGACGGTGAACACGCTAGGCCTAGAATGGTCCGACTCTCGAGAGCTGTGCTGCCGGAACACCGTAAGGTTACCATAAGTCCAGTCTAACCACCGGCCTTAGGGTCAGAATCAAGGTAATCATCCTTTATGATCCTATATCACTAAATATTATAAACATAGTCCCTCACCGCGTCTGTATGTCTGTGAGTCTGTTCGCAATAAACTCAAAAGCTACTAAACGGATTTTCATGCGGTTTTCACCAATAGCCAGTGATTTATGAGAAAGGTTTAGGTGTATAGGTGCGTACAGCCTATGTAACATGACATGTTACAGATAATGTGGACACGGTATATTATAAAACATGTTATCATATCATGTTTTATAACATTCCGTGTCCACATTATCTTAAACATGTTAAATATCAATTTTATAACATGTTATGGTACATAGTCTGTATGCGTACAGATTACCTTATAATTTGTTACAGGTTTTGGGTAAATTGGTTGAAAACTTGAAATATGACGATGATTGTTGAAAATGTTAATTATAATATGATCAAGTCTATTTTCAAGTTATACGAGGGATAGTTAGTACAGAACAAAGTCATGGTTCGCAGAGGTTCAGCAGACTCCAGTCAGTTGTCCAGTGGCTCATCTCAATGTCGTCTTCTAGCACCAGACGAGAACAATTTCATCACATCCGATGTTAAAAGCACACCTGGTGTATAATCAGCACAGATAGTTTCTGACAACTTGCCAAGATATTAACTAATACATGAAATTAAACAGGCACTGTTGACTGCCGTTTTAATTTAGCTAATTTTATTAATGACCTGCTTAAACCCGGTACTTTTGGGTACGCAGATGACAGCCGTTGTAGAGAGTTATACGTCCAACGCACGAACCAGTGCATTACAAATCCAGTCCCATAGGGAAGCGATGGTCCAGCGCTTGAACTTTCCTTTAGTTCAATGCTGCAAAAACCCAGGCGTGTCTTTTTTCCGCCAAACGGAGCCCATTTCTTCTGGCTCCTACTTTCCGAGATGTATCCGTTCCGATAAGTAACCATCTCGAGCTTTTTGGCATCTCATTAACACCGACTCTCAATTTCGTCGAGTCTAGAGCCCAGCTAGCCTCAAAAAAGCTTGGCATTTTGGCAAAGGTGAGACAATACTACACCGGGACAGTTGCTCAATCTTTACCAAGCAAAAGTCCGGTCGTGCATGGAGTACTGTTCTCACCTTTGGGATGGTTGTGCCAAATACCAGCTGGAGACACTGGAAGCCATTGAGAGGAGAGCCAAGAAGCTCATTGGTGATGATCTACTTGTAAGCAAGAGACTTCAGAGTCTCGCGCATCGCCGCAAAGTCGCTTGTTTATCGGTTTTCTATCGGTTACGTTTTGGAGTGTGCTATGGAACTGCATAATTTGATTCCACCTTCCCCGTTTTATCGGACATCCAGAGACACTAAAAGGCGCCACCGATTTATGGTCGATATACCATCTACCCGAATGAAGCGATTTGCATCTTCGTTCATCATGCGAACCGCCAGGGAATGGAATGCTCTGCCCGAGTCTGTGTTTCCGGCTAAATACAATATGGGGGTCTTCAAATCGCGAGTGAATAGGTATCTTTTGGGTAAGCGCGCTTCATCATTGACCGCATCATCACTTAACATCAGGTGAGATAGTGGTCAAGTGCTGGCCAGTTTTATATAAAAAAAAAGCTACCTAGGTGATGACCTGTCGGTTTTATTATTAAATAGTCGCACTACACTCGCTAGCTGGCTTTTGATGCAAACCTACTTTGATTGTCTGTTTAAATTTAATTATATAGGTTGTTGAAATTTACAAATGTTACATTTATGAAATGAAAGGGGCATATAGAAAAAGAAGTGAAAGAAAACATGAGGTTTGTCAGATTTACATGTGCGTTTATTATAGAAAGTTATCAGTTGGGTCTGTAGGAACAAACATGATTTCTTTTTTAATACGCCTTATCCAGACGACATTTTGCACAAGTATTGCTTATACAGTAGAATGACATACTTTTAAACGCGGGCAAAGCCGCGGGGCACAGCTAGTTACCAATAAATCAATCAGTAAATAACTAATGGAACATTGCAATTTCATCCTGAGACCCTACCACAGCAGAGAGGATTAGATATGTATGTCAACAAGTGCAACCAATGGTATTGTGTCACGCTGTGTCATTTAATAGCGTAATGAAATCTTAGTGGTTATAACTTTGTGGAACGTGCCGTGAGTATAATAGATTATCCTAATCCTAACTAATATTATAAATGCGAAAGTAACTCTGTCTGTCTGTCTGTGTCACTTTCACGCCAAAACCACTGAACCGATTTAAATTAAATTTTGTACACAGATAGTCTAGAGCCTGAGAACGGACATAGGCTATTTTTTAATGCGAAAAGAGGGTTGTAAGGGGTTAAAAAGGGGGATGAAAAGTTATATGGAAGTATCGTCATTTTAGAAGCTATAAGCTTGAAAATTATTTTTTAGTACACAGATAGTAGAGCCTGAGTAAGGACATAGGCTACTTTTTAATGCGAAAAGAGGTCTGAAAGGGGGGATGAAAAGTTGTATGGAAGTATAGTCATTTTTAGAGCCAGAAGCTTGAAACTTATTGTTTAGGCTGTTGATTCGATATAAATTAATATGTCATTCAAAGTTTGTGAGGGGAATGGGGGAGGGAGAAGGGAAATGAGGGGAGGGGAGGGAGGGTGGAAGTGGAAAGGGGGAGAGGGATGGAAGGTGAGGGAAAGGGGAGGGGAAGTGGGGGGAAGAGAGAGGGGAGAGGGAAGTGAGGAGAAAGGGGGTGGAGGGAAGAGAGAGGGAGAGGGGAGGGAAGAGAGAGGGGGATTTGCGCGGCGTGGTACGGTGCGGTGTAGGTGGGATACGCATGTCTTATTTGTAAAATAATTAGCCTAAATATTTTAAAACGCTACCTGGGGTGGAGGGAAGAGAGAGGGGAGAGGGAAGTGAGGAGAAAGGGGGTGGAGGGAAGAGAGAGGGAGAGGGGAGGGGAAGGGAGAGGGGGATTTGCGCGGCGTGGTACGGTGCGGTGTAGGTGGGATACACATGTGTCTTATTTGTAAAATAATTAGCCTAAATATTTAAAAACGCTACCTGGGGTGGAGGGAAGAGAGAGGGGAGAGGGAAATGAGGAGAAAGGGGGTGGAGGGAAGAGAGAGGGAGAGGGGAGGGGAAGGGAGAGGGGGATTTGCGCGGCGTGCTACGGTGCGGTGTAGGTGGGATACGCATGTGTCTTATTTGTAAAATAATTAGCCTAAATATTTAAAAACGCTACCCAAAGACACTATTCCACGCGGACGAAGTCGCGGGCACAGCTAGTTATTATATAATTATTGGTGGTAGATACATATCATCCGCTCAGCTCAGCTTTGGTAGAATCCAGCCCTTTAACTGTTTAGCTCTTTCCGAGGAACGCCATATTTCATTTTCACTTTGTACTTGTGTGGGATTTCTGCAGGTTCTGCAGGTGATGACAAGTTGCTACTTTCAGTGTGATTATCTTCCATTATGAATCTTGTAGGCTTTTCTCTTAAATTCCTGTTGAGTGCAGTATCGTGCAATGTATTACTCGACCGACGACAATCTTCTAACAATACGTAAGGCTCGAGGTTTCTATTAAGGTTACCAGAATGAACTCTAGAACTGGGGTGAGTCCTAACTTTATATGCAGTGTTTTCTGGATTTTTGCTTAATTTATCTTCTAGATATTCTATTTTGTGAATATCTTTATGTTTATGTATCGAACGATTCTCTTGTAAGCTTTCTATCTCTTCTGTCTCTAGAATATCTTCTAGGTATTCTATCTCCACTATTTCCTGATCATCTTCTAGGCATTCCGTTGACTGATTAGATGTTGCAGCTTCTGCAAAGTTGGACTTTTCAGCTTCTTGTAATTCTGCATCACATGTATCGTCACCATACAATTTGCTAACATCACTGCAATGTTCCTCCATAGCGAGGGGATCGTCCACTCTCACACATTCCTGCACTAAAGGTTTGATGACAATCTTCAGTTTGATTTTTAACTGAACCATCTGAGCGTATACTTTTTCATCGTAACCGGGCAGTTTCTCTTTGACAAATCTTGGTATTCTATCGAATGCATCACAGATCCTCTCCAGCAGTTCCATATACAAGGCGGCACATTGATCTCTTTCAACACGTTCTATACTATCTTCGTCCTGCAAACAATTATCAGCGTTAGCTACAGGAATAAAAAAACCGGCCAATATAAAAAAAAAGTAAAAGAAAGAAGATTCTACATTTGAATAATTTTTTTGTTGCATTGAATATGCAATAGCTAAAACAATCGGGATTTTTATTGTAAGTTATTTTCCCTGTAGACTATCTGTGGCATCTTCCGGCTCACTCGACTCTCGCATGTCAAGGGAGAACAGTTCCTCTTGCACTGCACGCTGCGTTATGCATACTTCTCGTATAACAGTTTTTACAGTACGGAAGTATAGAAGAAACTGCATCATAATCATCGAGAGTAGAGTTAAAAGCAAATAGAGAATCCAGCAAACCTGCCTTCTCCTTCGCGCTGTGAGCTAGAGTGTCATCAAGTCTTCGTAAGGATGTGAACACGTCCAGGTGCTCTGCCAATTAAGCCACGGTTCGATCCATCGATACGACGAAATTAGTGGATTGCATTTGTTAACCCAATTATGCATTGGTGGCGCCATCTATGACTACTTATTACGTAAGTTAATCATTCGGAAGAAATCATTACAGTTTTCAAATCCGACGAGAGATGTTGCACTGCGTAAATCAAATATTGTTTCTTTGAAGTGTTACACACTTTATATTTTTGTAAATTGTTAAACACAATCCAAAATTTCATCGTACGCTCATCATCGCGGACGTGTAATCCGGGGGACTCGAACCAGCACGTTCGAGTCCCGTCGGTACGATGAAATTTTGGATTGTGTTTTTTTTTTTTTTTTTTGTTTCTTTATGGCTCCACACGATTAGTGTATTTAGCCAGTGTCAAGTATTGCAATTTTTCAAGTTTTTATGAATGTTAGTCGTAGAGATGGGTCAAAGTCACATTTCAGGTCAGTTGTCAAGTAAAAGTCTAGTCTAAGTCATACCTTCAGTAAAGATGTGGTGTTTACTGAAGATTTTCAGTGGAATTTTGGTGAGAACGCAAATAGCATGTTTTTCAACATTGTGCTGTTTCCCTACACTCGCACACAATCACCGGCACTTAATGGTTAATAATCCACATTTATTACATATTAACATGCGGAAGAACACAAGTTTTAGGAAAGAATACAATGAGATCAAACACACTTTTCCACGTTCCCGCCAAAACTTGGATTGTGTTTAACAATTTACAAAAATATAAAGTGTGAGACACTTTAAAGAAACATAATATTTGATGTGAACATGAATTTGGCAAAAATGACTCTCAGCAGCTTTAGCAAGCGACCAAGAAGCACGACTACCAGGAGTGTAGCTGATTGTTTGGTCGCCAATCTGACTTATATCGAGCTCAGTGCCGTGCCATAGGTGAGGCCTATGTCCAGCAGTTGACAGAGATAGGCTGATGATGATGAAGCCCGTGGAGGTACTTATACTTACCACTTCAACTTTCTTCAAAGCGGGATGCTCGGAGGCTATGTTCAGTAATTCTGATACGGAGTCATCAATCCCGAGGTCTAGTATTGGATCATCGTCTAATATACTGGAGTCTTTTGGAGCGGTGCCTGTGCTTTGATCACTATAGACAGTTTGTTGATCTTCAACAAGAGATATTCCATGATGTTCATTGTGTGATGATGAGCCATGAGGTGTGTAGTCTTCAGGTGATAATGGAGCGTCATGGAAGTCATCCTGTAAACAAGACAGTGTTAAAAACCAACCGCGAATGCGGATGTAGCTATGCTGACAATATTGTGGCTCTTGAAACATATAGGCAGGCACGCACCCGCCTGGCTAGCTAGCTACCACATCAAATTGGAAAAACGCTTGCAAGACATCTAAGAAGATATTGATGAAAGTCACCACAGATAGACTAAACATTGATGAGCCTTTTACTTAAAGAGAGATATTTTGATTATGCGACTGCAATAACACTGGCATATAAAATTGTATAAGAAACAAAATCATTATAAACAGAATCGACGAAAAAACGTGTCTAAACGAACTGATTGTATGCTAATAGACAAATACGCACCATATCCGTGTAATCCATGTCCTCACACTGTTTGGTTTCCAAGTCATGGCGTAATGTACTAGTACTCGGTGGGGGGAGGTCCTAGAAAGAAGAGATACAACTGTTACATATAATAAGTGACATAACAACTGCACTCAACCTAATCGCTCTACGCTGCTACCATACGCATAAACAAAGGCATTCAAGCTGTGTTCACGGTTTATTTTGTTAAATGTACATCAGAAGTCACCACCACGCCAGCCACAAAATGTTCGCAAGCGGGCTGGTGAGAGCTGAATGAGATTAGCCTATAAGATATTTAAAAAAGTTATTTTTCCCCCAAATCATTTACAAACGCACTAGAAGATAATGTTCACACTGAACTGAAAAGAACGGCACATGAATATCAATGGCAACTGGCAAGGCAATTAACACTCACACTTGCGATTTGCGGATGATATCGCCCCCGCCGCTGAAACCGTGCAGTACCACAGAATAATTAATAGTACATGTACAGAAGAATCTTCTGTACTTCTGTGATGTACAGAAGTACAGAAGAATCTTCTGTACTTCTGTGATGTACAGAGAGAGAGTGCATCTTCCGAGAAGATGCACTCGTCGTTCGTCGACGAATCGTTTTACTTACGAAAACATCGAATATATAATAGTACAAGTAATACGACGAGACTTAAACATTCTTGTGTCAAATTTAACCGATCGTAAGCAAAACGATCTGTTCGTATGTTATAGGAACCGGGCATTAACCTAGTTACGTCGGTATCGTTCAAAATACGCCTGGGATGCGATGCGACCTTGAATTTGCGTCACAGAATGAACTAATAGTAACTAGGCCCCGCATGTTGTACACCGAAAGGCCGCGCTGCGAGTCTGTATCCCTCGGTCCGCAGTCTCTTAATGTTAGGTTGAGTGTTGTGAGAAAACAGATTAAATAGTAAACTAAAGGCGCGCGTCTGATCGAGAGCGCGCGTGACTCTACTGACTGAACTTGGAGCCGGCCGACTGCCGCGTATGTATATATTGTCATAGCTACAGCGCGGAGTGCGACATGCCTTCATGGCAGTACTTGCAATTCATGCTGAGTCTATTCTATTTTAGGGGTCGAAATGAAGTCATCCATCAGATAACCAAAGTTATCGACATAGCTCAAAGGCTAAGCAAGCTGAAGTGGCAGTGGGCTGGTCACATCTGTTGTAGAACAGATAACCGTTGGACAGACGAGTTCTAGAGTGGAGACTACAGCTCCAGCAAACGTAGAGTAGGATGCCCTCCAGCCCAGCTAGGTGAAGCTATGATATTCGTATGCTGGCTGGCAGCAGTTGGAAACCAATAGCTGGAGATCAACTTTACTGGCCATAGCCATAGGAAAGGTTACGTCTAGCAGTGGGCGGAAATTGGCTCATAAAGGATGTACGTTCCGCACACCCTGGCCAGTTCAAGTTGAATGAATGATTTATTCAAGTATTCAGGAAAACTCTAACATACATTTTAACTGATATATCGTAGAAAACTTATGATATTGATGATATGATAATGGCTCATTACCATTTCATTTATTCATCATATTAGCGAGGTATGATTGATTACCGAACGCGAACTGACTCGCTGCTAGTGATTACTGGCACATGACGAGATCAAAGTGCTTGGCTGACATTCATTAATTGGGACAATGTACGTGCTCGTACATCCTCCCGGGCCAGAATGATGACGACGTTTTATGCAGGCCAGCAACTAGACGTAGGTAATTGTGACTGAGGCATAACTGTTATAAGGTTGTTTAACTTTATTCACTTACATATTTCAGAGTAGTACAGGATGCAGACCCTGGACTATCTATGTTCTTAGTCGAATCTGAAACAAATATAATAAACCGGTTAAGTGCGAGTTCACTCGCGCACCGAGCCTTCCGTACCAACTTCTCAAACTAGGTTAAGGACAAACTTAACTTTGCAGTTCGATCCATAGAAAATGTACCAATAATGCACCAACCACAATAAGTTTGGTATAGTAAATTCAATTTACTCAAGGGTAGTAAAAGGTATAAAAGGATCCCTTATAAGATCACTTTCTTGTCCGTCTGTCTGTCCGTCTGTCTGTGTGTCACCGCCGATTATCTCAGGAACGGGTGGACCTAGCACGTTGAAATTTATACCAGATACTGAGATCTATAGTCCCTATAAGGTGTATAAAAATCTAGGTCCTGAGGCAACACGATAAAAAGATATAGGCAAATTTAGATTTTCGCAAAAACTTGTAAGTACCAAAATTTACCTTAATTTTCCACTTTTTTTATTTTTCGGAATTTTTCCCTTACTTGTGCTATATGACCTAAATAAAAGAATTTATTTACATAACGCAAAAGTCAAAACAATTTAAAAAACTAATTAAGCTAAAATATTAACTGACTAATAATTAAAATAAAAACTACAAATAATAAATGGAATTTAGGTCGCTTAATTAATATTACCTTGCTTGACCTTGCTTTTAACCAAAATTGACAATTCTAGGTCAACCGGAAGTACCCTATAAAACCTATAGGGCACTTCCCGTTGACCTAGAATCATGAAATTTAGCAAGAAGCAAGGTTAAGACCTTGCTTCTTGCTAAATTTATTTTTTATTTAAAGCATAAATAAAGGAAAAATTCCAAAAAATAAAATAAGTTGAAAATAAAGGGTGCCCCTATTCATAGGTCCATACCGTAGACGTTTTTAAAAAAAAAAAATTATATCTTTTGGCTAACGTTTCACCACTATCTCATCTATTGGTAAGTGATGATGCGGTCGAAGATGGTAAGCTCGCCAAACCTAGAAGCCAGTTCCCAAACTGGCTCTCAAGGATAGCTGCCGAAACACATTAGATGTTTTGGCGACAGATAGATATAAATATCTAGTATACCTTGATACTCGTACCTCTACCTACACATTCCGGAGATAATGGGTCTTGACAGACGGACAACAAGGTGATCATATAAGGGTTCTTTTTCATTGAGAGGTAAGGAACCCTGAAAACTAAAACTCGATTCAAAATTTAAAGTTTTTCTCATCGACAATTAATATAATTAATTAAAAAAGTTTTAGATAAATAAAAATATCTATTTCTTTTTTCAAAACGCAATTATTTAAATCAATATTAAATATTTTTACCTGCAATGTTTGCAGCTGGCGGTAAAGATCTTACATCTTTGGCATAAGTATGGTCCTCGTGGAGCTTATTTTCATCACCATTACTTTCTGAAATATCACAGATATGGTTAATTTATGAGTACTTGTACGTATTAAAATTATTCACAGTATATTTTTAAGGATTTCTTATTAGTATTTAGGCCAGGTCATAGGAGCATAATATCGATGTTACGCCTGACTTGCTACCATATCTGATAGCTGTGATCGGTATGCGTTTCTGTAAGTTGTGTTTCACTATTTCCTTTTTATATGAAATTGTCTGAAGTACTGAAACACACAGTTACGTGTATGATTGGCAACCCTACTTGAATAATTTTTTAAAAGTCTGATGGCAACAGTTGGATGATAGCTGAATAGTTCATTACTTCTGTTTTTTTTTTTTTTAGATTCAATTAGAAGCGTTAAATTCTGCTTTTGCTATGTTTACTTGATAATTGGTTATGATTTATTTTATGATTTTGACGTGTATATGTGCGTATATTAATACTGCTTACATGCTAAATAAATGCTTTGATTCTTCTTTGATATAGTAGGTAACTATGATCAAGGAGAAAATATGTTGCTTTAAAATAATTTTAAAAACAATTATTTACTAATAGCAAGGTCGTTTATCATCTAGTAGGTAAGGTACATACTTATTTTACAAAATTGTGCTAATTTGGTTTATAATTAGATTCTGCCTACTGTATCACATATACATCTGTATCGCTCGTATACGAGCAGAATAATTAATAAGTTGCTTACTGGTCTTTCATCAAGAGGAAATTTGGCCATAAATTTTCTTTTTACACCACAAGTTTCACACATAACAAACCACTAATTAGGAAGCCTTTTGGGTGGCATTCTCCTTGACCATTGATTATTCAATCAAAATAATAACAAATTAACAATTTCACCAATTACTGTTTTACGAAAACCTACAAACTTTGACTCAGAAAAAAAGTGCAAAGAGAATATAAATACAATAAGCATAATATTGTTACCGAAATGCATCAATTGGTATTTTAGGGGTTTTGTGCATGAGATGGGCATATTTTCAATTGCAATATGCAGAGGAAATCCCACTAAAATGTCGTCTTGCAATGGTTCTGCAGTAATCATCAATGAGGGAACAGCGTTTTTTTTCAATTGAGTCTTTTTCTTCTTAAAATCTCTGTCTCGAAAATGTTTTCCACAAACATATTTTAAATTATGTAGCTTTTCAATCGGAACGTAGGCCAAGTCTTCTTTACCCGTGACTTTTACCCATTTTTTACACCTAAAAGCATATTTTTATTGACATTATATGAATTTATTATAGATGCATTTATAAGCGGTTCGACTACGCTACACCACTAGCAATGCCGAAAGTCAAAGCATTTATTCAATATGAGCAAATTAAAAATCTGCAAATACACACGTCAAATAACATTATTAACATAGATCATATGAATAATTATTATTCTAAATACAACAAAAACATAGCTTATTGCTTTGAATTTAACAAAAAACAAAAGTAATGAGCCATTCAGCTTTTATCTGCTAAACATCGAACATCATCATCAGCCTGTATCAGTCCACTGCTGGACGTGGGCCTCTCCCAAGATGCACCACTGTGCCCGACCTTTGGCTCTTCTCTTCCAGTCACTGCCCACCACTTTGTGTAAGTCGTCGCTCCACCTGGTCACAGGACGCCCTACATTACGTTTGCTGATTCGCGGTCTCCACTCTAGGACAAGTCTACCCCAACAGTTATCAGTCCTGCGGCAGATATGACCAGCCCACTGCCACTTCAGCTTGCTAATCCGTTGAGCTATGTCGATAACTTTAGTTCTCTGGCGAATTACTTCTTTAAACGTCGAACGTCACACTTAAAAAAAAAGTTTATTTCCCCTAGTTTCCTGGTTAATGTAGAGTTGCCAACCGTACTATTACGTGCACCCCCAATGCATGTTTCAGTACTTCAGACAAATTATAAGAAAAAAAATTTGTAAAATCATGAAACACAATAAATAAATTAAACGCGAACTAATCGCAGTGCAAATCATATTCCGAATGGAACTGATTTTCCGTCTATCAGCTGACCATCCAAAGTTTTTATTAGGCAGTGTATTATCGCACGGAACGGAATAAATGTAATCATGTGTGCTTTAGAATGAACTTATGAACAATAAGTGTAACGTAAATAAATGTAAATAATCGAAAATATTTTCAGATTGTTTTAGCACCACACTTGTGCCACAGAAAATAGTACAAGCTTGTGCTTATTAGTTTTATTTTATTGAATATTTTATTAGGCATGTCATTGATATTACGATGATGAATGTAGATCACGGATAGGTAAACTATGTAGGTACTCGTAGTATTTATTAGATTAACATATGAATATTCCATGTACCTGTCTTCATCCAGGGGAAATTTAGCCATAAATGTTCGTTTCCGATCCATCATCCGGCCGGACCGTAATCCACATATCTCACAAGTTTTACAGTACATTGCCCTTCCAAATTTTACTATGAATTTAACTCCGTAACTATATATTACAGTAATTACCCTACTAATTTCCCTCCAAATTAATAATAATATTCCTAAATTCCTATTAAGTTAACCCCACAGAACACTATTACTTGTTATGTTAACAAAGAGAATATATCAATATAATACCACAGATGAGATTACTATATGTGTCAGAGATATAATACTACGTTACTTGTTAACCCTGTAGCCTGTTATACGTAGTATCTCCTTAGTAGTCCGTGCTGCTAGCTATAACGTACAAAGAGAATATGATACTACGGATAACGTAGTGATTCCGTCTAGGATGATGGATTACAATGGATGGCGTCAAAACTTTGGCAGCATGTCCATTTTCTGTTTGTGTTAGTGTCTAGAACTGCTAGAGTGTGCCTGAGTAGGGAAGTGATCACTAGTGTAGAACATATCGATAAAAAGGTGAAAAATGTAGAAAACTAAAACTTATGTAAAAAGAAAACAATTTATGTGATAAAATACGTAGTTACTTTATTAACTTATGGAAATTAGTTATTGTTAAAAATTGCTACAGTACTTAACTGTAATTAGGCAACCTTAAATCTGGCGGTATAGATTTCTTAGCTTTTCTTACACAAATCTTAAATGTTTTTACCTTTTCAATACGTCAATTAAATATTACAAATTTGAGCTACAAAGCTATATATACTTCTATACTAATATTATGAAGAGGTAACATGTATGTTTGTATTGAGTTAGCTCAAAAACTACTGGACTACAGGACTATTATTTTTTTCTCTCATATATAAATCTATATATGGTCTTTTAGAATGAACATAGGCTATATATTATCCTGTTTAAAAGATAGGTATATTCGTGAAGACCTATTTTGGAACTTAAGTCGCCAATAAAACGGTCGAGAAAACACGTTTTTTACGAAAGATGATTAATCTGAAAAAGATGTAAGAAAGTATGTATCGAAGAGTGGTACAACATAATAAGACCTACAAAAAAGTCCGCGATAACATATGTCTATCGCACAGACTCACAGTAACTATTTTAATCTTTATTTTTTAATAAAAAAATGTTACAGAACTTTCAAGGCTATTTTCTTCTATACAGTATTAATCCTTATTTGAATAATTACGCTAATTATCTTAGCCCAATATCATAGATTAAAATTGTCCTTTACAGTATATAATTTATATGAAAATACTAGAAGAGCCCCGCGGCTTCGGTCACGTTAAAGACTTCTTTTATTTACTTAAAACTTTTATTTTCTGAAACCTTTCTATCATAAAAGACATCAAAGAAGTAAAAGCCAAATCGGTTCACCGGTTTTCAAGTTATTGCGTGACTAAGGGAAGTAGGGATTCATATTTATAAAACCCAAAAAACCATATTGACTGTCAGACTTTTTTACCAACCCCTTGCAAAAATCTTGCAACACGTATTTACTTATTTATTTATAGAAGTACTTACGTAAATCTATAAGTTTTTATATATATAATTATAAATAATAAGTAATATCCGCGGGGAATTTTTAGAAAATGCTTTCTCAGCGGCAACCTACGTCATATCAACTATCTGCATTTTAAATTTCAGCGCAATCCAAAACAGTATTGATTTTCAGACTTTGTTACCCCACTTAGGGTGGCATTTTGAAAAAGCCTGAAACTCGTATTTACTTATTTATTTACAGAAGTACGGTTTGTGTGAAATGTCGAATAAAATTACTATCCAAACTTTGAACCCCCGTTTCATCCCCTTAAAGAGTGAATTTTGAAAAATCTTTTCTTCACGGATACTTATGTTAAAACAACTATCTGCATGCCAAATTTCAGCGCAACCCGAAACAATATTGGTTTTCAGACTTTGTTACCTCATTTCACTCTTTTAGGGGTGGAATTTTGAAAAAGCTTGAAACACGTTTTACTTATTTTTTTACTGAAGCACTTGTATGAAGTTTCGAATAGAAAAGACTATCTAATCTTGTTTATTCATACAAACTTTGAACCTCCAATTCTTCTTCTGAAAAATCCTTTCTGAGTACACCCTTGCGTACTAAGACAAATATACTCTTTAAATTTCAAGTCTCTACGACCAGCGGTTTAGGCTGTGCGTTGTCTGTCAGTCAGTCAGTATGTCAGGACAAAGATTCTTATAGTATTAGATAAATTATCGTATAAAACTACGCGCATCGCAAATAATAAAAAAAATGCAGTGAAACCATAAATTAGGCCATACTTACTTTGTAAACATTAATCAGCTTTATTATTGTAAAAGGTAACAGGACAAGCACGACTCTCACTTGATGGTAAGCGATGACGTCTACCTATTACAGATACAGCGATACAGGAAAATTCTGGCAGTCCAGAATTTTGCACGTCACTCCACTGCGCCTGTTACCTTGAGACATAAAGATGTTAAGTTTCACTTGCCCTGTAATTTCACTGGACACCTTGCCATTTCAACCGAAAAACATTCCTATGAAAATTAATTGTCGAAGTGGTGGTACCGGTCCAGGCAGACTAGCAGAAGTTCTACCACTACAGAAAAATTAGCACATCTCTTTTGTAAATGCTAACGATATAAAGTAATTTGATATCAATATAGTATGATCTATTGTATCGTCATCATCATCAGCCAGTGTCAGTCCACTGCTGGACTGTAGGCCTCTCCCAAGATGCGCCACTGAGCCCGATTTTCAGATCTTCTTTTCCAATCACTGCCCACCGCATTGCGTATGCCGTCGCTCCACCTGGTCACAGGACGTCCTACGCTACGTTTGCCGTTTCGCGATCTCCACTCTCCAATACTCAAAATTTGAAATCACCCCGACTGATCTATGTATAATCTATAATGAAAATTAAAAATATTCCAATGAGTCTGAATACGACATCTCAGCTGTAAGTTGGCGAGGAGTTGAGAATTCAGCAGATTCCAGAAGATGTCCCAGCATCATGTCAATGCTTCAGTGTCCTTTGTCGTTGAAGAAAAGGATGCCGAATTTCGAATTAATCACTATGAAAGTTGATTTCATAGCGCCATCAACTAGAAAAATGTTCATACTTTTACAACGGCTAAACAGATTTTTATGTATTAGAGCTTATAACACTTTCGATTAAAACACTTTCAAAACCGTTTCATCATCCTTCATTGCTCGCAGAGGAAGACTTATAGGAAGACTTTCTATCTTGACTCCACTAGCTTCTATTCTTTTCCGTTTCCTCGGTGTCAGTTCCAGCTTGATTGATAATCGAGTAGGTACAAAATTGATTTTTCAAAATGTTTAGAACAAAGTTTGAAGTGTTTAGTTGGATCCTAATTTTCACGCCTTACTGCCTTTATCCACTTGATTGGATTTTCGGACATTTTGGAAACCTACAACAATATGATATAATATATTAATGTGGTAAACGCTCAGTAGTCATAATTAGATTAGTTTTAGACTAAGTTATAACTATTGTACAGTTTTTGCAAATAAATGAATAAATAAATAAATAAATAAACTGTGACACATTTTTCATAAAAATATATATAATGGCATTATCATAAGTAATAATAGATTGAATACGAGTAAGTATCAGTGCTGATAATATAATTAGGTACCTAGTTACTACAAATTTTGCGCATAATTACTTTGATCACTTTTTATAATATTTTAAGATCGTTCTCAAAACGAAAAAACCAACTTCAAATGCCACGCTATCCATTTTCAGTATAAAGTTGGAGGTGTTTATGTCCATATCTCTGGAGATACTTATCAGATTTCAGAAAATGTACAATGGGACCAAACGGGCAGAATAATCTATCGAAAAAAAATATTTCCGATCCGGTTAAGAACTTGCGGAGTTATGAGATAACAAACATAAAAAAGGCGAACTGAGAACATCATCTTTTTATTGTGAAGTCGGTTAAAAATGTTCAAATTTCGTTCTAATCAAGGCCCTAAGCTAACCGTTCCATCCTTAAAAAAAATCTTCATATTATAAATCAACTAGCTGGGTCCCGCGGCTTTGTCCGCGTTTAATGACAGCGGCAACATGCGCGTGGGCTGTGCGCGGTAGAAAACACTGCTTAATTTGCACATTAACCTTCCCTATTTGAATCAGATATTGTTCCCTATTTCATTAGCTTCAATTTTGATTTCGAGGAACTTTATTTTTTTCTAAAATAAAAGTAGCCAAGTTACTTGGTAGTTAATATTTTAACATCGGCATTTTACTAGTGAAAGTCCCGTTAAATTGGTCCAGTCATTTCAGAGATAAACCGGAACAAACAGACAGACAGACAAAATTTAAAATTTTGTTTTTTATGTAAGTACCGTATATTCTTTCATATGCATTTAGTGAAAAGCTGTTAATCTGGAATTACAAACAGACACTTCAATTTTTTTTATATGTATAGAATAAGTGTAAAATATATATAAACGATTTATATATTTATATAATGTCATATTATAATATTACACTTAAAGGAATTTATATATTCCTTATTATAAGGGTATCAACTATATTTATCGACAAAGTTTTGGAGGGTTCTCGTACATCACTAGCCGGGTGGCGTAAAATAATGTTTGTTATTTACATAAATTAAAGCTTTAAAATGATAACCATTTACCACCTCGGTAGTTATATGACGAAAAAGATGTATATAATGTAAGCAAAATAAATATTTTGACGTAAAAAGTGGTTATATATGAGAATAAATGCCCACAAATACTTACGTGTGAAATGATAATTCTGGATCTTTTACGCCTCCTTTAGTTGTTCTTGATCGATAAAACACAGCACAACACGACATAATTTAACCATGTAACAGGGTTTCAGTCTTTAAAGCTATGTTTCTATTAAATTTTTAATTTATAAGTATGATGCGTCGCTATATTATGGCCTGCTAGCCGGTCAAAAATGGACACGCTCACCCATGCGCGAGGTTGTCAATTTGATATTAGCTTTCTCGTTTACTCTTATCTCGCGATCCCTGTAATAGAAAGGGTAGGACAATGTGTTGATAGAATGAAAGTCGATGTGACAACGTCACATGGCTGACATCGCTCCATCCATTGTAATCCATCATCCTAGGATTCCGTACTCTGTGCTGTTAGCCTGTGGTTAACCCTAAAAAACCCATAAACAAAGCACAGATCACGGTATCAGTCAAAGTTCATTAGCTATATGTCAAAGTTTCTGTTCACAGCGCCATCTATTGATCATTTATCAAGTTAGTAATATTCATACCTATAAATACATAGAGAATATTTAATCCATGTATAAATATTCGTTTTAGCATTTGAAATATTATAATTTGATTATTTATTGTGCAATATATATTATATATATATATTTTGTTTTATATATATTTGTATTATGTATGTAGTATATGTTTATACATGTAAATTATTAGGAAGTCTATGTATTAAAATACATTAAAACCCTTTCCTCATCATAGCTATCATGCCACCGTCCATGCTCAACATAATCAAATAACATATCCATCCTAAGGTTGTCTGGAAGACATCGGCTTTAGCGATAAGACCGCCCATTGTACCAGTAATTTACTTAGTGCAAATGTTTGTTTCTTCTTTTTTTGTGCAAATTGGTGTCAATAAAGAGTTATTGTATTGTATTGTAAATATTATGTATAAAAACGTCTATACCTACATACTACGTAGGCATAGTAGTACATAGTACATACGTAGGTAACAGGGCCCCTAGACAAAATCCAATTTCCTGTACCCATTCACGCTAACGCAAGTTCAAAATGTATGGGAATGACATCTTTGTTGCGGAAACATATATGTCATTCCATACATTTTGAACTTGCGTTAGCGTGAATGTATGGAAATAACATTTTTCCGCAACAAAGTATATGTCACTAGCAGCCCGCCCCGGCTTCGCACGGGTAGAACATATATGCCTACAAAATTTGTATCAGTTTGTTGCATCGAATATAAAATATTAACATATTTAACAATCATCGTCATATTTCAACCAATTTACACAAAACCTTAACGAATTATGCACCTAAGACCTAAACCTTCCTCATAAACACTCTGGCTATTGGTGAAAACCGCATGATAATCCGTTCAGAAGCTATTGAGATTATTGCGAACAGATAGACAGACGCAGTGATGGACATTGTTTTATAACACTTACGTAGTGATATTGGACGGCCCTTTGGCATAAAGGATAGTTACCCTGATTCTGACCCGAGGGTCGTTGGTTCTAATCACAGAAATAGGAATAATAAGGTATTAGAAGTCACATACTCTACGTAAATTGTCGCCGCACTTGTGACTTGACAGCCACAACTGTGCGGAAACTGCCCAAAACTAGCTGTCAGCTGTCAGTATTGTTCGAAACGGCGGACGTGAAACACCTACAAAAATGGTGTGTTGCAGCATATCTAATTGTGGAAACTCTTCCACAACGTTTAATTACATAAATAAGAGGATTACATTTTTTAGATAAGTGTATTTTTTTAATTCTAATGCTGTTTTTTAATTAAATATGCTGGAACAAATTATTTACTACGAGAATAATAATCTATTTGTTTTATCGTCATTTTGCATACTGTTTTTTGCAGGCTTTGCATATGTTCTTCAACATCCAGAGCGGTACAAGCGTACGTAACAATGTAATGAGATATCGTCATGCTCGCAAGATTAGCGAGCATGACATGGTGCGGCCGCAAGCGACGCGCATGCGGTTGTCGTAAGCTAGTGATGTGATTGTACGGTTATACTTCGTCAATAGTTATCGATAAAATTGTTATGTATCGATGAAAATAATAGTTATAACATTCAATGTAACATATCATCAATATTTTTTGCTTCTAAAATGTATTTAAGGTAGGTAGTGCAATGGGGCATGAAAGTTTAAATCGAAAGTTTTTTTTATTTATAAAGTTAAAGTTGTGAAAATTAATACATAACATTAATAATAATTTGAGGAATGAATGAACGTGTCTATAAAAGCACGACTGGCTGTACATAGGGGAGTGTTGGTTCCCACACTCATGTACGGTAGTGAATGCTGGGTATGGCAGAAAAAGCATGAAAGTAAAATTAATGCTGTAGAAATGAGAAGTTTGAGAAGTATGATTGGAGTGACTCTGATAGATAAGGTGGAGAACAGCGTGATAAGGGAATGTTGTGGTGTACTGGAAGATGTAGTGACAAAGATAGGGAAAGGGATGCTTAGATGGTTTGGAGATCTAGAGAGGATGGATGAAGAAAGATTAGACGAAATAGATTTATGAGACGAGTGTGAATGGGCCAGCCGATAGAAGCCGCTCTACCGGCTGGCCCATTCATACTCGTCTTATAAATCTGTTTTGTCAATCTTTCTTCACGAAGACAAAAAGTTTAAGCGAAATGTAATTACTTACGAAACGAAATGACTTATAGAAAATGAGAAGAATATTAATTATTTACCAGCAATACTGTGTCTTAAGCATACTGTCAAATACTACACAGACAGGCAAACGCCTATATACGCGTGCTTCCTCGACTTATACGCGTTTGACCTGGTCTCGTACGACATCCTGTGGAAGAAGCTTGAGGATGTTGATGTACCCCGGGGACTTGTCAGCGTCCTCAAGTTTTGGTACGGTCACCAGGTCAACAGCGTGCGGTGGGCGGGCACAATGTCAGATACATATCTAATGGAGTGCGGCGTGAGGCAAGGCGGGCTCACATCGCCTATTCTGTTTAGTGTGTACATGAACGCGCTTATCGACGGGCTCAGTAACACACGTGTCGGGTGCCACATTGATGGCGTATGTGTCAATAATTTGAGTTACGCGGACGACATGGTGTTGTTGAGTGCATCGATATGTGGCCTAAGGAAGTTGATGCTGATGTGTGAGGAGTACGCCTCTTATCATGGACTAATATATAATGTGGCTAAAAGCCAATACATGGTTTTTGAGGGACGTACGAAAAAACTCCGAAACGTTCCACCCGTCTCTCTCAATGGGGTCCCTTTGGAGCGGGTGGAGCACTTTAAATATTTAGGGCATATAGTCACGTCTGACCTAAGGGACAATGACGATATTGATCGCGAAAGAAGGGCCCTATCCAGAAGAGCAAACATGATTGCCCGCAGGTTTGCACGTTGTTCGGGGGAGGTGAAAGTGACGCTCTTTAGAGCGTACTGCACCTCCCTCTACACGTGTAGTCTGTGGGCCAATTACACACAGCGTGCCTATGGAGCCCTTCGCGTTCAATATAATAACGCTTTTAGGGCGGTGGTGGGGCTGCCCCGCTTCTGCAGCGCTTCAGGTATGTTCGCGGATGCACACACCAGCTGCTTCCACGCGAGTGTGCGCAGACGCAGTGCGTCCCTGGTGCGCAGGGTGTGGGGCAGCACCAACATCGTCCTAAGGATGATCGCGGATAGGTTGGACTGCGCATATTTTCGTCACTGCTGCAATAGACATGTTCCTAGTAGTGTCAGATGTATGTTGTAGTAGTGTCAGTATATTAGGAGTACGAGAATTTTATTTTATTTTATTTTTGATATGACATAAATATTGTAATCATTCATCTAATCTTCTTTTAATTATTGTATGACAATTGTAATTTAATGTTAATTTAATTTTATAATTTAATCTCTTTAGTCTATGATTGTGACATTTTTATTAGTTTTACGATCTTATTTTAATGTGTTGTGTACCTACCATTGTAATTCGTCCAATATGGGCATGAGCCTGAAATAAATACATTTTAATTTTTAATTAATTTTTTTTAATACAACATTTATACAAGTTATCGCAAGACCATATCGAACTCACTTTTGGTCACATTAGAGCACACGGAGGTTTTAATAATAACCCACAGCGAGATAATTTATGTCAATTTACAAAAAAATATTTCACATGTTGAACTAAAAGATTTTGGTAGCGGAAATTGTGTAGCCCTTGAAAAAATATCAATCCTTAGTTGTTCTTCAGCTGTAGATCAAATAAATATTACAACAGTGGCTCCATATCATGTTGACAACAATGACGAAGATACTGACACTAAAACTATTTTTATTGACGTGATGTCGAGTTACGATGTAAGTAATATGTCTGAGTTCGGGTCACAAGTGGTAGTGTACGTAGCAGGGTCTGTCGTTCATAACTTATTAAAAAAGATTAAGTGTGAGACGTGTATTGCAGCATTAACAGGGTCCGTAATAACAACGATCAAATTAAATTCCTACATTTGAAAGAAAACGGATGTCTCATTGTGCCGAGCGCAGATGTCATCACAATTTGCAAAATAAGTGAATCCTAACTCAGAAAAATGTATTCGGACAATAACTTAATTTAAAAAAACATTTAAACGTCACTTTGTTACAAAAACCATGGGTAATTTTCTTGGACTTAAAATATTTGAAAATATTTACTATCATTATTATGATCAGTCTCCACTCGATAATCATATCATTCATTTAATAAAATGGGTATTGGAGTGGTACATGAATATTTGTCTTCATCACTTTGCCAAAAATGCGGTGCAACAAGTCCAAAAAAGGCAACTTTTAAACAAATTTCTTCATTTCATGGGGCTGTACAATCTGAAACTGTTTTACTAAAAATTTGTGTGACTGAGTGTGAGTGGTAGGTATGTGTGAGTGTAAATAAACTGGCCAAGTGCAAGTCGGACTCGCACTCGTAGGGTTCCGTAACACAGTAGTAAGTATTCCATAACTATGATTTTTCGCAACTACAAAATTCATACAAACACTATGAAAAACAAAGTTATCTTTGCGGTCGCCATTTCTCAAAAACTGCTGACCGTATCTCGTTCAAACCAATTTTCGTTGTTAGTTTTTATTGAGATCTACAGCATATATTTTTTTTAGATTTTTCACTCCTATACTTTAAAAGTTAGAGGGGGGGGGGGATACACATTTTACCACTTTAGACGCGCCTATCTTTCAAATGATTGACTTTGAGAAATAATGATTTTAGGAAGCTCAATATCATTTTTAAAGACCTATCCATAGACACCTCACACGTATAGGTTTGAAGAAAAAAAAATGTTTGTTTCAGTTCCATGTATGGGATGCTACGGAACCCTATAAAGGTCGATTTTTAGGGTTCTACGGAACCCTAATGGCAAAAAACGGAACCCTTATAGATTCGCCATGTCTGTCTGTCTGTCTGTCCGTCCGTATGTCACAGCCACTTTATTCCGAAATTATTAAGACTACAGAATTGAAACTTGGTATGTAGATGTATTCTGTGAACCGCTTTCCGATTTTTATACAAAATTAAAAAATATAAAAGTTTAAGGGGGGGCATCCCATACATGGAACTGAAACAAAATTTTTTTTTTCTTCAAACCTATACGTGTGAGATGTCTATGGATAGGTCTTTAAAAATGATATTGAGCTTCCTAAAATCATTATTTCTCAAAGTCAATCACTTAAAAGATACACGCGTCTAAAGTGGTAAAATGTGTGTCTCCCCCCCTCTAACTTTTAAAGTAAGGGAGTGAAAAATCTAGAAAAAATATATTCGAGTAATAGTATATAATAAATATAGTAGATCTTAATAAAAACTTTCAATGAAAATTGGTTTGAACGAGATACAGTCAGCAGTTGTTGTGATATAGCGACCGCAAGTATAACTATGTTTTTCATACAAAAACTATGAAAAACAAAGTTATTTTTGTAGTTACGAAAAATCAAAGTTATGGAATACTTCGTGTTACGGAACCCTACGATTGCGAGTCCGACTTGCACTTGGCCAGTTTTTTAGTGAATGCCTATATTTTTATATTTTATATTTACTTAATTTAGTAAATCATAGAAGACAGGCGCTATGTGGTTAATTATAAATCGCATAGCACCTGTTTTTTTTTCAAAATTAAATTAAATGTTTTGTGTATAATCATAGAAAAGATAATAATACTACGTATAATTGAATTTATAAATACACTGTTCAGTAACACTTACAATAAATGCATCGTTTAATAAACATGTATGATGTTTGATTTTTAATTTAGCTAATACATTTTGTAGTGGTAGGACTTCTGCTAGTCCGCCTGGGGCGGTACCACCATTTTGCCAACTAATTTTCAGCCGTGAAATAGGAATGTTTTTCGGTTGAAATTGCAAGGTGTCCAGTGAAATTAATTACAGGGCATGTGAGTCTCAACATTTTTATGTCTCAAGGTAACAGGCGCAGTGCAGTGACATGTAAAATTCTGGGAGTCCAGCATTTTGCATGTCGCTATATCTGTAATAGGTAAACATCATCGCTTACCATCAGGCGAGCGTCGTGCTTGTCCTGTTACCATAAAAAAACATAACAATGCATTTAAAATTACAAATTTTATATGGTCCAGAAATAAAATTAAAATATCTACCTCTGCATGTTCTATTCGAATGCTTGATACAGCTTATTGTATGGTACTTAAAAACGAAATAAATATCACTATTTGCAGGAAGTAAGAAGAAAAACCAGCTGTTTTGTCGCAAATAAACCTACTACGCAAAAATTTGTTCGTATACGTAGCTATAATTGAACCCGGTTGAACTATTTAAATTAATAATAAAATTATATATTAACAAATAGGATTGCGCCCCGCTATTTGAAATATCGACAACTTTTTAGTTTTGAGATTTGTCCAGCACTAGCTGTATATGTCAAATAAGTCAGGTCTTCGTAACCGGAAAAATTTGCAAACCGGTTACGCCTTAAGAGGGAACGCGGGGTGCACTTTTCTATACAAATGCATTCCCCCGTTTCCTCCCTGGAAAATGCTTCTGGAGCAAAATTAATTTCTACAAAATATCAAATACATTTGTATGTAAAAATGCAACCCGCGTTCCCTCTTACATGCCTAAAACCTTTTCTTTTAAGTTTAGTTCTACCTCAGCCTCTATTTAGAGCGATACATGCAAATAAGGGTTTTCAAGTGGTTTCGTCCGAAAAACCGGTATACGTATGCTCGTATCAGTTTTATATTTATTGTAGAAATGTTGGCTGGAATGGAAAATCGTAGAAAATTCATCAATGTTTGTTTTGACTAATTATACAGATAATATTATTTTTGAAAATAATTTCCTTAAATGGTTAAACAGGGTGATACAGTTTCTATTGAAAATGTATTACTTGGTTAGCTTCTTTCAAAATTCAGTACAAAAACCATAAAGTCATACTGCCTACTAATATAATACAAGCGAAATATTTTCAGAGTTCAAATTTTAAGACTTTGGATGACACATTTTCAATTCCTTCCTCTTTTCGGGGAGAACTCCTAAGACGTGGAGCAAGAGTGTGGTCATTGTGTTTTTTAAAAAAACTAGCTAAGTTGAGTTGGACTCGCCCACCGAGGCTTTCGTACCAAGTGCTCAAACTACTCGTAGGTTAAAAGACAAACTTAACTTTGCAGTTTGTGCCCTAGACTGATGCCTGGACACTGCAACCGCAAATAATAAGTTATCTATATTGGTATAGTAAATTCGTTTATTGTTTGGTCTTAAAACAAATTTTTACTGTTTTCAGATTTTTTTCTCTAGACCTTGTTTCATGCCAAATTTCATGATTTTAGGCCAACGGGAAGTATCCTATATTTAACAAATGCAATCCACTAATTTCGTCGTAACGTTACTTCACACCATGGCTTAATTGGCAAAGCACCGGAACATGTTATTCCGGAGGTTGCGGGTTCAAGTCCCGTTGGTACCATGAAATTTTGGATTGTGTTTAACAATTTAGTATCCTATATGTTTTAATTCCATTGTGAATTCGCAAAATATGCCAAAAATGCAACTTAAACGGTCATATCTTTTGATCACGTTGACTTACGGGTTTGTTTTGTTCTCACCCAAAACATACCGTAGATCCAAGTACTTGATATAAGTTTCAACTTGTTTTTTCTTTAAACTACAAGAATTTGTGGGTCCCTGCGATAAAGGGACTAGACAGACAGACAGACAGACGATGTCGAAGCTTGTTTGATTGACTGATTTGGCTGGATAAAATATAAAGATACGCGTTTCCTTCTCCACGCAAGCTGGCTCGCGCCGTGCGTCTTGCATCGAACGACAGACACGTGACACGGGCTCGCGGAATAAACCGGACTACAAAGGTTGTTAATAAGGTTTTTATAACCCTCGCGCTCCTAACGAAATAATCGTAAGAACGTTATGTACCGGTTACTAACCGGAAAATTGAAAACTGGTCCTGAAATAAATTACTGTTTTCGATGTATAAGTAAGTTCACAGACAACCGTTTGTGAATGTGCTAGAACTAATCACAGTGCAGAATTGAATGTGTAACGCATTGGTAAGTTCACAGACAACCGTTTGTGAATGTGTTAGAACTAATCACAGAGCAGAATTTTAAGTGTGGGGCTGTTTCAGTGTGCGTGGCTCTGCGTTTTAATATATGCGTATGTAGTAGTGATGGCATGGGTGGGGAGAATGCGCGGCGAGGTGGCGACAAGCGTTTTGTAAGTAAACTCAGTCCGCGGTGAACCGCCGTAGAGGCAAGACCTGGGCTGATCTGAATCATAGAAAAGATAATAATACTACACATGAGTAAACCTTCTTTACTCATGTGCTCTGTGTGCCTGTCGCCAATTAGATTTCGCCAATGCAGTTACTACGTATAATAATACGTTTACATCATACCTACTCTCACAGAGATATACATACTCACAGAGTACCTTGTAAAATACTGGAAATCGTGGAGGGAAAATCCATCTACGCTGGAAATAGAGTCATATCTTATCTATAAAAATGGGACAGGCAGAAGTAGCGCCATCTCTGATCTTGTTTTGTAAAATATTATTCACCTAAATATCTATATATATATATATATATAGATATACTACATATACGTATATAGGTTGCTATATAACCATACCCAGAGTACCTTGGTATATAATACCGATAAAGACTTGAAATTTACTCATAGTGTGTATTATAATGGCTACTATAAGATAAAATAATAAAAATCAAATAATAAAAATTAAATTAAATTAAAATTAAAGGGGTCCACATACAAGATACGTATTTTTATTATTAAATATTGTTCAATCGGAACCCTGCGTATGCGGTCCGACTCGCACTTGGATAGTTTATTTATATTCGTGGTACGAAGTTCGCCGGGTCAGCTAGTACTTACTATATTTGCCTGGCATGTTTAAAGTTGGTACAGCATTATTGCTCACTCTATGGTTGCGGCACCAATATTTTTCTTCGAAGTGCTGATTGCATACACGACGGTATTTGAAAATGTGATTATTTTCAATTTCCAAACTATGGCCACCAACTGCACAAACCCATGTATTAAACAAGGTTAGATTCTTCTCTGGGTTAGGAAATTTATGCAATGGCACCTGTGAACCTGAAAATATTAATTTCACATTAGTAGCTTACTTACTTACTACAAGTTACTTTAATAACTACTGGCTTTCATGCTGCTGAATTCTTGTACAAAGTATAATAACACTATAATCCGACCATGAATGTATAAAAATCATAGGCAAAGACCATTTCAGTTCTTTTCATTTAATTTCAGTACTTTAAATGAAATAGTACGGCCAAAAAGTTTACTATCATTTGTTGTAAATAATATGGGTTTATGAAGACTAGTGTGATCTCTGCTATGTAGGTGTGAGTGAATGTAGGTGTGAGTGGTTTAGGATATTCTAACTGATCCTTCTCTTCTACGATGGATGGACCGTCTGCGTTAGATGTGGGGGATACTTGAGAGGTTAGGATACATAGTGGCTTTATTAACTTGTATTGTGTACATCTTTATGAACAAAAAATGTCTCGTAAATAATTCTATTACAAACCTGTGCTATTTGCACATCCAGGAACACAACACTTGGTGTTGGACATGATTTAGTCTTCGTCAAAAGCACTAACAAACAAAATATTCACTAAATGAGTCCTATCTCTTTGTTCGCACTCTGCACTGCCTGAGGAGCACGAGAGGCTTTACTCAACGGACTTAGGTGGAGAAAGCACAATGCGATTAACACTAAAAAACGCCAGCAACACCACAATTTAACTTTAAAACAACACCTCCGGAGCTAAATTGTGGCGGCCATTGTGACCACAGACAGATTATATATTTATTTTTGTTTGTTGCTATATATGTGGGTGAATACTCAAAGCTATATATATATATAGATATTATAATCAACATTCAATATTATTTATAATTGCGCTTTCTCTGATTAGGTTTTGTAACTAATATAATGATATAAAATTAAAAGCACTCTTGACAGCTTAGCTATCACTACTTTACGGTGCTTTTTGATTTTGCAAACCTATACATGTACCGTATTACCCATGCGCAAGTATTAAAATTGCATACCCTGATCATACTACTATGTAAACTTGAATTGCGAATCTGCCCGACACTGTGAAAAAATCTTCCCAAATCTGCCAAACAACCAACCACTCCAGAAAATACATATGTACTGTAGCGTTTGCACAGTTATAACTTAAAGATAAGTAGGTAAGTAGTGGGAAAGTTAACGTCGAAACAAAACTTTAGTCTTAGAACAAAACCTACGAGTGCTCGTTTCACACTGATTTAATTAAGTAATATACTCAGACTAAATCGCTTTAAATAATATTGCAAACAATTCTACTAACCTGAAGTAGAGAAAATTACCCCAAAATTTCGGATAAAATAAACTTGTCACACTGACTAATCTTTGTTTACGTTTTGCGTTCCAAGTCGTATTACTAAAATACTTTGACGAAAAAGCGCGAGAAACCTAACTTATCGGGCGCGATTTTTTGATTTGAACTTTTAAAATTGTAAATTTTATGTAAATAGTGATCAGATAAGTAGTGTTATATTATATTTGTGTATATCTTGTTTAGGTTTATATTTTTTAGTGCTTAATTTATCTAGGTAAGTCCTTATTATTGTCTTTTCACCATGGAGGAACCGCCGGACCCCGGTGGAACAACTCCTGTCCCTCCCGTTCCGGTAGCCGGATGCTTTGTAACAATTGAAAACGACTCCGTGTTAGAACAGGTGATAATGGACATTGATGAATCTCTAACAAGACGTGATACAGAAAATCAAAGCATATTAAACAACCCAATTCCCTCCACTAGTGGCAACAAACGAAGGAAGAAAAGTCATACCACTAGTAACAATGATGTAATAAACGAACCCGTATCGGTCATTTCCCCAACTCCACAATCACAACAGCAACTACAAAATAACAAGGTCACTGAAAATTTAAATTCCAAAGAAAAGCAAAATAATTTCATCCCAGTCGGTCGAAGTCATTATGATGTCTCTGACAGTGCCCCCTACGTAGTACATGTGCAGCGAGAACAATCTTCCCCTAATGATGGCTCAACACTCCACCCGCTAACGTTTGGCAGATTTTTACAAAAGCACAATATTAAACATATTGTAAATGGAAGCGTCAAGCGTATTGGGAGAAATAAGATTACTCTATCATTCAGCAATTCCATTGATGCCAACGCTTTCATCAATAACAGTAGCCTATCAATTGAGAAATTAAAGGCATTTATCCCGACCTTTAGCATTACGCGCATGGGTCTGGTCCGTGGGGTACCGGCCGAATGGACTGATGATGAAATAATAGAAAATACCACAGTCCCTACAGGGTGTGGCAAAATATTAAAAATAAGACGTCTGAATTATAAAGTGACAGTTGATGGTTCTCCGGTTTGGAAACTTTCTCAATCGGTTGTTGTAACTTTTGATGGAAAAATCCTTCCTAAGCACATATTCATATGTTATAATGCCCTAGCCGTTGAACTTTATACGTACCCTACCATACAGTGCTTTAAGTGTTGTAGGTTTGGTCATACAAAAACACAATGTCGTTCTAAGCCACGCTGTTTTAAATGCGGCCATGAACACCCAGGTGATTCATGTGACCGAGAAGAAGACAGTGCAGTATGCTGTCTCTGCTCTGGCTTTCACTATGCAACAAGTAAATGCTGCCCCGAATTTTTGCGACAGAAAAATATTTAATTTTCAATGGCTGAAAAGTCAATTTCTTATGTCGAAGCGTCCATAATACACCCACCAGTAGGTAAATCTTATGCAGACATATTAAGTTCTGTCAAACCAACAACAGCTGTAAATTCATCTCCATCGCCTAACCACCGATTGACTCCCACATGGACATCCTACAAAAAAACTGTACAACCTAAGCCACGTACCCGATATAATGCTCCAACAGGATACGACCGCGTAGCTCACCAAGAGCTTATTAAAGACTACAATATGCCCCCAAGTCAAAATGGCTGTGGTTATGCTATGAACCAAGACCAAACTTCTCAACAAACACTTACTGATATTATTACTCTATTAATTGATACATTAAAAAAGAACAATATTTTATTACCGTCCAACGTTGCCCCCTTAATTGAAGCTTTAAACAACAAATCGATTCAACCATCTGCTTACCGTTCCGAAATGAATACATTTCGGAACGATACTGGACAATTCTTCAAAAATTGTCCAGTGGAACTGCCGCAGCGCAGTTAGTAAGAAAAGTGACATTATTTATATAATAAACAAATTTGACCCATATATATTTGCATTGGCAGAGACATGGCTTAAGCCTGGCTTTGCCTTTAGGATAAGTAATTATTTCTGTCTTCGTGAAGACAGAAATGATGGGTACGGCGGTGTCGCCTTACTCATCAAATCATCTTATTTATTCACCCCATTATCCTTTCCCTGTCATTGTAGTGACTTTTCTATAGTTGGAGCAATAGTAGAAAACATTTGTTTTATTTCTATTTATATTCCACACCCATCTTCATCTGTTTTACTGGAGCTTAACACAATTATCAATTCTCTTCCCAAGCCCTTCATAATAATGGGTGATTTTAACTGTCATCATTATTCATGGGGCAGTTCGGCTTCTAACGTGCATGGCAGTGAACTTCTTGATATAATTGATACTCAAAACCTATGCATTTTAAATGATGGAAGACCAACTCGTAGAACAAATCCAAACGAAGGTCTAAGTGCCATCGACCTATCAATTTGTACACCCAATCTTGCTTTAAAATATATATGGAACATACTTCCGAGTACTTATGGAAGTGATAATTTCCCAATTATTATCTGTACTTCTGAGAATAAGCCCAGACATCCAAAACGAAAATCATGCCTAAAATATAGATTGAATAACCCTGATTGGACAGCATATAGTGATAAAGTCGAACTTAAAATACCATGTCTCCCACAAATAACAACAGACAATGAACATATTTGTGCCAGTTAATTGGCTGATATTATAACGGAAGCTGCAAACGAAACGTTCCCGTTAAAAAATTTCTGCTCTGGACCTTATTCCATCACCCCCGTGGTGGGACAAAGAGTGTACAGATGCTGTTAAAAAAAGAAAACAGGCTGAATTAGATTATAACACAGACATGTCAATTGATAAATTTTAAATTGTCCAAGAGGTAGTTGAGAATTCTAAAAAACTATTCAAACAGAAAACATTCTCTGGTTGGAGACATTACTGCTCGTCTATTTCACCTCAAACACCATCTTCATTAGTGTGGCAAAATATTAGAAAATTCAAGTCTGCTGTCAGTAACCAACAAAATTCATTACCACATCAATTGTCTGATCAATATCTTGATCACTTATCACCACCTTATGTTCCCCAGGAAGAGTTATTTACTACCATTCCATTTCCACCACCAATTTTAGATAAAACAGGACTCAACTCTCCATTTACCTTCGAGGAGTTAAAAGCTATTGTTAAAAATTCTAACAATTCTGCTCCCGGAGAAGATGGTCTTCCCTATGCATTTTATAAAAATCTTCAGGATAACGCACTACTTTATATACTCGACCTACCCTAATTAATACAATTATGGTCACAGGAAATATCCCCTTGACGTGGAAATCCCAAATTATTATTCCAATTTTAAAATCAAATAAAATACCCAACGATATTATGTCATATAGACCAATTGCCTTATCAAACGTAATTTCAAAATTAGCTGAACATCTTGTGAAAAACCGCCTGGAATGGTATATAGAATCTAAAAATATTTTAACTAACACGCAATACGGTTTCCGAAAAGGCAAAAGCTCAATCGATTGTATAAGTATACTTGTTGCTGACATTAGGTTGGCTCTTACACATAATAATGCAGTAGTAGCTACATTCTTAGATATAAAATCCGCCTACGACAGCGTATTACTTCCATTACTCAAGAAAAAACTGGAGTCCTTACAAGTACCCGCACTACTTAGCAATTTCGTGGTTAATATTATGAGTGGAAGGACGATAAAACTAGATTCATCAAGTGGCTTCAGACTCTTGTGGAGAGGGTTGCCACAGGGATCGGTTTTGAGTCCTATACTTTATAATATTTACACACACGATCTAGAACGCTCACTCCCAATTTCCATTAAAACTCTACAGTACGCTGACGATTTATTAATTTACTGCATTGATAACTCAATATTTAATGCCTGTGACAAAGTATCAGGGTCTCTAACCTGCCTAAAAACCTGGCTTGACGAACATGGCCTAGAATTGTCGGTAAATAAGAGTGTTGCAGTCCTTTTCTCCAGGATGCGTAATCCTCCACCAATAGAAATTTGGTACAATGGTGCGCTGTTACCCAATAAGAATGTAGCAAAATTTTTAGGCTTTGTTTTAGATTCTAAGCTTACAGGTATACCACATTGCGAATCCATTGAGTCAAAGTGTGAGCAACGTATAAATATGTTAAGATGTCTTTCAGGAGTTTGGTGGGGTGCGCATTCTTTGAAGCTTATTTACAATGCTCTTATAAGAAGCGTCCTCGATTATGGTAGCTTTTTGTTAGAGCCGTGTAGAGTAGCTGCTGCCAAGAAATTGGATGCCATTCAATCCAAGGCTCTGAGAATAATAACAGGTGCAATGAAGTCAAGCCCCTTAAATGCGTTGCAAACAGAATGTTCTGAGCCTCCATTAAGCATCCGACGGCAGTTTCTATCTGACCGGTTTCTTTTCCGTGCCTTCCAGTTTTTAGAGCATCCTCTTATACCAATACTAATCACATTATCAGACTTTATCTCATCCTGTGCATACTGGAAATTTAAAACTACACCGTGTATTATTAACAGTTTACAAAAAATAAAAAACCTATCAGCTCCTACCTATCGATCGAAGATTCTTCCTCTCTACACCACTAACTATTAAACTTTAACTATTTCTCCTATTACACATTTAGATTTAGGTTTTGTAAAAAGTGACATAGGTGTTAACAATACTTTCAATTTAATAACTGATGACAAATGGTTTGGATGGCATCATATTTATTGCGACGCTTCTAAACATGAGAACAATCAAAATGTTGGTGTTGGTGTTTATCACCGAGAGTATAAAATAGTGCAAAAAATAAAACTTCCTCCAGAAACATCGACATTTACAGGTGAGTGTTTTGGTATTCTAAAAGCGTTGGAATACATATTACTCACAAAACTAAAACACACATTAATTATATCAGACTCTATGAGCGCCATTCAAGCCATAACACGATGTCCTTTTAATGCAAAAGTTCACATGCCTGTCATTATTCACGCCCGAGATAAATTATTCAAATGCTCTCAGAAAGGTTATTCCACTACATTCATTTGGGTTCCAAGTCACAGTGGTATCATTGGCAATGAAAAAGCTGATTACCTTGCCAACGATGCTATACACTCTGGTGATACGTATCCTTATGTTAACTACTGCCATGACCTGGCTACTTTGCCCAGACTTCATCTCCAGGAATCCTGGAATAAAGCTTGGGCAAAAAGTGCCTTGTCAAAAGGAATTTACTACTACTCACTGCAGCCTAATGTTACAATGAAACCTTGGTTCTCTAGTGCGGAGCTTGGCAAGTTGGCCACAACTGTCCTTATAAGATTGCGACTGGGGCACGTTTGTAGCCCAGCCCATCTTGCCAAACTCCGTATTAGAGATAGTCCTAAATGTGATTGTGGACATCCCGTAGCCGATGTAAATCATATACTATTATCTTGCCCTATGTATGACCGTTCCTCTTTCTTTGACACTCTCTTGTTACTGAAGATTCAATTTCCGATTAATGCTCCATGCCTGTTATCTTCAAATAATCGCCTTATTTTTAAAGCCATATCCGACTTTATTTTATTGAATGATATTAAACTGTAAATAATATATTTTGTATTAACTTACTGTATATATTGTATATATTTTGTACATATCTTATATATTGAAACATGCTTTTCTGATCATTTTTAAATTCCGAATTATATTCGCTATTCTTTCTTTTGTAAATAAGTTTCCCCGTTTTTAATAAATAAATATGTAATAAACTAAGCAACATATATCAAGAAAGTGGCACAATACACAGACCGTGTTATGGCCAAGTCCACAAAAAAAAAAAAAAAAATACTTTGACGATTATTAATCAAAACAACAAATTTACATCAGTAAAGAGATACCATCATGATTATTTTGTTTCTGCAAACTATTTTTGCAGTCCCGAAAGACGCAATACGGCATAATTCCTGCGAAAGCAACGCTGCGAAGTATTATAATATCGTTTAAAAACTAAAAAATAACCGACTTCAATGTTCATTTTCAGTACCAATTTTGAGATGTTTATCTCAATATCTCTGGATATACTTATCAGACCTCGATAAAATTACCATGGTACCACACTTGGGATATCTCCTTTCGAACAAAAAAAGAATAATCAAAATCGGTGCATAAATGACGTAGTTATCCCCGAACAAACATAAAAAAAAAATTAAAAAAAAAAAAAAAAAAAAATATACGGTCGAATTGAGAAACCTCCTCCTTTTTTTGAAGTCGGTTAAAAATAGCGAAACGTACGACCTTACTGATGCTTGGTTGCGGACTGAGCGCGGAATCGTATTACTCGACCATTTAGTATTACTGAACTTGCGTTCACTCTTGTGTTAGGGAACGTTATGTCTGCTATATTAACAAATAAAATAACGCTAGGCGCAGCAAAATACGTGTCAATACATTGACCTAGTAAAATATTACCTATCGTGCGGTATTCCGTACATTCTCCCGGCCAAAAGGTAACAAATAGTAAGTTATCTTAGCGTTAAAAGTTAAGAAGCTTTTATCTGCGACAAGGAACTAAAATGTTATTCTTTGTGCCAGATAAAAGCTTGTTTTATAATATCGTTTAAATACTAAAAAAGAACCGACTTCAATGCCGCGCTATTCATTTTCAGTACCAATTTTGAGATGTTTATCTCAATATCTCTGGAGATACTTATCAGACCTCGATAAAATTACCATGGTACCACACTTGGGATATCTCCTTTCGAACAAAATAAGAATAATCAAAATCGGTTCATAAAAGACGAAGTTATCCGCGAACAAACATAAAAAAAATATATATATACGGTCGAATTGAGAAACCTCCTCCTTTTTTTGAAGTCGGTTAAAAAGTAAGTAAAGCAATAATAACATGTAAACAAATGTAAAAATGTAGAACTATAAGTAAATGAAGTGTGTGTACAAAAATAACGTAAATTAAATAAGTAGGTAGGTAAATATGCGGCATCTTAGATATTTGATCACTGCACTACACTACACTGTCTTTGGTCAAGGCAATGTCCGAACGGACTGATCATTGTTGTAGTGTATAGACATTTATAGAGGTAGGTAGCTCTGTCGTCTCGAGAAGCGCCCGCGCGGGTTGCGGGGTTGGAAGGGGATTAGCCTACCGACCGCCGCGGAGTGAAGACGTGTGCGCTTGCTGCGAGCCGACATCAGTGTGGTTTAGTTAGTTATCCTCCCCTAATATAAACCTATCATAGTGTACATTACAGTCGTGGTTGGACCTCGGGAGCTAACTCATCCAGCTAGGCTATTCTGTAAGCTATCTCGACAGCGGAATCCGCGGTGAGATTCGAATTTCGTACTACGAAATTCAATCGTATCAAGTTCGTAATACGGTTGAATTTTGTAACACGAAAGTCAAATCTCACCGCGGATTCCGCTGTCGAGATAGCTTACAGAATAGCTTACCTGGTGCACGTCGTGTAGGTACTGTGAGTGGCGTGTTCTCTTGTTCTTTCATATTTCTTATTTTTGTACCCATACATACGATGCCACTCATCGCCGTGCATCTCTGGAGGATGCGTGTAATTCTGTTCCCGTTGAATTTATTAAAATATTCAATACAGATGTTTCTTGACTTATATAGATCTCTTCCTGGACACTTGTATGGATCAAACTCAGACTACCATAAAAAAGGCAGACGGAGCCGTGCGTAACACCCGAGTGAACGCAAGTTGAGTAATACTAAATGCTTGAGTAATAAGTTTCCGCGCTCAGTCCGGCATGATTACTACGTAAGCAACGCTGCGAAGTAATACCGCACGGACGCGTCCGTCCCTGCTGCCGCTTGGTAGCAAACTGAGCGCAGAAGCGTATTACTCAAGCATTTAGTATTACTGAACTTGCGTTCACTCGGGTGTTAGGCAAGGCTCCATCTGCCTTTTTTATGGTAGTTTGAGGGCTCAAATAATTGTTGTGCCCAAGTATAGATATTGCATCACTCTGAATTGTACAGCCTTGACAAATATCCAAAATCCTATTTCCCGTTAAAGTTTTCAGAGTCATGCTGCTAGCACAGTTTTACAATCATATAGTTTGGAATCGAATGTACTTACGCAGAGCAACGGCGGGGTACTCGCGGGGGAAGCGGGCGGCGTGGGTCGCGGTCCTCAATCTCGCTTAGTTTGTGCACCGCACTTTGCGGGTCGCCGCGACAGTGTAAGATCGAGTTTTAATTACGAGAATCGTTGATGACATTAATTATAATGGTGCACACTTGTTCTGGATGTAAGGGTTGTAAGGGAGCACAATTTCATCTTAGTGCTCCCAGCCAACCTCACCTTTCCGCGGTGCGTCCTGCCGAATAGCGAACGAGGCTCTGGCGACCGACCAATGGCGGTATAACCATTTGAGACAACGTAGCTAAATGCCACAGGCCAGTGACGGGCAGCAGCGTCACTGGTGCAAGAGCTACGTTCTGCGATCACCCAACCCGTCTGCCCAGCGTGAGGTGATTACGGGCATTTCTGTCTATGGGAAGCACACCAAAATAACGGCCCCAGTTCCCGGTCGCCCCGCTATTCCTGGCCAAGGCGGCGGTCATAGTAACGGCGGGGCAGGGGGTGCTAAGAATCCCCAGGCTACGGCAGGCCGCCAACACCGACTGACTCTGGCTACATATAACGGACGCACGCTAAGGCTCGACGAACATCTGAAACAACTCGAAGAGGAGCTGAGGAATATAAGATGGCACATTCTAGGGTTATGTGAAGTCCAAAGAGAGGGAGAGGATACCGTAACCTTAGAATCCCGTCATCTTATGTACTTTAGAGAGGGAGACCAACCATCCCAAGGCGGCGTCGGATTCTTGGTACACAAGGTCCTCTCTGACAACGTCCTAGAAATCTCCAGTGTGTCGACAAGGGCAGCGTATCTTGTGATCAAACTCACCGAGAGGTATAGCCTCAAGGTCATCCAAGTATACGCATCGACTTCAGCAAATTCTGATGATGAAGTGGAGGAATTGTACGAGGACATTTCCAAGACCTTGTACACCACCCAAATGGCCCACTTCAACGTTGTCATGGGGGATCTCAACGCTAAAGTGGGAGTACAGACAAGCGGCGAATCGGTAGTAGGACCACACGGATTTGGAAGCAGAAATCGTAGGGGGCAAATGCTCGTCAACTTCCTGGAGAAAGAAGGGCATTTTTTTGATGAATTCTTTCTTTCAGAAAAACTCCCGGCGGAAGTGGACGTGGCAAAGCCCCGACGCTATGACCAGCTGAGATTGATTTCATTATGACGGACAAGAAGCGTATATTTAGAGATGTCTCAGTGATCGCTAGGTTCAACACCGGAAGTGATCACCGACTAGTCCGAGGCACTCTAGATATCGACTGCAAGCTTGAACGAGTCCGCCTAATGAAATCTACGCTCCGGCCTAATATGCTTCAATCCGTGGTTGGTTCTGAAACGTTCCAGTGAAAACTGGAGAACCGATTCGCTGACGAAATTTTGCGAGACGCGAGGTGCCGGTAAGAAGTCTAAGCTTTCAGAGGAATCTCTGCAGCAAATGCAGTGGCGACGAGAAAACCCCGCAGTCACTTCGTCAGGCCAACGGGCTTTGAACAAAAAAATTTCTAAGATGGCGTGAAGACGTGACCTCCGGAGCTCCAACACACGCTCTATCAAAGAAGTGATCGAGCAAAACCGGGGGTCAAATGTTTTGTTCAACAGCTGGGTCGATGACATCTGACGAAGTTGACCACATCTAACCGGGAGTTTCGTCGCTTCTAAGCCGGAGATTCTTAGGGAGGTTCTAGACTTCTACGGCCAACTATATACCTCGCAAGCGTCCCGTCCCCAACCCCAGTCCGAGGATCCTAGAGCCACTCTTACCCGCCATTATACCGAGGATCTGCCAGAGGTCAGCCTGGACGAAATTGTGATAGCTTTCAAATAGCTTAAAAATGGAAAAGCCCCCGGAGAGGATGGAATTACAACGGAGCTGGTGGAACTCCAACGCTTCTACAGCTGCAGCGTATATTTAATTCCGTCCTCTTTTCGGGGAGAACTCCAAAGGCGTGGAGCAAGAGCGTGGTCGTTATGTTCTTTAAAAAAGGAGACAAGACCCTCTGAAAGAACTATCGACTCATTTCAATCTTGAGTCACGTCTATAAGCTGTTTTCGAGAGTCATCACAAATCGTCTCGCGCGTAGACTCCACGAGTTTCAGCCTATTGAACAGGCTGGGTTTCGAGGACGATATGGCACCATAGACCACATACACACAGTGCGGCAGGGTATACAGAAGACCGAAGAGTATAACCAGCCCCTGTGCGTTGCGTTTGTGGACTATGAGAATGCTTTTGCCACTGTAGAAACCTGGTCTGTTCTGAAGTCTCTGCAACGGTGCCAAGTTGATTGGCGATACGTCCAAGTACTGAGAGGCCTGTATGACGCCGACTATAACCGTCCAAGTACAAAATCAGCAGACTGAACATATCTTTTTACATAGAGGAGTGAGACAAGGGGACGTTATTTCCCGCAAATTGTTTACCAACACTCTTGAGGATATGTTCAAGACGCTCAATTGGAAAGGACGGGGCGTAAATATAAACAGCGAGCACCTCTATACTATTATTTGCAATGAAATGAGTTTATTTTACGTGAAATACCTAGAGAACAAAAAAGTTGTTTGTAAAATTATTTCGCACATAACATAGCATATAAACGATTTAAACAAAAGCAACAGATGTTCAATTTACATGAATACATTTATTAATACGATACAATATATATTTATTTTGTATAAATTAATAATACCCCCTCTATACAAAGTTATTTAGTAAAGTTGAGTTGAGGATAAAAAATTACTTCAAGCGGTACATACGGACATGTACAATTAATTTAAAAAAAAAAGATATAATGACAAGACAAGCCCCATAGAGTTTCTTGGTGTTTCTTCTCTGATGGGAGTATTTCTGAAACACCGGTAGATTCAACAGCCATTCAGTTTTCCCCTTTTGTCCGCAGATTTTCTTTCTAGGCTTGCCATTTTTGTTTTTATTTAAACAATATTATGCAGCTGACAGACGGACTATCAGTTCCATTTGGATCATGATACGTACTGTGATCGGTATGCGTTTCTCTATGTTGTGTTTCACTATTTCACTATTTTATTTTTTTTATATAAAAATTGTCTGAAGTACTGAAACACACAGTTACATGTATGGTTGGTTTTAACCTACTTTAATTTTTTTTAAATATTCTGACGTAAACGATTGGATGACAGCTGAATGGTTCATTACTTTTTTTTTCTAATTCAAAGCGTTAAATTCTGCTTTTGCTATGTTTACTTGATAATTGGTTATGATTTATTTTATGATTTTGACGTGCATATGTGCGTATATTTATACTGCCTACATACTGAATAAATGCTTTGATTCTTATCCGTCTGTCTGTCTGTCCGAGGTTTTGCTAAGAGACCGTTAATACTAGAAAGCTGTATTTTTGTAGGGGTATGTATATAAATTACGCTGACAAATTGGTAAAATAAATTTGTGAAAAATATTTTTTTTAGTGTAGCTCCCCTACATGAGAAGTGGGGATGAATTTTTTTTTCGTCGTCTACCCCGTCGTGTGGGGTATCGTTAAATATGTGTTTTTTTAATTACTTAAGGGTTGCTAATACCATTTTTCGATTGAATGAATCTCCATTTACGAAATATTAAACTTTAAAGTGCAAATTTTTGTTCTAGTAGGGCGTCCCCAGCCCTCTAAAAGCTAAACTGCTGGCTTGAAAAATCTAGAAAAAATCGTGATAATAGTGCATTTCATGAACTTTAAAGGAAAACTATAGCGGTTAAGTAAGTAAGTAATAGTCGTTGAACTTGGGTGTTGGTTAATTTTGTACCAAATACAAAATCCTTAGAATAAATCCTTTAAAGTGACAAAGACGAAGTACCCAGTTGCTTGTTTTTAACGGGTAAAGACTTGCATTGAATAACGGGCTACTTCGGAACCCTACACTGCGCTTGGCCCGATACGCACTTGGCGTGGTTTTTTTTTTTTTTTTTTTCAATATCAATCTCAATTTTTGTCTCTTAATATATCAGCTCGTAGTTTGTGTTTGACAACCCTTGCACATTTGCGGCTGATAGCGTATGCACCTACTCGCGCGGCGGTGTCATCCAACATCAGAGGCGATTCTCAACTGTATGATTGTAAAACTGTGCCGCTAGTGCTCAGGCACACACGCGCGTCTACGTCATCATCACAGAGCCGTTGTATGAAGCTGTGTCCTGGTCTGAACTTGCGCCGGTAGTCTCTACATCATCGGTGTCCTAGCAAAGGATTTTGCTGGGACGTCGATGCTCTACAAGAATAGCGATGAATTTCGAGCGATTATCGTCGATACGAAAAGAGATGCAGATAAGAACTGTCTAGCTTCATCTCCTTCTACAAGACGTTTGCGATGACAGGACGCATCGCTATCAATGTAGACTTCCACTCCTGGGCCGGTAGACTTAGTTACTATTATATAATCTGTGCCGGTAATTACTACATGCATAGCGATGAATTTCGACCGATAATTCTCGATAAGAAAAGAGATGCAAATATACAACTATCTAGCTGCATCACCTTCTAGATATAGAAATCTCAACTCTCAATCTCCTCAAACTTCTGAACAAAACATGCGTGGCATATGAAGTAGGTTATTTTCAAAGTACTTGTTGTATTCATATTCCTTCTGATGTTGTAAACCTCGGAACAATGATTGTAAACGATATAATCGGACGGTCGGTAGACTTTTGCAATGACAGGACGCATCGCTAATGTAGAGACTTCCACCCACAGATATCATATATACAATACAGATCTGTGCTTCCACCCCTGGTATTAGTGAGGTCACGCTAGAACCAGCCTCATTGTATACTGGGTGATATTGTAAGAACATGGAAGCATTGAACTGATGCTGGGACAACTGTAATCTACAGAATACTCAACTCCACACCAAATTACAGCCGAGATGTCGTGTTTGGAATCATTGAATGAAAGCGGCATATACATCAATAGAAAAAGAAGTGAAAGAAAACATAAGGTTTGTCAGATTTACATGTGCGTTTATTATAGAACGTTATCATTAAGTCTCTAGAAACTAACATGATTTCTTTTTTAATATGCCAGACAACTTTTTCACAATTATTGCTTATACAGTAGAACTACATAGGAAACTTTTAAATGCGGGCAAAGCCGCGGGGCACAGCTAGTTACCAATAAATCAATCAGTATATAACTACTGGAACATTGAAATTTCATCCTGAGACCCTACCGAAGCGGAGATGATTAGATATATATGTGTCAGCAACCATAACAGTAACAGCGTAATGAAATTTTAGTGGTTATAACTTTGTTGAACATACCGTGAGTATAATTCATTATTATTATATAATTATTGGTGGTACATACATATCATCCGCTCAGCTCAGCTTTGGTAGAATCGGGCCCTTCAACTGTTTAGCTCTTTCCGATGAATGTCATGTTTCATTTTCACTTTGTACTTGTGTGGGATTTCTGCAGACGATGACAAGTAGCTACTTTCATTGCGATTATCTTCCATTATGAATCTTGTAGGCTTTCCTCTTAAATTCCTGTTGAGTGCAGTATCGTGCAATGTATTACGCGACTGGTGACATTCTTCTAACAATACGTAAGGCTCGAGGTTTCTATATATGTTACCAGAATGAACACTAGAACTGGGGTGAGTCTTAACTTTATATGCAGTGTTTTCTGGTTTTTTGATTAATTTATCTTCTAGATATTCTTTATTGTGAATATATTTGTGTTTATGTTTTGAATGACTCTCTTGTAAGCTTTCTATCTCATCAGTCTCTAGAATATCTTCTAGGTATTCTATCTCTACTATTTCCTGATCATCTTCTAGGCGTACTGTTGACTGATTGGATGTTGCAGATTGTGCAAAATTGGACTTTTCAGTTTCTTGTAATTCTGCATCACACGTACTGTCACCATACAATTTACTAACATCACTGCAATGTTCCTCCACAGCGAGGGGATCATCCACTCTCACACATTCCTTCACTAAAGGTTTGATGACAATCTTCAGTTTGATTTTTAACTGAACCATCTGAGCGTATACTTTTTCATCATAACCGGGCAGTTTATCTTTGACAAATCTTGGTATTCTATCGAATGCATCACAGATCCTCTCCAGCAGTTCCATATACAAGGCGGCACATTGATCTCTTTCAACACGTTTTATACTTTCTTCGTCCTGCAAACAATTATCAGCGTTAGCTACATAAGTTAAAAAAAACCGGCCAAGTCGAATTGGACTCGCAAAAAGAAAAAGAAAGAAGATTCTACATTTAAATAATTTTTCTGTTGTATTGAATATGCTATTGCTAAAACAATCCAGATTTTTATTTTAAGGGGGTACGATTTCCATACAAAAGTATAATGCATAAATATAAGTAAATGGAGGGAAAACTTGCACTGAAATCACATCTATTGGTCCTTTATAAGTATTTACGTGTCGGGAATTGAATTTACCTACATGATTTGATTGATTCAGATGAAATTATTTTAAATAATAGTAAAATTCAAGTTAAACCAAAAAATATAGATTGAGCAATATGTTTATCTTGTTTATATAAATCATGTAGATAAATATTATTCCCGACATTTTAAAACTTATACAAGACCAAAAGATGTGATTTTAGTGGATATTTTTGCGCCGTTTACTCATATTTGTGCATTTTGTATGGAAATCGTACCGCCTTAATTTAATTTTTCCTGTAGACTATCTATGGCATCTTCCGGCCCACTCGACTCTCGCATGTCAAGGGAGAACAGTTTCTTTCTTACTGCACGCTGCGCTATGCATACTTCTTGTATAACTGTTTATACAGTATGGAAGTATGGAAGAAACTGCATCACCATCATTGAGAGTCGAGTTAAAAGCAAATAGAGAACCCGCAAACCTGACTTCTCCTTCGCGCTGTGAGCTAGAGGGTTATCAAGTTTTCGTTAGGATGTAGCAGGAACAGATATTGGGAAAAATGACCTTCAGCAGCTTTAGCGAGCGACCAAGAAGTACGACTGCCAGACAGATAGCTGATTATTTGGTTGCCAATCTGACTTATGGCAAGCTCAGTGGCGTGCCATAGGTGAGGCCTATGTCCAGCAGTGGACAGTGATAGGCTGAAGATGATGTAGCCTGAGGAGGTATTTATACTCACCACTTCAATTTTCTTCAAAGCTGGATGCTCGGAGGCTATGTTCAGTAATTCTGATACGGAGTCATCAATCCCGAGGTCTCTTATTGGATCATCGTCTACTAAACTGGAGTCTTGTGGAGCGGTGCCTGTGCTTTGATCATTATAGACAGTTTGTTGATCATCAATAAGAGATGTTCCATGATGTTTATCGTGTGATGATGAGCCATGTGTGGGAGGTTTGTTGTCTTCAGGTGATAATGGAGCGTCATGGAAGTCATCCTGTAAACAAGATATTGCTTAAAAACAAAACGCGACTGCGGATGTAGCTATGCTGACAATATTGTGGCTATTGGGAGATCGCTTGACTTTGACCTGCCCACTTAGCATACAGGCCAGGCTAGCGACCACCTCAAATTGTAAAAACGGATACAAGACATTAAGGAGAGATTGATGAAAGTCATCACAGACAGACTAAATATTGAGAATCCTTTTACCTAAAGAGAGGCATGCAATAAGGAAAATTAATTATGCAACTGCAATAACACTGGCATATATATTTGTATAAGAAACAAAACCATAATAAACAGAATCGACGAAAAAACGTGTCTAAACGAACTGATTGAATGCTAATAGACAAATACGCACCATATCCGTGTAATCCATGTCTTCACACTGTTTGGTTTCCAAGTCATGGCGTAATGTACTAGTACTCGGTGGGGGGAGGTCCTAGAAAGAAGAGATACAACTGTTACATATAATAAGTAACATAAAAACTGCACTCAACCTAAACGCTCTACATTGTTACGTGGGACTCGGACAGTAACGTAGTGGGACCGCGAGTGCTGTGCGCATTATTGAGCAAGAAATCAAGAGCAGACAGCGCTGTCTGCTTTTTTCAATTTAATTATTTATTTCATGTAAGTACACAATGTACACTTATGAACGTCATAAAACATAATTAAAAAAATTACAGATATAAAATATAACAATAAAAAATATTAATAAGTAAAACAAGTCAAGTTAGTAACACATTGTCCTGCCATGATTTTGTGTCCGCAAGGAATTCGTCAGTTTTATAATAGGCTCAAAATTAAAATTTTCCATGCGTTCGTTCCCAAACGTTTGTCATCATACAAAGTTATAATATTAAACTAGAAGTGCCCCGCGGCTTCGCCCACACTTCTTTTGTTTACTTAAAACTTTTCTTTTGTAAAAACGATTTCTATCATTAATGACATCAAATAAGAATTAGCCAAATCGGTTCTCCTGTTTTTATGTTATCGCGTGACTAAGGCAATTCGGGATTCATATTTATAAAACCCGAAAAACGCAGATTTTCAGACTTTGTTACCTACCCCATTTCGAAAAATCCTACAATACGTACTTTATCTCATCTTGTTTCGCCATACAAACTTTGAATCCCCGTTCCGTATCCGGGAAGAATTTTTAGAAAATCCTTTCTGAGCGGATACCTACGTTATAATAACTATCTGCATTCTAAATTTCAGCGCAATCCGAAAAAATATTGATTTTTAGACTTTGTTCCCCAGTTTATCCTCATAGGGTGGCATTTTGAAAAAGTCTGAAACTCGTATTTACTAATTATGTTTCTTTGAAGTGTCTCACACTTTATATTTTTGTAAATTGTTAAACACAATCCAAAATTTCATCGTACCGACGGGACTCGAACCCGCACCCCCCGGATTACACGTCCAGGTGGGACTTTGGGTTAACAAATGCAATCGTATTTACTTATTTATTTACAGAAGTACTTGTGTGAAATGACGAATAAAATGATTATCCAAACTTTGAACCCCGCTTCATCCTCTTAAAGAGTGAAACAACTATTTGCATGCCAAATTTCAGTGCAATCCGAAACAATATTGATTTCAGACTTGGTTACCCCACTTCACCCTTTTAGGCATTACGAAAAAGCCTGAACCATGTATTTTCTTATTTAATTACTGAAGCACTTGTGTGATGTTTCGAATAGAAAAAACAATCTAATCTTGTTTCTCCTTAAAAACGTTGAACCCCTGTTTCATCCCCTTAAGAAAATCATTTCTCAGAGCGAACTAACGTAGTAATAACTATCTGCATACCAAATTTCAGTGCAATCCAAAACAATATTGATTTTCAGACTATGTTACCCCATTTCACCCTATTAGGGGTGGAATTTCTAAAAAGTCTGAAACACGTATTCACTTATTTTTTTACTGAAGCACTTGTGTGAAGTTTCGGATAGAAAAGAATATCTAATCTTGTTTCTCCAAACAAACTTTGAACCCCCTTAAGTTTCTACGACCAGCGGTTTAGGCTGTGCGTTGTCTGTCAGTCAGTCAGTCAGCCAGTATGTCAGGACAAAGACTCTTATAGTATTAGATTAAATAAATATTGAAGGTATGTAGTTACATAAAATATGTATGGTGACAAAATATATAAATAAAATCATTATGTTCAATTAGTGGTCCACCTAAGTCCTGGAACCAGCTCAGGGGGGGGGGGGACACTGGCGACAAGTTCACCAATTCAAAGTCGCTCAGAGGGCTATAAAGAGAGCTCGGAGATTCTCTCAAGGTTTGAATTTGAAATGAAGTTATCCATCAGAGGACCAAAGTTATAGCCATAGTTCAAAGGATAAGCAAGCTGAATTGGCAGTGGCCTGGTCACATCTGTTGTGGAACAGATAACCGTTGGGCAGACGAGTTCTTGAGTGGAGACTACGACTCAGCACACGTCAAGTTTACAGGCCAAAGCTCATAGCCACATGAAAGTCTGTCTAGCAATTGACGGAAATTGCCTGATAACGATAATGAAGACGGTTTTATGCAGTCCAACGACTAGACGTAATTATGACTGAGGCATAACTGTTATAAGGTTGTTTAACTTTATTTACTTACATATTTCAGAGTAGTACAGGATGCAGACCCTGGACTATCTATGTTCTTAGTCGAATCTGAAACAAATATAAAAATGATATTAGGTTCACTTGTAGCAGACATCATATGGATGAATACTTTAGATAATATAACCACTATATTATTTTTAACTGAGTCATTTCACTATCGATACATTATCATTTGTAAAGAAGTCAGGCTGGATTATGGGTTAAGCGGTCAGCCTATACCAGTCAATGGCTAATTTGTTTCTAAACTTTTACATGTTTCTGTACCCCAACTATTATAGTAAGTAACGAAGTCTGACTGGTGGTAGGTGGTCAAATGGTTTATAAGTTCAAGCATAACACGCCGAAAACAAAAGTTTCTTGTATGGGGGATCCCTTTAATATTTCATTTTATTTTGTTTATAGTATGTTGTTCTGTCAAAATAATACACACTTCTTGATAATTTCAAGTATCCACCTAATACGGTTGAAGAGATACAAGCCCTGTGAATTGCGGACTGACGGACAATATGTGAACAGTCAATATGTTATCGGAATTTGCCTTTATAATAGCTGTGCTCTGCGGCTTCGCCCACATTAAAAAGTATCCTAGAGCCTAATCCATAATACTGTAAATATTTCAGCTAAGTTGCTCCAGCGGTTTGACCGTGAAGTTACATGAAAATATTTGCATATGCATCAGTATGATTCTATGTGCATTCATCATTTCATGGATTATGGGTGTTCGTACTCAGATAGTGGGATCATTAAATATCGATGTGCCTCACTTGCTACCAAAAAGTAGCTTACCATCATCAAGGAAAAATATGCCGCCATAACCTTACGATGTTACGACGGCTCTCTCACGGAGTCATTCCATTCTAGGCCTAGCGCGTACACCATCCTAGACTAAATCATTATCAACAACAATATCATAAATTCGAAAATCAGTTTGTAAATCTAAATCGGCTGAAACGATTTAGCTGAAATTCTGCACAGGGATCAATTAAATCAATCAATCAATTTAATAAATAATATTAGTGAAAGAATCAATCCAGTAGTTTTTGAGCCAAATCAATACAAACATCCATACAAAGATACAAAACTACAAACATACAAAAATACAAATGTTCTCTCTTTATAATTTAAGTAGTATAGATTAATGCTTTGACTTTTTACGTTTTATTGCAATACATGTTGGATATTTTTAGTTAATTAACGCGTAGAAGCTGTTGACATTGTACTGTCATAAAATTACTTTAACATTGTGACGTCACAAACATGACGACCAATCGTGGCGCGGTTCCTAGCTATAGATCTTCTACGATAACATGGCCCGCCCCACCAAATTACTGTTTAAATGTGTGTAATCACATCCTTACGAAAGAGTTTGTATGTAGTTGTAATTTTGTTGTACCACGTTATATGAGTAGGCACTTCCATACATTGTTGATACCAGAATTATTAACGTACTTTGTAGTCAACTTAACGAAAAGTATTGCTTATAAAATTCATAGAAACTTCTTTTGCAGTGTTGGTTGGTACAAAGTACGTTCATAATTAGGAGTTATTTAATTATGTAAGCAATGTCGCGGAACCGGCAGTACCAGTACGCCCACATGCGTGGTGGTGCGTTGTGAATATTTTCAAATGTTTTGAATTTAGGAAGGGCGGGTCATGTTATTGTAAAGATCTCTACGAGATTCTTGTTAAAATTTTATCATTTTTCAGATGGCGCCACCAATGCATAATTGGGTTAACAAATGCAATCCACTAATTTCGTCGTAACGATACTTCGCACCGTGGCTTAATTGGCAAAGCACCGGAACATGTTATTCCGGAGGTTGCGGGTTCAAGTCCCGTCGGTACGATGAAATTTTGGATTGTGTTTAACAATTTACAAAAATATAAAGTGTGAAACACTTCAAAGAATCATAATATTTTTCAGTTGCTTTATAAATTGAAAAAAAATTAAGAGTTTTTCTCATCGACTATTAAAATTTAAACTAATTTATTTAAATTAAACTCGTTAAAATAATTATATAAATAGATATATTTAGTTGATAAAAATAATATGAATAATGTTAAAATTTTGGAATAAATAAAAAATCGATATATTTTTTATTCATAAACCCAATTATTTAACAATATTACATTTTCTTACCTGCAATGTTTGCAGCTCTCGGTATAGACTTTACATCTTTGGCATAAGCATGGTCCATATGGAGTTTCTCTTTATCACCTTTCCTTTCTGTAATATTACAGATTTATAAATATGGTTAATTTATGGGTATTATTACTTGCACTTACAATTATTAACAGAATACTTTTTAAGGATTTCTTAATGGTATTTAGGCCAGGTTATAGGAGCATAATATAGATGTTCCGCCTGACTTGTTACCATAAACTAGGTAACCACCATCAAGAAGAAAATCTGTCGCTTTAACCTTACAGTGTCCCGCAGTATGCAGGCTCTTGAGAGTCAGACCGTTCTAGCCCTGGCTTCTGGCATGTTTACCATCTTCGACCACATCATCGCTTACCACGAGATAGGCGAGATAGTGATCAAAGGCTAGCCTATCAGATATAAAACTTATAAATAATAGAGAATAATAGAGGTTTATGAAAAGTTAACCTAAACATAGTCAAAAGAAATATGCACATTATTTTCGTTTATTGTTTTATTATAAACATTATAAAAGCATTATAATTGCATACAATACAAAACATATGTTTAAGTCTCAATCAACTATTATATTATATTCCTGGTCTCAAGAATGCCTCCTACTTAATATTTCTTACACTTTTTTTTCAAAGAAATTGTGAATCTAAAATGATGACTGCATGACATAATATAATAATTATGATTATGCTGACAGCAGTATCGTCCTCTGTATCCTTCTCATGCATTTTCATGTTTCAGGTGGCTTAATTTTATTATCTGAATAAATACCTTTATATAATTAATAACATCTATCTTCTAACACTCTATGAATCACTCACTGACTGACTAACTTAGTGACAATGCACAAACTAAACTGCTGGTCGTAGAAACTTGTAATTTGAAAGTGCATTTGTCTTAGGACATAATAAGGGATGTATTAAGAATGGATTTTTAGAAATTCCACACCGAAGAGGGTTAATTGGGGTTAAGATGTTTGTATGAAAGTTCTTTGTTTTTGACCTTATAGCTATGAAATTTGGTATTTGAGCAGTTCATTTAAAATTAAATTTAAAAATTAAGTTTTAATATTTTTTTACCAGGGGTGCATTAAGGTGGCGCAATGGAGGATGAATATTTATGTCAAAAGATTTTTATTTATGAAGTTGAACGTTAATCTCTCCACCAATAAATAGCATGGACCCATGTTCGAAAACAAACTATGTCCTTTTTAATGTTTAGAAACCAATGAAGGACCCTCTGAGAAATAAATGGGTTGTTATTAGGAGTAAATTGCAAATCTAAACATTACATAATACTTAATTAATTTACTTTCCACAAAGGGTACTACTTAGTAGGTAACAACTTAAAATTACATAATGTACCTTCATGTTTTGCACACCGAGGTACAAAACAACATTTACTAGACATTGTAAATAGTAGTGTCACTCATGTCTCATCACTATAAAATTTAATATAAGGATCTCTATCTCGAAAAATACTAATAATAACACTCAACGCTAAGCAGAGGAGCAGGGGGCTCAACTCAACGGATTCACAGAGAAGCACTTGCTCAACGAATACACTCTACCGTCTATGTAAGTCTGAGGAGGAGCCCGATTCAAAGAATTACAGAAAACACCAGGTTGCTGAAATTTGTTAAATCAAACAACCGAATGGCAAACCGACCAAAGAGAATATAATTCTACGTTACAAAATTCATATGGATCTCTTGCAATTTCTGTTCTAATGTCACTTATTTCTTCATTAAATAGCTGCTGCTGCAACAGGTGAGATTCTGTAAATAATCATCATCATCAAAATAATGGAAAAGTACCCTTTACAGACTGATTTGCAATGGATAGCACTGGTAAGGTTGATTGAAAATCACTGCACGCATATCTAAACTCATATGCAGGGAACATATCCGATATTTATTATAAATATCAAAATATCGGATATTTCTGATATATAATATAGACTAAAATTATCAAAAAAAAAAACTACAATGTTTTAATGTTTTATTTATTTGTGTGTACTTAAAATCAGACATACAAATTAAACCAAAACATAAAATAGGAAGTAGAAATAGTAGATACAGTAACAAACACTAAAAATTATAAAATTTTTAAACCATTTTTTTATTGCAATATATTATTTAAAAAAAAATTGATATATAATCATTGATATGTACCCTCGAACCCTGCTCATGACTTAGTCATAACCATACCCACACACTAAACCAAGAATACAAACACTTTAACAGTACAAACCTGAGTTACTAAGTCCCGCAATTGCTTTGACTTGATACAGTGCAGCTTTAGTGTCACATGAGCTCTGAAATTTACATGGTTCCGTTGTAATTTTCTTGCTTGAACTAATATGACAAGGAAATCCATACAACATTTCATCAGCAATTGCAATAGCTCTTAAATCTTTTGTTGGAACTGCAGACCTGCTAAGTCGACTTTTTTTCTTATTAAAATCTTTATCGTCGAAATGATTTCCACACAAAAATTTCAATTCATTTAGTTTTTCTATAGGAACATAGACCAGATCTTCGTTACCCACAGTTTTAACCCATTGCCTGCATCTAGAAAACAATTATATCAAACACTGATTAATTATTACTTAGATGCTTTCAAATAACTAAATACCTGGACAGTCTAACTACAATTATATTATATCAGCATTAAATATTTGAACATTTTAGACTCAGCTCAAACAGATTTATAGTAATTTAAGATTGATTACAAAACAAAAAACCAACTTCGAATGTCCTCTAGTCATTTTCAGTAGCAAGTTTGAAGTGTTTATGTTGTGGTGACAAACTTTTTGGAGCTGTATTCAGCCTTCATACGTTTGGCGTCATTTAAAATAAGAAGCGTTAGAATACATAGGATTGTCAAGCAGAATAAAAATAAGATATGTAAAAAGTCACTTGGACTAATATTATTGTAAAATAAATGGTAAAATATTGGAGTCAGATAAAAACAAATTACAAGCATATTATAGCTATGGTTGTTTATTTCAGCACCTGAACTCAATCCGCTATAATGTCCATTTCTCTGGTGATACTCTCAATTAATTAACCCTCTCAAGTAGGGGAAGTATACACTCTCAAACATATAAAAATCTGCATCAGTTCATAAATGACAGCGTTCTAAGGTAGAGATCTTCTACGATAACATGGCCAGCCCCTCCAAATTACTGTTTTAATTTGTGTAGTCACATCCTTACGGAAGAGTTTGTATGTAGTTGTAATTATTTGTTTTCAGTAGCAGGCCGGCTGGCTTATAAATTTCATTGAAACTTTTTTGCAGTGTTGTTGGAACAAAGTACGTTCATAATTATAAGTTATTTAATTATGTATGCAATGTCGCGGAACCGGAAGTACCAGTACAAACACATGCATGGTGGTGCATTGTAAATACTTTTAAATGTTTTTTCTTTATGGAGGGGCGGGTCATGTTATTGTAGAAGATCTCTAACATACATTGAGAACTTTCTCCATTTTAAAGTTAAAAAAAAGCACAACATCATCACCTTCAAACAATAAAATTCAGTACCGATGTTGCGCTTGATCAATAATGGCTTAGTATATTACACGTCTATGTAGTTCATATCTTATCATTTGCATTGCCTGGTGCAATTAACCGATTTGGAATTTTGGATACAACTTCCAGCGTTTCGTAATACAGATATAGTATATGGTTTTAAATACAAAATAACATTGGTTTAAAATTAGATTCTGCCTACTGTATCACAATTACGAGCAGAAAAATTAGATGCTTACCGCTCCCCATCGAGAGGAAATCTGGCCATAAATCTTCTTTTTACTCCTTCTATATGCCTTGCTTGATATCCACAAATTTCACATGTAACAAACCGCTTTTGAAGCCTTTTTTTGGGTGGCATTCTCCTTGATCACTTTCACCGATTATTCTTTTACAAAAACCCACACTAAATAATCTTTCATTAAAAGAATACAACATAGAGAAAGTTAATATTCCATCCACATTCCACGGAATAGAAAATGTTTTTTTTTTAACAGTGTTGCCAGTACCTGTCCTCAAAAGTAACCAAAATTTGGTTCGAAACAATGTTGTTGCCGTAAAAATCTGAGCTGCCGTATGTCAGTCTGAATTGCCGTATTCTAAGGGGAAAATATACTAAATTGCCGTTTATGATTATTTATTTTGAAATTGTCTCTTCCTTGTTAAATTATATTCGATTCATAGATGAAACAATTGTTGTCAAATGTTCAGTACGTTGTTTCATTTGCAACCATTCATTTTTAGGGTTCCGTAGTCCTGACAAGGAACCTTTATAATTTCGTCATGTCCGTCTTCTGTCTGTCCGAGATATTGCTACGAGACCGTTACTACTAGAAAGCTTTTAAGAGTGTTTATTAATTATGCCGAAAACGTGGTAAAATAAAATTTTGAAAATTATTTATTTTTAGCTCCACATTTGAAGTGGGGATGTTTTTTTTTTCGTCGTCTAGCCCATTGTGTGGGGTATCGTTGAATAGGTCTTTTAAAATAACTTAGGGGTTGCAAATACTATTTTTCGATTTAATGCTCCATTTACGAAATAACATTAATAATACAAGTTAATAGAAGTTAATAACAAGTGCAAATTTTTGTTCCAGTAGGGCCTATAGTAGTACCCTATAGGTTTTCGCCCCAAAACCTATAGGGTACTGCCCGTTAACCAATCAATAATACAATCATGAAATTTGGCAAGAAGCAAGATACAGCACAAATAAAGGAAAAAATCCATAAACAAAAGAAAGTTGAAATTTAAAGGGTGTCCCCAACCCCATACATACATAGTATACGCCAATTAAGATAGGCTTCTGCGTTATTATATGAGCGCTCATAGAATTTAGAGGTCTAGCTTAATTGGCAACATCCAACGTTGGTATGGAAGCCTCGGCACAGAATAATGAATAGTACAAGTACAGAAATTGCACTCCCTGAGAGCAAAAATGCGAGATTAAACCTAGTTACAACGCTAGTAACGTTCAAAATGCGCTTCACGCCTTGGGTGCGACCTTGAATTTGCGCCACAGTATCAACTAATAGTAACTATGAACCGCGTGTTGCGCACAGTAAAATGCACCGTAAGTCCGCACAGCGAGAGTGAATAACTCGGTCAACTCGCGGCCTTTACTATAGGGTTGAATGTTATGAGAAAACTTGTAAGCCTTTAATTGGTAGAAGAATACTCGTAGAACAATGTAATGAGTACATTACTGATAATAAGTATTACATTAATGTTTAATGTCGAGGTAGGATAAAAGTACTACAGTTAAACTAAAATACGTGACGTTCAATTAAAATTGAGTAAAGTTTTAGATTGCGTAAGTTAAATAACGCGACAATAGTATCACTTGCCTAGACTCGTAGGTTGTTTGACTTGTGACATTATAATAGTGTAGGAGCCGACTCACTTTTTCGACCAAAAATAATAATGTATTTTATTCATTCTAGGAAAACTTTATTTTGTAATAGTTGAATATCAAAATAAAAAAAAATATTAAAAAAAAAATCCAATATTTTATTTCACCATTTTGTCGGCGTTATTGATATACACACATACCTACACAATTTCAGCTTTCTAGTACTAACGGTCTCCTAGCAAAACCTTGGACAGACAGACAGACAGACAGACAGACAGACGGACATGACGAAAATATAAGGGTTCCTTATCAGGACTACGGAACCCTAAAAATAATTTTCAATTTCAAATCGGTAAAGATCTGACAGAGTTCTGAGGTCACAAACATTTAAATAAACTGGCCAAGTGCAAGTCGGACTGGCACTCGTAGGGTTCCGTACCACACTACAGTATTTTATAAGATCGAGCAAAAAATACCACTATCATTATTCGCCAGCAAAAAATAATAATTAATAAACATGTCGTTTCTTATAACGCCTTCTAACGTCTAACAAAGGTGTTAGGGATCGACATTTCAATATAACGCCATCTATGGGACGTTTACCTAACTAAGCGTTCATAGATGGCGTGAAATGCCGAAAAAAACACGTTTCTTGTATGGGGACCCTCTATTATCTTTAACTTTATTCTGTTTTTAGTATTTGTTGTTATAGCGGCAACAGAAATACATCATCTGTGAAAATTTCAACTGTCGAACTATCACGGTTCATGAGATACAGCTTGGTGACAGACGGACGGACAGACAGACAGACAGACAGACAGACAGACGGCAGCGGAGTCTCAGTAATAGGGTTCTGTTGGTACCTTTTGGGTACGGAACCCTAAAAACCGTCGAATTGAGAACCTCCTCCGTTTTTGTGTAGTAGATTAAAAACTAAAACACCGACTTCCATGTCCCGCGAGTCAATTTCAGTAGCAAGTTTGAGACGTTTATCGTCATATCTCTGGAGATACTTATCAGATCTCAGTGAATCTCAGTGATCTGAGATCTATAAGTACTTTAATTACATTAAATCTCCGATTATAAAAATCTGACTATCGTATGACACGAAAAAATCATTAAGAAAGAAAAAAAGGAAAATTGAAGTAAACGTTAGTAGGTACCTACCCTATTTATTTATCTTAGAACTAACTAAATAAAGCAAGATGTAATGTCGATAGAAATTCCCTAAAGATCATTACGTGAATTCCCTTGTAACATGAAACTCAGCTGATTTATACCTACCTACCATTTTATGTGTGACATTCTTTGCTTTTTACATAGTTATTCTTTACAGTTACTATATGAAGCAAGGAATATAATATTGAGGTAGGTACAAGTAAGGCGCGCGGCCGATCGAGAGCGCGCGTGACACTTAACTGACTGAACTTGGACCCTAGCTGGTGCGCGGAGGTACTTGTAGTTTCATAGCTACAGCGAGGAGTGCGACAGGCCTGGCCTCGGTGGGCGAATCCAACTCGACTTGGCTGGTTTTTTTCCTTTTGAGGTATGGAATGGAACCCTAAAAAAGGAATCTCTTTTTATCGGTATTAAAAGATGTCTTGATAAATAAAGATTTTATTTATCAAGGCATAATTTTCTACTACATATAAAGAAAAGTTATTAATTTTATTTTATTAGTTTGTAAGATTAGCAATGATGTGTAAAATTACAGTTATTTTACGGTTACAGTGAATTAACAATTAGATGGAGCGTTGGCATTGCACAAGATGAAATCCTATCATTACGACGTATAAATTGCGACTCAAAATGCTTATGGCATATTATCCTGTTCTTGTATATAAACCAGTTGTCTCGACCAATAATTTCCCCACCTATCCTCATAACCCATGTCTGAAATCTTTCAATCTCCTTTGGATTCTCAGGGTTTGAAAAAAGATGCAAAAGTGCACCTGAAAATAATTAATATCTCAATTTTATGATATTATTTTTTGTACAGTAAAAGAAATGAATTGCATGCATCCATTACATCTTTTGTACCAATTTTTATAGATGACTTGCACTAGGTTTCTGTAGTAGACATAGACTGCTAGCTACAAAGACATTACAATGTCTTTGGCTAGCTACCTTACTATGCAATTTAGGTATCAACCGAACATGAAATCTTTAGTTTTTTAGATACTTTTGATGCTGATTGTACAAAGATCTCTGTTTATAGCATGAATACATATAACAGACCCATAATATAGGTAAAATTACTAGCTGGCATGTTTTCAGGTAGAAACGGCACAAGATAAAGAATTTAATAAGACATTCATACAACAACAATTAACAGACTGACTTACCGCATCACCGGCATGTGAAACCACAATATTTAGGAGTGGCTTCACTTTTAGGGGACATCAAACTCACCTGCTTCTAGTTTATTCTGTATTCTGAGACTACCAGGCGAGATCAACATCACTTACTGACAGGTGAGATGGTGGTCAAATTTAAAAATAAAACCTGGGACACTTAAGCATTGTAGGCAGGGATACTATTATTAAGCACAGTAATAAAATTAGGTACAGTTATCATGATCATCCCATTTCAGTCAACTTGCCAGACACCGGCATCTCACAACATGTACTAGTGAGCTAGGACAACATGTATGTTTTTATCGTGTAAAGTGGCTTATCAGACGTAACCCGATCATTGCTTATTGCTTATGCTGCTATAGACTATTCAGACTTGGCAACTACCATCACCGAGTCAACCTCAATATGTTAACAGTACTGACAAGTAAACCTTGTCCGACTCACGGGCAAGGATTTAAATAAACACTAGTTTGTAAACAGGACATACCATTATCACATGTTGATGAGCAGACAGGCACAAAGCAAGCCCATTGAGACATGGCTAAACAGCTGCATGTAAATGGGTTGATGTTTTAAAAGTTCACGACAACCACTTAATCATCACAAGTCCTCAGAACTGAGGGTTTTGAAGATAGGTGAGCTCAAACGGACGAGAGAACTCAACTTGACGTTTTTAAACATGATCAGCAAAACACCAGCACAGAAACAAACGCATGAAATTCATGTTTGATGCTTTGTAACAAACGCAAATAATCACATTTTAGTACCTATATCAATAAAATGTGCAAGTATTATATTCATCATGTTAAGGGAAACAGCACTTTTAACTATTGTTTTGAATTATTTTTATTCAAAGCAAAATGCATTATTCAATTTAATAGTACCTATTGTAACACAGAGTACCTAATTTATAGCAGGGATAGATAGGGGATATTAATGGGGGTTTAAAATTGAAATTAAATTTTGGTTCAATTGTAATTACAATATTTACTAACCAGGCAGCTGCAAAGTTGGGATACCAATATTGCTGATTCTGCCTCTGCGGCAACAGTATGTATCCTCAAAGTGAGCATGAGATCCGAAACAATCCGAAACAATATTGATTTTCACTTTGTTACCCCATTTTACCCATTTAGGAGTGGAATTCTGAAAAAGCCTGCCCCACATGTTTACTTATTTTTTACTAAAGCACTTGTGTGAAGTTTTGAATAGATAATATCGTTTAAAAACTAAAAAACAACCGACTTCAATGCCGCGCTATTCATTTTCAGTACCAATTTTGAGATGTTCATCTCAATATCTCTGGAGATACTTACATACCTCGATAAAATTACCATGGTACCACACTTGGGATATCTCCTTTCGAACAAAAAAAGAATAATCGAAATCGGTTCATAAACGACGAAGTTATCCGCGAACAAACATAAAAAAAAAAAAATAATAATATATACGGTCGAATTGAGAAACCTCCTCCTTTTTTTGAAGTCGGTTAAAAAGACTATCTAATCTTGTTTCTCCATACAAACTTCCCCATTTCATCCCTTAAAAGGGTGAATGTTGGAAAATCCTTTCTTAGTACACCCTTAAATACTAAGACAAATATACTTTCCAAATTTCAAGTCTCTACGACCAGCGGTTTAGGCTGTGCGTTGTCAATGTCAGGACAAAGATTCTTATAGTATCAGATATTACATTTGTCATAGCATATAAAGTGCCATAGAACATAGCAAATTAATTTCCTATACATATTATCATATACCTACTGACTCCATGCAGTCTCGTTTCATCTAACGAGACTCATACTGACTACTTCATCAGTTAGTTTGAGTTTGCTGTGCGGCATGAAAAATAAAAAATAATTTATTTAGAGCAATAGAACGTAATACAAATAGTATTCATATTAACTCAGTATTAAGTAGTAAGTACAATAACTAATAATATCTTTACACAGTATGAGAGAAAGTCGCTCCCGCATCTTTTTCAGCATTAGATTAGTAATTCAAGAGAAAGATGAGGCGCTACCTGTAAATATATGTATGATTGTGTATGTATGTAAACATTTAATTTAATTTTCGCCTTTCCCCTCTCGGCGCATGGATTTGTGGTCAGGCAATATATGGCTGTATATCTTATACTAAGATATTCTGTGTGAATGAATAAACCAACATAGTTTAGCTAATTATAAATTTATATCTACAAAGAGCTCCTTACCTGGCATAAGTAATGTTGGTACTGCTATGTTAGATATTTTATTGTTACGACAACAATACTTTTCTTCAAAATGAGTGTGACACACTCTACGAAGTTTATAAATATTTTCATTACCTAGAGCAATAATCTCTCCACCAATAGCATGGACCCATGTTCTAAAACGGACAATGTCCTTTTTAGGGTTTGGAAACCAATGAAGGGCTCTCAGTGAATCTGGAAAATAATGGAGTTTATTTATTTGCATTCCACAATGTATACTTTAAGTGGCAACTTAAATTACATCTGTACCTTTAGTTTCCGAAGAACACTGCGGAACACAACACCGTTTACTGGACATGGTAAATATTGGTGAAGTCACTCAGAACACTATAAAGTGTAATAGAGTCTGTCACGAATAATACTAATGCTAGTGATAAACTTCAACGATAGCTGGAGGACATCCGGAGGAGCAAGGACTCAACTCAACGGATTCATGGAGAAGCACTAGGGAGAAGAAAACACTCGACATAAATCCGAGGAGCAGGGGCTCAACTTGAAGAATTACGAAGAGCACCAAGTAGTTCTTCTTCTTCTTATGGCTTTTAAACGCTGCTTGGCGTTTTTCTGCCAGTGTCAAAAGTATGGCCAGTGTACAGTATATTTACAAGAAAAAAAAAACCGACAAAAGAAAAATTAATAAATTAGATATGAACTTAAAACTTATAATTGCTTAGAAACCACCAAGTAGTTAATTACATAAATAAATAAAAACAACCGGAGACCGGCAATAATGACAGACGGAACGCAATTGTTGTTGACACTTGCTTGACTGACAGATCAGATATACAGAAAATAAAATTGTTTTTCGTGCTACCAGTAAAGAATACAAGATAACTACTAAGACATGAAAGTCTATACATTTTTATAATATATGAAAATATCACTGGCATCAAAATGTGTGCCATTAAAACATTGCTAAAAACACGTTTATGGTATTAATGAATAAATTATGCATATTTCGTGTTTGTTTTCAAAGTTTGGTAGTTTATGATAATATATGTATATATATTTTATATCTAATAGGCTAGCTTTTGACCACTATCTCACCTGTTGGTAAGTGATGATGCGGTCGAAGATGGTAAGCACGCTAGGCTTAGAATGGGAACTGGCTCTAAAGGATAGCTGCCGGAAAACTTTAGATGTTTTGGCGGCATATTTTCTAACGTGAGGGTGGTAGCTGGTCAGGCGGACACTATATAGTGTCCTACCACCATGGGGGTTGTTGGTTTCTTAACGATGTTTTTCCTTCACCGGAGGGCCACTGTACAAAGCGCACATACATTTTTCGATAGAAAAATCCATTGATGCACGGCGGGGTTTGAACTCGGTACCTCTGGCATCAAAGACGACCGTTCTCCCGATTACGGCACCGGGCCCTCAAAATCATATATACGGAATATTTATTTTGATAATGGTAATATTTTGTACTCACCTGCCCCCGTATCACGAAAACCATTGAATGAACGAAATGAACTAAATAACGGGGACGGAGCTATACGTGCGTCCCCGTCATTTCGTTCATTCAATGATTTTCGTGATCAGCGCCCTGTTATAGTATAATGCTACAAGAATAAATATTCACTTGGTCACTCACGCTGTAGTGTATCGAAACCCTAATTCAATTTAGGCGGTTAATGGTAACTAGTGACATCTATGTTAACATACCTCAGATACATTCTAATATTATACGTCTTAATTTAAATGACGGTAGGAAAGGGACTTAAGGGATATCATACGGTAGTCTTTTAAATTGGGATATTTTTTTCCATGTTGCATGTTATAAGATTGTATAGCCTGCATGATGTGACAATAATACCATACGTAATTATTATATTTTCAATTAAAAAATGTCACTGTAAACTGTTAATGTCAAAAAGTAAAAAGATGTCTCGAGTGTATGACGGTTGACCGATTATTATTAAAGTAGACTAGTTGTGTCCCGCGGCTTTGCCCGCGTATATAAGTATTGTATGTCCTATTCTACGCATTGGCTATGATATGAAGTTAGCCCTCACGCGTCTGCTCGTGTTCAGGTCGCAGAGACCGTGCGTCACGCAGCTCTCTCGCACACGTTCTATGTACTAAATTCTCATCGTAACTTTTTAAATTATTTACCCAAAAAACATAATATAAAAGACAAAGGTTCATGTACTTATATATATAGTTAGTCAATTCACAATTAGATTTACACTATGTAATGTAATATTACTACTATTATTTTATTTCCTACAGACCCTGGTTTCAAACCTTTGGACAATTGTCATACGGCGAACAAGAGATAATGAACATTGGAAACCTCATAAGACTTCAGCCGTCTGTTCGAAACACTTTGCGGATGATGCTATCTATTTCGCACAAAAAGAATAAAAAAACAAAAAAGAAACTTTACTAAGACTTGACTTATTTGACTCGAACGTTACTTTAACTCGACTTTACGACATGTATCTATGAAAACTTGGCATACTCTAATACTTGACACTGGTTAAATACACTAACCGTGTGAAGCCATCATAAAAATGTAAAAATGGGTAGCGACAACTTTAACAGCTGGCATCCCTAAATAGGCGTGTTTTTTTATGTTAAAAGGTGGACAATATTTGACAACTTAACTTTATGACAGAGTCACGCACACAGCAAAATTTGGGCAGGGCTTCGTTCACGACCTCCGGAGAAGGATTTTTGGTTGTTTTGCAACTCGCTCGAAGGTCCGGAACGACCACGGGTGTTTTTCACTCAAATTGTGACTGACATTTTGCGCAGACTCGAAATTCGAGGTTATTTTCATTTATCTTTCTATTTCTAAATATTTTTCGTTTGTTTTTAGGGTTCCGTACCCAAAGGGTAAAACGGGACCCTATTACTAAGACTCCGCTGTCCGTCTGTCTGTCTGTCCGTCTGTCACCAGGCTATATTATCCGTGATAACCAGGCTATATTATCTCATTAACCGTGATAGTTGGACAGTTGAAATTTTCACAGATGGTGTATTTCTGTTGCCTCTAGAACAACAAATAGTAAAAACAAAATAATGTTAAAAATTAAAGGGGGTCCCCATACAAAAAACGTGTTTTTAAACGCCATCTATCTAATTCGTTTCGGCAAAATGACATAGATGGCGCTAGTAAACGAGCCCCGTCTTTCTAGATCGCGACCAAACCAAATATTCTTGGTAATATCAATTAATCAAATATATGAGGTTGAAACTCTGTTATGTTTCGTATTGTACGGAACCCTCCCTAAGTGTGCGATAAGAGACGCGATGCTGACTCGCACTTGGCCAGTTTTATTACGATTAATGTCTCGTCATGTCACGTCTTAGTCTCGACAACGCAAATTTCTTCTGATCCCCTTAATTTGTAAAAATATGACGGCTTTTCCCGCCAAATTTACTGTCACAAACGTCAGAACGTTTTTTAACCAACCGAAGTTAAACAACCGAGGTCGTGAACGACACAGTTGCTACAACCGAGTGCGACGCTCTGAGGTCGTGAACGGTGTTAGAGCGTTTGTTTGCACTCCGAGCGTAGGTCGTGAACGCAGCCCAGTTATTTGAGTGACTTTGAAATGTCATGATCCATCTAGACGAGTTTATAATCAAACTTCAAAGATTGACGTGTAATAATGATGAAAATAAATACATACGTGAGTTATTAAAAAAAAAAAAAAAAAATCAAGTCAATATCGAGTCTTCTGGATGGATTTCCCTTTGTCATTTCCGACTCAGAGAATAACGTTGGATATGATCTCATTTTCAGGCGTTTAGATGCAGTGATAAAACGTTTTTCAAAGTGTTTGTGGCAAACAAAGGCTTTGATTACTAGATTATCCATGATTTTTAATTTTGGGCTATTGATGCATTTGAGCCATACAGAAAATTATGAAATATAAAGTCATTTCGTTGACTGGAACACTTTGGAACACAATACGTTCGAAACATATTAATTATTACTTCGCGGTAAAGGTATTTCTCGTTACACAATGAAATTGTAAATGTGTATAAACACATCAATCAATCAACACAGACGATTGTAATATAATGGCGAAAAACACAGATTACTATATGTGTATATACTATATAAATGAATGGCGAAAAATTAATATCAATGAATGAAGTGAAGGCAGTGTTGCCAACAAGTTCTTTTTTAATACTCCTAGTTCGTTGTGTATTTCCGTCAAAAATCAGTCCACTTTTTAGGGTTCCGTAGTCCTGACAAGGAACCCTTATAGTTTCGTCGTGTCCGTCTGTCTGTCTTTCCGAGGTTTTGCTAAGAGACCGTTAATACTAGGAAGCTGTAATTTTGTGGGGGTATGTATATATATTACGCCGACAAAGTAATGAAATAAAATTGTGAAAAATATTTTTTTTAGGGTAGCTCCCCTATATGAGAAGTGAGGATGAATTTTTTTTTCATCGTCTACCCTATCGTGTGGGGTATCGTTGAATCGGTCTTTTAAAATGACTTAGGGTTGCTAATACAATTTTTCGATTGAATGCTCCATTTACGAAATATTAAACTTTAAACTGCAAATTTTTGTTCCAGTAGGGCGTTCCCCCCCCCTCTAAAAGCTAAACTGCTGGCTTGAAAAATCTGGAAAAAATTAAAAATAAGAAAAAAAGCGCATTTCATGAACTTTAAAGAAAAATTATAGCGGTTGAGATAACTCTATTAGTTTAGCAGTAATAGTCGTTGATCTTGGGTGTTGGATAATTTTGTACCAAACACAAAATCCTTGGAATAAATCCTTTAAAGTGACAAAGACGGAGTACCTAGTTGCTTGTTTATAACGGGTAAAGACTTGCATTGAATAACAGGCTACTACGGAACCCTACACTGTGCGTGGCCCGACACGCACTTGGCCGGTTATTATTTTAAACTGATAATAATAGCAGTTATATTTAAAAACAATTATACATATTTACATACAATTTAAATTAAAAGTACCAACCGCACTTGCGAGAATACAACATAATATTATCCTTACGTAAGTATTCTTTATTGGTAGTTTTTCAGTATTAGTAGTTTAAGAAGTACCTACAATAGATGCCTTTGATTGACCATAATTATTGCCATAACATAAAATTATTCGTTCATAATGCTTACCATAATTATTGCCATAACATAAAATAATTCGTTCATAATGCTTACCATAATTATTGCCATAACATAAAATAATACGTTCATAATGCTTACCATAATTATTGCCATAACATAAAATAATACGTTCATAATGCTTACCATAATTATTGCCATAACATAAAATAATACGTTCATAATGCTTACCATAATTATTGCCATAACATAAAATAATTCGTTCATAATGCTTACCATAATTATTGCCATAACATAAAATAATTCGTTCATAATGCTTACCATAATTATTGCCATAACATAAAATAATACGTTCATAATGCTTACCATAATTATTGCCATAACATAAAATAATTCGTTCATAATGCTTACCATAATTATTGCCATAACATAAAATAATTTGTTCACAACGCTTACCATTTGATAAATGTAATGTATAGACGTCTAAAGATGCAATGCAAATCTTAATCCCATCAACCGTTAGAAAGATTTAACTTAGTATTATATAATTTGGAAAGATTTTTAAGTTTTTAAATTATTTTTGGGACAGGGGATTGTATTGTTTTTCACTTCAATCTACTATTTAGGTATTCTATTGACCAGTGTAACATATATCGATAATGGCAGGATAATTTATTACTAAGTTGACTTGATTGAATTGTTATATTGGTAAATTTTAACCGACTTCACAAAAAAGAATTGAAAAAATTGGACAAACATGGAGGATGTTTGTTATCTCCGAACTCCGTCAATTCAAAAAATATTTTTTTGTTTGAGAGAAAATGCTTTCCATTTGGTCCCAATTTTATCGAGATCTGATAAGTATCTCCAGAGATATGGAGATAAACACCTCACTTAGTACTGAAAATGACTAGCGTGGCATGTGAAGTCGGTTTTTTTTGTTTTGTAAACAAAATTATTTAAATAACGTTTTATTGATATTTTGTATACTTTGTGTAATTACATGAAATAAAAATTGAATTGAATGTATTATTAATTTTAAATGTTTGTTTAGCTCTGTAAGTAAAGCAACAACACACCATCTGCAATTTATTTTCTAACAGACTTAAAAAAAGGAGGTTTCTCAATTTGACCGTATATATATATTTTTTAATGTTTGTTCACAGATTACTTCCATCGTTTAGAAACCAATTTTGACAATTATTTTTAAAACAAAAACTAAACAAATGTAACAAATTTATTTTTTTGTACACAAGCTAAAATAAATTCATTCATTCATTGTTGGAAAGGAGATATCCCTAGAATGATAGTAATAAATATAATATAAAACCATAGTAATTTCATCGAGATCTGACATGTATCTCCAGAGATATGGAGATAAAAACCTTAAACTTGGTACTGAAAATTAATAGCGCGGCATTTGAAGTCGGTTCTTTTAGTTTTTTAAACGATCTTACTAAGTATAGACATACCTAGTTCTAAAAATTAAACAGCATTTCCTACTCACCTCTATTGCTCGCTGTCACGCCTGATGTTGCGGGTTCAGTTTCATTAGAAAGGATGTTTTGTATTATTTCTAAATGACGCCTTTTGTTTAAGGCTGATTTAGGCTGTGGAGGTGTTGTAAGTTTTCTTGTGTCTGGCTGGCATTCAAATTTTGATGGCAAACAGTCTGGTTTCATTCCTATTTTGCCAACGGAACCCATTTTACTGCACTGCATATAAGTTTCCACGTCAGTAGGCAGCTGTAAAATTACTTATCTTTACATAGTATAAAACAAAGTTGCCTCCGCTGCCTGTACGCTTATATCTTTGAAACTGTGCAATAGATTTTAAATAGGCATTTTCAGCCGGATTACCGGCTGAAAATACCATAAAATGACAAACAATAAAATGATGCTGTGTGTATAGTTGGATAGGAAAGGCATCATTCATTATGAGTTTTACTGCCGGGCAAAACCATCAATTCAGATCTCTACTGCCATCAACTAATGAGACTCAAGAGCAAGATATTGAGAAAAAACAACCGGAACCTATCTAATACTATAAGAATCTTTGTCCTGACATACTGACTGACTCACTGACTCACTGACTCACTGACAGACAACGCACAGCTTAAACCGCTGGTCGTAGAAACTTGAAATTTGGAGGGTATATTTGTCTTAGTACGTAAGGGTGTACTAAGAAAGGATTTTCCAAAATTCACCCCTTAAGGGGATGAAATGGGGGTTCAAAGTTTGTATGGAGAAACAAGATTAGATCGTCTTTTCTATCCGAAACTTCACATAAGTGCTTCAGTAAAAAAAATAAGTAAAGACGTGTTTCAGGTTTTTTTGGAATTCCACCCCTAAGAGGGTGAAATGGGGTAATAAAGTGTAAAATCAATATTGTTCGGATTGCGCTGAAATTTGGCATGCAAATAGTTATTACGACGTTAGTTCCCACTGAGAAAGGATTTTCCAAAATTAACCCTCGAAGGGGATGAAACGGGGGTTCAAAGTTTGTATGGAGAAACAAAATTAGATAGTCTTTTCTATCTGAAACTCCACACAAGTGCTTCAGTAAAAAAATAAGTAAACACGTGTTTCAGGTTTTTTTTAATTCCACCCCTAAGAGGGTGAAATTGGGTAATAAAGTGTGAAAATCAATATTGTTTCGGATTGCGCTGAAATTTGGCATGCAGATAGTTATTACGACGTTAGTTCCCTCTGAGAAAGGATTTTCCAAAATTAACCCTCGAAGGGGATGAAACGGGGGTTCAAAGTTTGTATGGAGAAACAAGATTAGATAGTCTTCTCTATCTGAAACTTCACACAAGTGCTTCAGTAAAAAATTAGGTAAACACGTTTCAGTTTTTTTTGAAATTCCACCCCTAAGAGGGTGAAATTGGGTAATAAAGTGTGAAAATCAATATTGTTTCGGATTGCGCTGAAATTTGGCATGCAGATTAACCCTCGCAGGGGATGAAACGGGGGTTCAAAGTTTGTATGGAGAAACAAGATTAGATAGTCTTTTCTATCCGAAACTCCACACAAGTGCTTCAGTAAAAAAATAAGTAAACACGTGATTCAGGTTTTTTGAAATTCCACCCTTAAGGGGGTGAAATAGGGTAATAAAGTGTAAAATCAATATTGTTTCGGATTACGCTGAAATTTGGCATGCAGATAGTTACTACGGCGTTAATTCCCTCTGAGAAAGGATTTTCCAAAATTAACCCTCTTAGGGGATGAAACGGGGGTTCAAAGTTTATATGGAGAAACAAGATTAGATAGTCTTTTCTATCCGAAACTTCACACAAGTGCTTCAGTAAAAAAATAAGTAAACACGTGTTTCAGGTTTTTTGTAATTCCACCCCTAAGAGGGTGAAATGGGGTAATAAAGTGTAAAATCAATATTGTTTCAGATTGCACTGAAATTTGGCATGCAGATAGTTACTACGGCGTTAGTTCCTTCTAGGAAAGGATTTTCCTAAAGTCACTCCTGAAGGGGATGAAACGGGGGTTGAAAGTTTGTATGGAGAAACAAGATTAGATAGTCTTTTCTATCCGAAACTTCACACAAGTGCTTCAGTAAAAAAATAAGTAAACACGTGTTTCAGGTTTTTTTGTAATTCCACCCCTAAGAGGGTGAAATGGGGTAATAAAGTGTAAAAATCAATATTGTTTCGGATTGCGCTGAAATTTGGCATGCAGATAGTTATTAATTACGACGTTAGTTCCCTCTAAGAAAGGTTTTCCAAAATTCATCTCTGAAGAGGATGAAACGAGGGTTCAAAGTTTGTATGGAGAAACAAGAATTGATTGTCTCTTATATTCGAAACTTCACACAAGTAGTTTAGTAAATAAATGAGTAAATACGTGTTTCAGGCTTTTTGAAATTCTATTCCTAAAAGGGTGAAGTGGAGTAACAATGTCTGAAATCAATATTGTTTCGGATTGCGCTGATATTTTGCATCCAGATAGAAATTTTGACGTAAGTATCCGCTGAGAAAGGATTTTTCAAAATTCACTCTTCAAGGGATGAAGCGGGGGTTCAAATTTTGGATAGTCATTTTATTCGACATTTCACACAAGTACTTCTGTAAATAAATTAGTAAATACGAGTTTCAGACTTTTTCAAAATGCCACCCTAAAAGAGTGAACTGGGGTAAAAAAGTCTGTAAATCAATATAGTTTCGGATTGCGCTTTATTGGGTTTTTCGGGTTTTAAAAATATGAATCCTGATTTGTCTTAGTCACGCGATAACATGAAAACAGGTGAACCAATTTGGCTAATTTTTTTTTGATGTCTTTAATGATAGAATCGTTTTTACAAAAGAAAAGTTTTAAGTAAATAAAAGGAGTTTTTAACGCGGGCGCAGCCGCGGGGGACTTCTAGTCAATAGAATAATATCGTTTAAAAACTAAAAAACAACCGACTTCAATGCCGCGCTATTCAGTTTCAGTACCAATTTTGAGATGTTTATCTCAATATCTCTGGAGTTACTTATCATACCTCGATAAAATTACCATGGTACCACACTTGGGATATCTCCTTTCGAACAAAAAAAGAATAATCAAAATCGGTTCATAAACGACGAAGTTATCCACGAACAAACATAAAAAAAAAAAAAAAAAAAAATATACGGTCGAATTGAGAAACCTCCTCCTTTTTTTGAAGTCGGTTAAAAATAGAGGTCTGTCATCATGATAACACCAGCCACACCCTTCTTTGGCCACAAATCAAAAATTGAGGGTTTGGTTGGGAAGTGCATCCACCATTTAGACCTAACCTTGCACCCTCAGATTTTCACCTGTTTCGGTCTTTTAGGTGAACATCAAGAGAAGACTGTCAAACTACTTGGCGGATTTTTATTAACCGACTTCAAAAAAAGGAGGAGGTTTCTCAATTCGACCGTATATGTTTTTTTGTTTTAATTTTTGTTCGCGGATAACTTCGTCGTTTATGAACCGATTTTGATCATTCTTTTTTTGTTGGAAAGGACATATCCCAAGTGTGGTACCATAGTAATTTTATCGAGGTCTGATAAGTATCTTCAGAGATATGGAGATAAACACCTCAATATTGGTACTGAATTAATAGCGCGCCATTGAAGTCTGTTCTTTTTAGTTTTTTAAACAATCTTATTTTATCAAAAATCCCAAGATTTCAACAGAAACGGGATTATGTCACTACCTACGAGTGACAACAATTTATTAAATAATATGGCACATATATATTATAATCAAATGAAGTTAAACTTTGAAAAATAAAAATGTTTTGAATCCATACTAATATTATAAAATCTTTTGTAACTGTCACTTAATCATGCCTAAACGGACGATCTGATCTTACTGAGATTTAACAAGAAGATACTTTATAGCATGAAGATGAACATAGGCTTCTAAATTCCAAGTGAACGAAGTCGCGGGTATCAGCTAGTTTGTATATAAAATACACAGACCTGCTACATATTAAACTTGATCGTGTACACGGGCCCCCATGAGACCGACCTCGAACAGAGTTTGTTCCTTTTCTTTTGTATGGACAACTTATATATATACCATACATACAGTATAGAACACATATAGGACTAGCAGATTGTTAGACAAGGACACACTCCCACCCTGGTGTCTCTCAATTGGGCTGTTTTGTTCTATAAAGCAATTACAACCTTATTGTTGAAACGTACAAATTAAATAGAATTTGTCAAAACATCTGCAGTGCACCATCCATTTATATTATGTCTATGATAAAATATGAATAAAACTTTTTCTCCAACCTGATATTAAGGAGATGTTACCTTGTCATCTCTGTCATCTGGAACAGCAAATCTATGTAATTTGTTTGTGCTTAGTGGATAATCAATAAATGATGTCCTTTTAAAATGTTTATCACAGAGCATTTTGTGAGCGCTGTACAGTGTTTGTTGAAATTCCTGCGAGGACCAGTCTCCATAAGGGAAACAGTATTTTGCCCATAACTCACACCTAGAACAAACCAATTGTACTTAATTTTTTTATACCTCAAGACTAGCATTTAACTACTATTTTGTCTGGTAGTAAGTGATTATGTGATCGAAGATGATAGACACGGTTAGGCCTAGAATACTCTCAAGCTGTGTGCTGTCAGAACACAGTAAGGTTATGGTGGCAGATCTTCTTCATGGTGATATGGTAAGCTCCTTGTAGTAAATCAGGTGGAACATCAATATTGCTCCTACCACCTGCAGCAACACCCATGCTAGGATTTGAGCCAGATTTCAAGCTTAAAAGTCAAGCGATCTAACCTTTACATTACACCATTGGGGCTAAATTTGGTACCTATAACCTCACTATAACCACAGAATAAATAATAGTTGCTGTAACATCAATATGAAGACTACATTAAGTGACGTTGCAAAAACAAATTTTCTCTGAGAAATAAGTATTTGAAAATCAGAAAATTAGATACATTTTGACAGTTAACAACACATATCAGAACAAAGTAAATTTGAAAGTTCTGTTATGCTTTTTACCAAAATCTTGAAATATACATAAGTGAAAAAACAATTAACGAGCTGTTTTTATGTGATTTAAGGCACAGCAAACAAATTTGTATTACCTAGATATATAAATAATATCTACTTTAAAATGTGTTTTCACTGTTTAAATTCACTAACACTTAAAAGGTGAGTATGAAGGCTGAATATGGTGAAGCCACACTCAGGATAACTCAGGGCTGACCAAAACAGGTTCTGGCGGGTGGCCACTTGGAGTGAGAAACCGAGCCCTGGACTTAATTGCTTAGGTTAGTATTGTGTTAAATATAAACAGCAAAAACACAAATAAAGTAGATATTAGTGAAGGCGAAGTTACCGATTTTCAAATATTTATTTCTCAGAGAGTATTTATTTCACTTGACACGAATCCTTCATATAATAGACCTTTCTGTGAAAAAATATGAACACTGAACTCGATGGGTGCTGTAGTAAATGCCCTTTATCTAATTAATTACAAGGAAATGATGCATCCCATGCAATGCTGTACAACATAGTTATAAATATTAAAATACGGGACTTATCACATTTTATTCAATATTTATCAATATTTATAACTATGTGTTCAAATCGCTAAAGTTTAAACTTTACAGTTGTACAACATATTGGTTATAGGTAACCTATTAGTTGGCTGACTGATATAATAACTTATCAAATTAGATATAATAGCAATATTATGATATAGGTATTGTACGTATATAAACGAGTGGGTCTACTATATTCATACCTGAGCATATTTGTTATGCCAGGCTTGGGAAAACGAAATAGCTTAGTGTTGGCATCCAAGCCTGGTGAACGGCCACACTTATAACATTTTCTGCTATATTCTATCATTTTATAGTGTAAAAGAGTGTCTAGCTCAAGAAGCACCTCACACTTTTTCAAAGGGTTACAGAGGAGCAGAAGCTCTACTTTATTTATACCGTTGATAGTATAAGCGCAGGCAAATCATACTTTCATCACGATTAGTTCAACTAGTTTTTCGGAATTATTAGAACAAAATTGTTTTGACGAAGACAGAAAACAAACCACTCCACATTCACATTTCACAACACTCAATACCACCACAGACTACTAAGGAGATACTACGTATGATATATGAACACCACAGAACACTATTACTCACAGGGAGGCTCAACACTGTCAACAACAATTATATAACAATTTATTTATCATCAGATACAATAGTATACGAATAATTTATTTAAAAAAAATTATACTTAGTTATGTCAATCAGGTTCTCTATCTTTTAAATTATACCCTTAGGTGAACTAATAAAAGGCTGTGGGCTTAGGATAAATGTTAAGGCTACAGTAGGAATCATGATCTGAAAATTACTCTATGATCTGTGTAAAGTTGCCTTACGTATATCGTCAATGTGTCGAGCGGGAACACCACTGGCAATTTCCTCAGGAGAAAACAAAGACGGGTAGGCACTTAGGAGTAGCCTGGAGTTCGTTTTGGTGAACCTTTTCTCAAAATGTTCGTGACACACCACAAGTTTGGCGAGTTTTTCTTTTGATAAATGTTTGATGTCATCACGTTCTATGCAGTCCAACCACTTTTTAAGTTTTACATAATCCTTCAATGGAAAATTATGTAAAAATGCGTCCTTTCGCTTATTTTTACACACACAGCACTTTTGTGTCCGCATGGTAGCACTCCGATTTTCCAGTACCTATAGATTACTCTTTCACTGCGATGCACCAAAGTTTCAGTAATTAGTTTAACAAAAACAAAAGCTAAGTTAAACACAACAACAACTGAACTGAAAAACTTTTTGAAACTTTTCGAAGTTTAATTCAACCTTTCCGCCATCTTTTTGCTATCGTCTCGTTCTCGTGACAATGACAGCATACAGAAGATGGCGCTGATCATTTACTATCCACTCGTTCTTTAGTTCTATACCATACATTTTTTGTATGGCACTGAACCAGCGGTGAACTGAACACCACAGAACACTATTACTCACGGGGAGGCTCAACACCTAGGATGATGGATTATAATGGATGGCGTCAAAACTTTGGCAGCATGTCCATTTTCTGTTTGTGTTAGTGTCTAGAACTGCTAGAGCGTGCCTGAGTAGGGAAGTGATCGCTAGTGTAGAACACATCGATAAAAAGGTGAAAAATGTAGAAAACTAAAACTTATGTAAAAAGAAAACAATTTATGTGATAAAATACGTAGTTACTTTATTGAACTTATGGAAATTAGTTATTGATAAAAAATGCTACAGTACTTAACTGTAATTAGGCAACCTTAAATCTGGCGGTATAGATTTCTTAGCTTTTCTTTAACACAAATCTTAAATGTTTTTGCCTTTTCAATACGTCAATTAAATATTACAAATTTGAGCTACAAAGCTATATATACTTCTATACTAATATTATGAAGAGGTAACATGTATGTTTGTATTGAGTTAGCTCAAAAACTACTGGACTACAGGACTATTATTTTTTTCTCTCATATATAAATATATATATGGTCTTTTAGAATGAACATAGGCTATATATTATCCTGTTTAAAAGATAGGTATATTCGTGAAGACCTATTTTGCAACTTAAGTCGCCAATAAAACGGTCGAGAAAACACGTTTTTTACGAAAGATGATTAATCTGAAATAGATGTAAGAAAGTATGTATCGAAGAGTGGTACAACTTAATAAGACCTACAAAAAAGTCCGCGATAACATATGTCTATCGCACAGACTCACAGTAACTATTTTAATCTTTATTTTTTAATAAAAAATGTTACAGAACTTTCAAGGCTATTTTCTTCTATACAGTATTAATCCTTATTTGAATAATTACGTTAATTATCTTGGCCCAATATCATAGATTAAAATTGTCCTATACAGTATATAATTTATATCAAAATACTAGAAGTGCCCCGCGGCTTCGGTCACGTTAAAGACTTCTTTTATTTACTTAAAACTTTTATTTTCTGAAACCTTTCTATCATAAAAGACATCAAAGAAGTAAAAGCAAAATCGGTTCACCGGTTTTTAAGTTATTGCGTGACTAAGGGAAATAGAGATTAATATTTATAAAACCCAAAAAACCATATTGACTGTCAGACTTTTTTACCAATCCCTTGCAAAAATCTTGCAACACATATTTACTTATTTATTTATAGAAGTACTTACGTAAATCTATAAGTTTTTATATATTTAATTATAAATAATAAGTTATATCCGCGGGGAATTTTTAGAAAATGCTTTCTCAGCGGCAACCTACGTCATAACAACTATCTGCATTTTAAATTTCAGCGCAATCCAAAACAGTATTGATTTTCAGACTTTGTTACCCCACTGCACCCTCTTAGGGTGGCATTTTGAAAAAGCCTGAAACTCGTATTTACTTATTTACTTATTTATTTACAGAAGTACGGTTTGTGTGAAATGTCGAATAAAATGACTATCCAAACTTTGAACCCCCGTTTCATCCCCTTAAAGAGTGAATTTTGAAAAATCTTTTCTTCACGGATACTTATGTTAAAACAACTATCTGCATGCCAAATTTCAGCGCAACCCGAAACAATATTGGTTTTCAGACTTTGTTACCTCATTTCACTCTTTTAGGGGTGGAATTTTGAAAAAGCTTGAAACACGTACTTATTTTTTTACTGAAGCACTTGTATGAAGTTTCGAATAGAAAAGACTATCTAATCTTGTTTATCCATACAAACTTTGAACCTCCATTTCACCCCCTAACCGGGTGAATTTTGAAAAATCCTTTCTTAGTACACCTCTCTGTCAGTCAGTCAGTATGTCAGGACAAAGATTCTTATAGTATTAGATAAATTATCATATAAAAAACGCGCATCGCAAATAATAAAAAATATGCAGTGAAACCACAAATTAGGCCTTAATTACTTTGTAAACATTAATCAGCTTTTTTATTGTAAAAGGTAACAGGCCAAGCACAACTCTCACTTGATGGTAAGCGATGACGTCTACCTATTACAGATACAGCGATACAGGAAAATTCTGGCAGTCCAGAATTTTGCATTCATATGAAAATTAATTGGCAAAGTGGTGGTACCGGTCCAGGCGGACTAGCAGAAGTTCTACCACTACAGAAAAATTAGCTCATCTCTTTTGTAAATGCTAACGATATAAAGTAATTTGATGTCAATATAGTATGATCTATTTTATCATCATCATCATCAGCCAGTGTCAGTCCACTGCTGGACTGTAGGCCTCTCCCAAGATGCGCCACTGAGCCCGATTTTCAGATCTTCTTTTTCAATCACTGCCCACCGCATTGCGTATGCCGTCTCTCCGCCCTCTCACAGGACGTCCTACGCTACGTTTGCCGTTTCGCGATCTCCACTCTCCAATACTCAAAATTTGAAATCACCCCGACTGATCTATGTATAATCTATAATGAAAATTAAAAATATTCCAATGAGTCTGAATACGACATCTCAGCTGTAAGTTGGCGAGGAGTTGAGAATTCAGCAGATTCCAGAAGATGTCCCAGCATCATGTCAATGCTTCAGTGTCCTTTGTCGTTGAAGAAAAGGATACCGAATTTCGAATTAATCACTATGAAAGTTGAATTCGTAGCGCCATCAACTAGAAAAATGCTACTACTACTACTTTTACAACGGCTAAACAGATTTTCATGTATCACAGCTTATAACACTTTCGATTAAAACACTTTCAAAACCGTTTCATCATCCTTCATTGCGCGCAGAGGAATATTATAGGAAGACTTATAGGAAGACTTTCTATCTTGACTCCACTAGCTTCTATTCTTTTCCGTTTCCTCGGTGTCAGTTCCAGCTTGATTGATAATCTAGTAGGTACAAAATTGATTTTTCAAAATGTTTAGAACAAAGTTTGAAGTGTTTAGTTGGATCCTAATTTTCACGCCTTACTGCTTTTATCCACTTGATTGGATTTTCGGACATTTTGGAAACCTGCAAAAAAATGATATAATATATTAATGTGGTAAACTGTGACACATTTTTCATAAAAATATATAATATATTGGCATTATCATAAGTAATAATAGATTGAATACGAGTAAGTATCAGTGCTGATAATATAATTAGGTACCTAGTTACTACTAATTTTGCGCATAATTACTTTGATCACTTTTTATAATATTTTAAGATCGTTCACAAAACGAAAAAAACAACTTCAAATGCACGACGGGTTCGAGTCCCGTCGGTACGATGAAATTTTGGATTGTGTTTAACAATTTACAAAAATATAAAGTGTGAGACACTTCAAAGAAACATAATAAATGCCACGCTATCCATTTTCAGTATAAAGTTGGAGGTGTTTATGTCCATATCTCTGGAGATACTTATCAGATTTCAAAAAATGTACCATGGGACCAAACGGGCAGAATAATCTATCGAAAAAAAAATAATTTCCAATCCGGTTAAGAACTTGCGGAGTTATGAAATAACAAACATAAAAAAGGCGAACTGAGAAACTCATCTTTTTATTGTGAAGTCTGTTAAAAATGTTCAAATTTCGTTCTAATCAAGGCCCTGAGCTAACCGTTCCATCCTTAAAAAAAATCTTCATATTATAAATCAACTAGCTGGGTCCCGCGGCTTTGTCCGCGTTTAATGACAGCGGCAACATGCGCGTGGGCTGTGCGCGGTAGAAAACACTGCTTAATTTGCACATTCCCTATTTGAATCAGATATTGTTCCCTATTTCATTAGCTTCAATTTTGATTTCGCGGAACTTTATTTTTTTTTAAATAAAAGTAGCCAAGTTACTTGGTAGTTATTATTTTAACATCAGCATTTTACTAGTGAAAGTCCCGTTAAATTGGTCCAGTCATTTCAGAGATAAACCGAAACAAACAGACAGACAGACAAACATTTAAAATTTTGTTTTTGATGTAAGTACCGTATATTCTTTCATATGCATTTAGTGAAAAGCTGTTAATTTGAAATTACAAACAGACACTTCAATTTTTTATATGTATAAAATTAGTGTAAAATGTATATAAACGATTTATATAGTGTAATATTATAATATTCCACTTAAAGAAATTTATATATTCCTTTTTATAAGGGTATCAACTATATTTATCGACAAAGTTTTGGAGGGTTCTGGTACATCACTAGCCGGGCGGCGTAAAATAATGTTTGTTATTTACATAAATTAAAGCTTTAAAATGATAACCATTTACCACCTCGGTAGTTATATGACGAAAAAGATGTATATAATGTAAGCAAAATAAATATTTTGATTCAAAAAGTGGTTATATATGAGAATAAATGCCCACAAACACTTACGTGTGAAATGATAATTCTGGATCTTTTACGCCTCCTTTAGTTGTTCTTGATGGATAAAACACAGCACAACACGATATAAATTAACCATGTAACAGGGTTTCAGTCTTTAAAGCTATGTTTCTATTTAATTTTTAATTTATAAGTATGATGCGTCGCTATATTATGGCCTGCTAGCTGGTCAAAAATGGACACGATCACCCATGCGCGAGGTTGTCAATTTGATATTAGCTTTCTCGTTTACTCTTATCTCGCAACCCCTGTGATAGAAAGGGTAGGACAATGTGTTGATAGAATGAAAGTCGATCTGACAACGTCACATGGCTGACATGGCGCCATCCATTATAATCCATCATCCTAGCTCAACACTGTCAGCACAGAGTACATTGAATATATAGGGAGACATGTTCAGTCAGTTAAGTGTCACGCGCGCTCTCGATCAGCCGCGCGCCTTACTTGTACCTACCTCATTATTATATTCCTTGCTTACGATATTAACATACAAAAATATTATTCAGTATGTCTAAACGAAGGGCTACAAAGCATTGCGTAGCATACGTTTATACATACTCATTTTCAATTGAACTTAGAACATTATTTTCTACCGACTTTCCAAACAGAAGGAGGTTCTTAATTCGTCTTTGTACTATTAGTTGATACTGTGACGCAAATTCAAGGTCGCACTCGAGGCGTGAAGCGCATTTTGAACGTTACCGGCGTTGTAACTAGGTTTAATCTCGCCTTTTTGCTCTCAGGGAGTGCAATTTCTGTACTTGTACTATTCATTATTCTGTGACACTGTCAACAGCAGGGCTGCGTTTACGACCTACGCTCGGAGTGCAACCACACGCTCTAGCCCCGTTCACGACCTCAGAGCGTCACATTCGCTAAACGAGTTAGAGAGAGAAGTTAGAGCGTTTGATTGCACAGGTTGCACTCCAAGCGTAGGTCGTGAACGGAGCCCAGTGTTAGACTGTCAGGCTGACAGCACACATAGTAATCTGTGCTGTCACTGACAGTCAACACACTGACTGAACCACAGAACAGATAAGTTTGAAAACAGATGTTTGTCCCTTTCTTTTGTATGGACAACTTATATATATACCATACATAAAGTATAGAACATATATAGGACTAGCAGGTTGTTATGGGTCCCCGAGACGATCAAATGCACTTGACAAGTCTACGTGTTTGAAGTGAATATTGATCGTTTATAGCATTCACTTGACAAGTCCCGTCAAGTGATCTATGGGCTTGACCTGACCATACTTGACAGAAATTTTGATTGACGGCACAGATCATTACGATCGGTAGGCGAGTGGCGTGACCGGACATGACGGCACCTTCAAGGGGCGTCAAGTCCGCCATCAAGTGAAACCGTCAATCACGTGAGGCATGTCAAGTACACTTGATCGTCTCGGGGACCCTTTAGACAAGGACACACTCCCACCCTGGTGTCTCTCAATTGGGCCGTTTTGTTCTACAAAGAAATTTACTGCAATTACAACCTTATTGCTAAAATATACGGATGAAATTGAATTTGTCAAAACATCTGCAGTGCACCGTCCATTTATATTACGTCTATGCTATACACTACACAACGGACTACAGAGGGGGGTTACTATTGATTCCGCTTCCGAGATGTGTAAACACGGATGAAGTCTACTAGTCTATTCTCCGTGCGTGTAAACTAGCTCACAGAATAGCCTACAGTACCCAAAGCACGAAAAATCATCGAATTCGTATCGTAAAGGTATCGAGTCAACGATACAATAACGTGGTGTTACGATAGGCGGCAGCACGAAGCACACTCTGACAGCTATCGAGAGCTCGATACGAATATGTTAGTAGCGTCATCCTAATGTAAGTAGGGACGTGCCGTTGTGAATGAAATGAACGTCTTATTGAATGAATTATTCGTTCAAAAATTAAATTGAACAGTGAACTTTTTATTACTTCTGGCTTAGCTTTCTATTTATCGGAAATTATATTTAAAAAGGTACTTTAACAGGATAAACATCTTCAAATACGGTATGAGTAATATTAAAATGCATTTTATTTGAAAAAGAGAATAATTATTAATACCTTTAAAAATATATATATCAGTTTATGAACGAAAGATATAGCGTCACCAAAGACTTGATTCTTTGGAGTTTGGGTTCCGTATTTCGAAAGGAAAACGACGGCTCGAGGCTTCCCCACATCACAGAATACTTAATAATACTACGTACCCACACCTCGTTCATTCTATCAAGCGTTTCTTTGTCTTGTAACATTGTTCATAAGGTTTATAATGTCTTGTCGTTTCTGATCGTCTTGGCGCGTCGCGTCGCTGCCTATTCAATATGCATTGAGCCATAGTGTTCATATAATTGAAGAGTGTTGTGGTGAATTAAGAGTTTCATATATTTATTATTACATTGTGTTGTGCGGAACCCTTAGTGGAAATCCGACTCACACTTGGTATATTTTATTTATTTACATGGATGGATGACATAGTGACAGTGTCGAATTTGAAGTTTGGTAATCAAATATGGTCGCTGACAACGATGAAACTTGTCAACTTGGAACTCGAAGGAGGATTAACTATGAGGAAAGATTTTTTATGTTGTTTTTATGTTTTTATCTTCCCTTAATTTCAAGTAAACTTGCAGCAAGAAGGTAATAAAGAGAACGACGTTGGTAAAGCGGGCGGTATTTACATTCAATACACGCAAAAAATATGTTTTATGCTATGTGTTATTAAAAAAAGTTTCGAAACTTTTCTCACCGGAAAATCCTAAGTGAAAAAATATTCGACTATGCTCGATAGCCAGCCTTCGAAATTAACATTACCGTACGTCAAAATTAAGTTCATGCTCGCATTTTGTTAATAAAATCTCAAGTATCGTTTACGTAACGATACGTTTGCGATACGAATCAAATCAAAATCGTTCGTGCTGCCGAATTTAGTTACTTTTACGCACGATAGGGGCGCTGTACGAATTTCATACATTTTCAAGTCGATGACGATACGAATACTTTTTCGCAAGTTTTTCGTGCTCGGGGTACTGGAGTACTTTCAAAATGACGTTTAACTTAGATTTATTATAGACTCTTCTGGCTGAATACTCAAAGATGAAGTCCCATCTCATTCTACGTAGTTATTTTTTATATTCTCTTTGATTCTAATGTATGACTATCTTAGATCTTTAAGAATAAAAGGCTTTCTTAAAGGTCTAAGATGACTACTCTGTTATCGATAAGAATGTACTAAACACTAAAGTATAAGACAGTGAATGTGCCATCTAGTTTCTAGACCCAGTGCTATTTAGCAGTAGGTGGGCAGGCCGACACTAGACAGTGTCTTACCACAATGCCGGGAATTGTTTTCAAGTTTCTTAAACAGTTTTTCCTTCACCAGAGGGAGGGAAATATGCACATTTTTTTTTGTTATAAAAATCCTTTGGTGCAAGGTGGGTATTGAACCCACTATCTCTGGTTCAAAGCTGACCATTCTTCCACTGCGCCACACGAACATGATTCGTATGTTTGTTAAAGCCACGGATTAGACAAAGTTAAAGCCCTCGTGCTACACTATTACACTCAGACTCGGAACAATTGATTGTGGATCATAAAGAATTGTCTCACGTGGGAATCGAATCCACGTCTTTCCGTTTCCTAGACCTCACGAAACACTTCACTAAGTGTGCGTACTGCCTATATAATATAACATGTTATAAAATTGTTATTTAACATATTTCAGACAATGTGGACACGGAATGTTATAAAACATAATATCATAACATGTTTTATAAAATTCCGTGTCCACATTATCTAAAACATGTGAAATAACAGTGTTATAACATGTTACGTTACATAGTCTGTACGCACCGTAACAGACCAATTAAATATGACCCATATCTATACTAATATACTAATAATATTATAAAGAGAGAACATTTGTATTTTTGTATGTTTGTAATGATTTGGCTCAAAAACTACTGGACCGATTTAAAAAATTATTTCACTAATATATAGAATGGACTATCGGAATGAAAATAGGCTTTATATTATCCCGTTAAAATCAAAGGTACATTCGTGGAGACCTAATTTGCAACCTAAGTCGACTAAAAAACGGTCGAAAAAACACGTTTCTTACGAACGCTGCTCAATTGAAAATAGATAGAAGAATATTTTCTATGGAAGAGTTTTACAACTTAATAAGACCTACAAAAAAGTCCGCGACAGCATATGTCTATCTCTTAAGGTTGACTCACAGTAACCATTTTAATCTTTAATTTTTTGTTAAAAAATATTACATAACTTCCATGGCTATTTTCAAGTATATAGTATTAATCCTTATCCAAATAATTACGTTATTTAGCTTGGCCACATATTATAGATTAAAATTGTCCTTTACAGTATATAATTCAAATGAAAACTCTAGAAGATATCACGGATTTAACATACACGCATCGCAAAATTGATGAAATATCTGCAGTGAAACCACAGATTAGGTCATAGTTACTAGGGTCATAGTTGCTTAGCGATGCTGTAGATCCCCACCGATCACAATCAATTTGAAGTCAATATAGTATAATAATATATTTTACTGTATACAATTCTATTGTATAATATAGTTATGATCTATATATAAACCACCCCGACTGATCTATGTATAATCTTTTCAATAAAAGCATTCCAATGACTCTAAACACGACATTTAAAATCTGAGCTGTGAGTTGGTGTGGATTTGAGTATTCTGTTAGGTACAGGAGATGTCCCAGCATCAGGTCAATGCTTCCATGTTCTTACAATATCGTCGAAGAAGAAGATTTTCGAATTGATCAGACCTATGAAAGTTGATTTCATAGCGCAATTAACTAGAAAAAAGCTCATAGTTTTATAACGATTGAACGAATTTTCATGAATCAAAGCTACTACTAGAACACTACTACTACTCTCGATGAAGACATCTATCAAACAAAAAAAAAATCAATAATAAAATCAAAATCGGTTCATCCGGTTGGGTGCTAAGATCCTACAGACAGACAGACACAGATACACACGTTAAACGTATAATACTCCTTCTTTGATCCCATGATTTGATTGATTTTGATTCAACGATCCCACTACCTCTGTACGAAAACCCATGATTCATGAATGCACATAAATCTTTCATTGGTAGGTATATAGCTAGGATTAGAACCAACGACCGTTGGGTCAGAATCAGGGTAACTATCCTTTACGCCATAGGGCCGTCCAATATCACTACGTAAGTATTATAAATCAAAGTCCATCACTGCGTCTGTCTGTCTGTTCGCAATAATCTCAATAGCTACTGAACGGATCATCACGCGGTTTTTACCAATAGCCAGAGTGTTTATGAGGAAGGTTTAGGTGCATAATTCGCTAAGGTTTTGTGTAAATTGGTTGAAATATGACGATGATTGTTAAATATGTTAATATTTTATATTTGATGCAACAAACAGATGCACATTTTGTAGGCATATATTATGTTCTATCCGTGCGAAGCCGGGGCGGGCTGCTAGTATATATATATATAGGTCATATAGATGGACCTAATATTACTCGTAGATCGTCTTACCTGAAGAGAAGCCTTTGGAACTACTTTCACGTGTGGAAGGAAGGCATGCATCAATACCCATGGGTAGAGATCTATCGCAGAATACACCGTGAGATATGCCTAAAAAATTAAATATTAAAGCATATATATATTAAAGACCTAAATATTAAATTTTGTAATAATAATAATCAATTTAAGGACGGAAACCAGGACATCCGGATCTACATGATTTTTCAACCGACTTCCAAATAGGAGGAGGTTCGCAATTCGTCTGTATTTTTTTGTATGTACAATGTTAAGCGATTACTCCGTTTATCCGCCCGCGCGTTTTATTTATCTATTATGTTTCATTATTTTACAAATTTTTTGGATAAAAATTGTCTGAAGTACTGAAACATGCACTGGGTTGCGGGTGCACGTTATAGTACGGTTGGCAACCCTACATTAATTAGGGGAATTAAACATGTGTTTTAAGTGTGACGTTCGACGTCTAGATGAAAGCTAAATGGCTCAATACCTTTGTTTTTTTTTGTAAATTCAAAGTAATAACTTATGTTTCTGTTATATCTATAATAATTATTATTGAATATGATCTATTTAATGTTATTTGACGTGTGTAAGTGCTAATTTTTAATTTGCCCATATACTGAATAAATGCTTTGACTTTTGACTCCGTCAATTGTGAACCGATTCGAACAATTAGTTTTTTAATCAGTAGGCTACATTTCCAAGGTGGTCCGATTAATTTCATCGTCCCGGTAATTTCATCAAGATTCAATAAGTATCTCCAGAGATATGACGATAAACTTGCTACTGAAAGTGACTAGCTGGGCATGGCATCGTCGCGTCGGTTGTTTTAGTTTTTAAACTATCTCGAGATTAATTTTAGGAACAACTTTTAATTAAAATAGGATTATAGAAATCCGAGTCATTGTTATTCACATACATACATACAATCACGTCTTTTTCCCGTTGGGGTAGGCAGAGACTATTTCCTTCCACATGCTACGATCCTGACATACCTCGCCGCTTCTTCCACTTTCATTAGCGATTATGCTCGCTGGTTATAGGTACTTTTGACTTGGCCTTTTTTAAAACGTCTCCGATCTGGGGGGCTATTCTGTAAGCTAGTTTACGTATCTCACAAGCGATGAGATTTGAATTTCATAAAACGAAATTCAACCGTATTACGATTTGAAATTCGTAGTACGACTCACCGCGGATTCCGCTTGCGAGATGCACAAACTAGCTTACAGAATAGCTCTACTGGTTGTGATACGTTCGCCTAGGTCAGCCTCTACCTACTGGCCCATTCACACATAAATATTTAATTTGCGAAGGCTATTAACGAACGAGGAGGTTATTCACACTCAACTCGACGTATTTAGCACATACTTAACCATAGAAAAGATAATAATACAAAACCAAGTAGAATACAGATTATACATAACGTTGTTGAAAAAGTGTTTTAAGTTTTAGTGACATTCGTAAGATTCTATGCCTAGGGTGCAATATAGTACGTTTCTGCGAGGCCACTCTTTTGAATCCAGAGCGAAGCGAAGGTTTCTAGTGTACAGTCCGGCAAGTATAACTTGGCGCGGCTGTGCGCCACTGTGCTTTTACTTTGTACTTTGATAACAGTTTCTCTTATACCAATTTTAATTACTTTTGACATTATTGAACTATTTTAATGTAGTAGATTTATCAACAATAATGTCGCGGTAATCTTTCAAACGTCAAACTCACAGTTTCAAGAGAGCGGAATTAGTTCCAAAAACCACCACCGCCAAGTTATACTTGTGGCACTGTACGCACTAGAGTTCCCTCGCTACGCTCGGGATTCCAAAGTAAAATCCTTGTAGCGAGGGATTTAAAGTACGTCGGCCGAGAGAAATAATATTGCAGCCGAGTTTTACCTGCCTTTCATCCCCCTCTATGAGAAAAGGGAATAGATAAAAGGCTCTATAAAATAGCAATTCAAGAGCATAATATTGTAAAAGACGCTGACACTGACTGATAAACTAACGTAATAAACCATACAGTTTCCGATAACAACTTCGCACCATTTGCAGTTTTCACCCGATTACCATTTTATTTACCCTTAACCCATTATCGTCGTTGTTCGTCCGGTGGAACAGACGTGCATTACAAAATTATACTTTAAATATTAAATTAGTGCCATACGAATATAGTATCAATGTGTGAGGAGAACTTATATTTGTTTGATCGTGTAATGTTACTTGTCGTTTTAAAAATTGCCGTCCCTTACGGAACAATAGACCGCACACCGCTGCGCCGCAGCAACGCTTCACCCCCGCGAAAACGAGATAGTTGTTATTTTTGGACTCGCTCGCACTCGCGCGACCTGTTGACCGGTTTGTGTTCAGTGTACACTCACGCACACAAGTTTGACTTTTACCGACCGACTACCGAAAAAGTGGAGATACTGATTTTGATTTTCGTGAACCCACATTATCACGCGGAACATAGTTTGTGTTTAAGATTAGTATCGGTACAACAATGAGTGACCAAAAAATCACCACCCCATGCAATCGGCGTTGAAGTGCCTGCCGCTAACTTCGGCGGGTCGCACCCCGACCTATCGACACTAGGTGCGATGGCAGCGGATTCACAGATTACTTTCCGTAAAAGAAAACACCCTGACTGCTGTGGATGCACCGAGATAAAAGAAGTTCGATCAGAGTTATCTCGCATTGGTTCATTGCTGGAGAAATATGTTGGATCTAACGAGCAGATAATGACCAAGATGCAGGACATTATAGCAGAAGTTAAAACTGAAATAACTGAATTAAAATCGTTTAACGAACAAACCATAAACTTAATTCGAGAAGATGTAACACACATTAACGAGGTTAAATCCTCGACGTGCACAATTATTACTGAGCAAACAGTATTAAAAGCTAATGTTTCACAGCTAGAAAAGCAAATTTCCATGGGAGAACATACCATTCAGCGGCTCCAATCAGAACTCGATGCACTAAAACTAGCCTCGTCATCCTCTGCTTACAATATCGATAATCAATCAAGCCTTAATGAACAAATTATCAAGGAGGTACAAGAACGTAACTACAGAGATAAAAATATAATATTGGTTGGTTTACCAGAGCAAAAATAGTCTAGTCTAGTCTTGAAGAGAGAGTATTCAAAGACAAAGCTGAGGTATTAAAATTGACTTCTTTAGTAAGCAATGACCTGCCAAAACCGATTAAAGTCGATTAAAGTCGACATAAAGAATTGGCAAGTTCTCATCAGATAGAACCCGGCGCGTCAAGATTTGTTATGAAATCTCAGCACCGGCTAAGATGCTTCTCCGTAACAGAGAAAAAATGCCTATAAATGTAAAGATATTCTCAGACCAAACGCCTGCGCAGCAAAAATACCTGAAATCCATCCAAGACGAGCTAGCTCGCCGTGTAGAGAGTGGAGAAAGTGACCTTACAATAAAATATGTCAACGGTACACCCACGCTAGTAAAGCCCCCTCCAAAAAACTCCAAGATTTAAACAGGACTAATTTTGTTACTCCTACTACCAATTCTTTTCAATTACTCAACGATTATAACAAACTCAACACTAACAAATCACGGCTTACTTTTTTCTATCTCAATGCACGCAGTATACGAAAAAAAGGCAAATTCGACGAACTGAAATGTATTCTACGATGTCTTCCAGTAACAATACATGTTATATTAATAACTGAAACGTGGATAACTTCTGAAATACAAGCTTTACAGCTTCAAATGGAAAACTACACACACTATTACAACTACAGGAGCGATTCACGAGGAGGTGGAGTTTCTGCATATGTCCATAACAATTTAAAGCATAGTCTAAGTGAATCGAATTATATTGATGGTAATAATTATCTGTGGATAAAACTAGAAAGATACGCACTGGAAATAGGCCTCATATACAACCCTGGCGATACCAACTATAAGGACTTTTTAGAACAATATGAATCACAACTGCAACAAAGAAAAAGAACAATCGTTTTTGGAGATTTCAATATCGACCTACTAACAAAAAATAGGAATACCAAACTTTACAAAGACTTATTAAAGGAGGCTGGACACATAATACTGAATAAAATTAACCAGAAATATTGCACCAGAGAATCATATACGAAAAATTCAATCCTAGATCACGTGACTACAAATTTGTCCAATGAATATTATCATATGGCGATAATTAACTCTTCGATGTCTGATCATAAGCAAATATACCTGGAACTGAAGAAAACCAAAACTCCACCGAAATTACGGACACAGTATGATGCACTTAACTATGAGGGACTTTACAACACAGTAAACAATATACATTTTGATGAACTAGACAATGACTACCTGAAACTAGAATGTAAACCGAAGACCTGTTTAGAAAATAATAGACATATTAAAACAAAAATATTAAACCCCCCACAAAATGATTGGACACATAAAGGCATTATAGCTGAAATAAATCTAAGAAATATACTATGGAAGAACTATATAGAAAACCCTAATGACGACACCCTGCAAGAAAAATTTATTACAAAAAGAAAAGAAGTAGCTAAATTTATACAAAAAACTAAAAACTCCTATTACTATAAAGAATTCACAAACTGCGCAAAGAAACCTAAAAAAATGTGGAATTTGATAAACACCCTAGCCATTAACAAAAATAAGCAGAGTTGTGCTCCTCCAAAACTTTTTATTAATAATATAACCATTACTGATCCTGACGAAATTTGTAAAATATTCAATGATTATTTTGCCAACATAGGTTGTCAATTAGCTGATGAAATACCTAAATCTTTTCACGATAAGCCGTCTCATGCATTATCTAAACCTCTAACACAGGAAAATCATAAATTATTAACACTCAATCCTAGCACTGTGACGGAAATTTTAAAAATAATCGATAATCTAGATTCTAGCTGTAGCACTGGAATTGATGGGATCAGCACAAAAGCGATTAAATGCATTAAGATCTTGATAGCACGGCACTTATGTAACTGTTTTAATAAACTTCTATTGAAAGGTGAATTTCCTGATACCCTTAAAGTGGCGAAGGTTACTCCTATTCACAAATCAGGATCGACAATGGACCCAGGTAATTACCGACCTATATCCGTCTTATCAGTTTTATCAAAAATATTAGAAAAAGTTCTGTACAACCGGCTAAATACATACCTTGATTCTATTAATTTTATATCTGATCGACAATATGGATTTCGACCGAAGAGCAATACACTAACAGCGACAATCGACTTAGTTACTAAAATAAAACTTAACATAGATAATAAAAATATAGTCTTAGGTATCTTCATAGATCTAAAAAAAGCTTTCGATACCGTAAGTCATTAACTACTCTTAAAAAAACTAGAAACACTAAATATAACCGATAATGCTCTAAATATGTTCAAATCTTATTTAAAAAATAGAATGCAAGTCGTGAAAATGGATGACAATAAATACCAAACCAACGCCGCGCATGTAACATGTGGAGTCCCACAAGGCTCAATCTTAGGTCCTCTTCTTTTCTTAATTTATATTAACAATATTCAGGAAATAGGACTACTAGGACATCTTACACTATATGCCGACGACACATGCCTTTTTTACTTTGGATCATCTATACGTGAAATAACTACACAGGCTCAACAAGATCTAGATACATTGTTTCAATGGTTTCAATATAATCTTTTGACAATTAATATATAAATATTACACCGATCGGAAAACGCCTGTGTATGCGTGTTTTCTCGACTTATCTAAGGCATTTGACCTGGTGTCGTACGACATCCTCTGGAAGAAGCTTGAAGATGTTGATGTACCCCAGGGACTTGTCAGCGTCTTCAAGTTTTGGTACAGTCACCAGGTCAATAGCGTGCGGTGGGCGGGCACAATGTCTGACACATATCGGATGGAGTGCGGTGTGAGGCAGGGCGGTCTCACCTCGCCCACACTGTTCAACATTTATATGAACGCGCTAATCGACGAGCTCAGCAGCACACATGTCGGTTGTCACATAGACGGAGTGTGTGTCAATAATCTGAGTTACGCAGACGACATGGTGCTGCTGAGTGCGTCGATATGTGGACTTAGAAGTTTGTTGCGAATATGTGAAGAATACACATCTCGTCACGGGCTTATTTATAATGTAAATAAAAGCCAGTACATGGTCTTTGAAGGCGGCACGCATTTCCATCGAGACGCCCCACCTTTATATCTTAATGGAGTACCATTAGAGAAGGTGGACGAATTTAAGTATTTGGGCCATATAGTCACAGCTGACCTCAGGGACAATGCTGATATTGAACGCGAAAGGCGAGCTCTATCTAGACGGGCGAACATGATTGCTCGCAGGTTTGCTCGCTGCTCGGGGGAGGTTAAGATCACGCTCTTCAGAGCATTCTGTACCTCCCTCTACACGTGCAGCCTGTGGGCCAACTATACTCAGAAAGCCTACGGAGCTCTTCGCGTTCAATACAACAACGCCTTCAGGGCGGTGGTGGGGCTGCCCCGATTCTGCAGTGCTTCGGGCATGTTCGCGGACGCACACACCAGCTGCTTCCACGCGAGCATGCGCAGACGCAGTGCGTCCCTGGTGCGCAGGGTGCGGGGTAGCACCAACGCCGTCCTGAAGATGATCGCAGATCGACTGGACTGCGCATATATTCGGCACTGCTGCAACAGACACGTCCCCAGTAGTGCCGGATGTATGAAGTAGCCCACAATTTTATAGTAAGTAACAATTTATGTAATAGCTTAGATATATATTTTTTAGAGACTTTTAAATAACTGCTCACCTATTTATTTATTTTTTTTTTTTTTTTTTTTTTTTTTATTTTTTTTTTTTTTGTTTTTAATCAATTGTTATATTTAATTGTATTAATTTTATGAAATATTTATTATATTGATATTGACATTATAAAATTTTAATGAAATGTAATTCATATTTATAAGCTATTGTACATTGAAAATTAATTGAATTGTGTTTATGGGTGTAAAGAACCTGAAATAAATTAATTTTGAATTTTTTTTTTTAATTTTGAATATTTCCAAAATCTGTTACATCATATTTAAATCCAAAAACAAAAAGATCCTCCATTTACATCACTTACCATAAATAATGTCCCAATTCAGCATTAAAACTGCGAAAAATATCTTGGTCTCAGAATGGATAGTGCATTATCGTGGAACGCTCACTTAGAACATATAAAAGCTAAACTTTCGGCACTCCTCGGATCACTTCGCAATATAGTCGGATGTATACCTCGTAATCTACGTTATACTATTTACAACAGCTTAGTCAAACCGCATCTATTGTACCTAATCGAAATCTGGGGTAGTGCTGGTAAAACTAAATTATCAGAAATACAAATTGCCCAAAACATGCTAGTAAAAATGATATTCAACTACCCTTTTTTAACATCAACCAACAAAATTTATAAGGACACCAACATTATGACCGTCCGACAATTGTATATTTATAATGTGTGCATTTATATCCGAAAAACATTAAATAAGACCATTCATACTAATTTGACATTTACTAAATTAAAAGAAATAAATAAACGAAACGTCCGTAAACATCGAGCTAGTCTTCTAGTGTTACCCAAATGTAGAACTAACTACGGCAAAAAAATGATAACTCTTGAAGGAGCGCAACATTACAATAAGATACCCTCATACATAAAAAATGTAAACTCACTTAACGCATTCAAACATCAACTAGATAAATACATTAAGAACACCTTCTAACTTTTGAATGCGTTAGGTGAGTAGTTTTTAGTTTTTATTGCAATAAGCACAGTAAAATATGAATTTTATTAGTATTACGACAACGATAATTAGTATTACTATTTAAACTCTGTTCTCAAGTAAGTGACTATTTTAAGTCTTAATGAGAATAAATTTCTTTGAACCTAACTCATTGACATATTATACATAAGGACATGAAATACATACAAAAAAAAGGTGCATATCTAAACCTAAAACGTATGCAATTAATTGTCCATTGGTTTATTGCTAGGATTGTGTCAACCAAGGTCATCAATGGACCAATGGACAATCAATGGCAGTCAATTTAGGTTCCATTATGACTTCAAGACACTTTTTTAGGGTTCCGAACCCAAAGGGTACCAACGGGACCCTATTACTGAGACTCCGCTGTCCGTCTGTCACCAGGCTGTATCTCTTTTATAGTCTGTTTAAGTGGCAAAAAATACCGAGCAAAGCTCGGTCAACCAGATATTTAATAATATTAATTACTATTACTACAATATAATACTATTCTACCTTTGTGTTAACGTTTACTTAGTTGGAGTTAGAAGTTCGTTAGAAATTCGTTAGATGGCGTTCGGAACCCTCCGTGTGCGGGACAAAAGTCTGACTCGCACTTGGCCAGTTTTATTTTAAACTTATATCCATACAAGAAAATGTATCGCGGCACCTCCATGTCTATATGTATTTCCATGGTTAAATGTGTTATTATGCCAATAATGCTAGCGCTTATTTTTTCTTCTTCTTGGCCACCACAATATATGTGTATTGTGCCACTTTGCGCGTTCATTTTTTTTTGTTTCTCCGTCTATATGACGTTGCGGCACTTTTTTTAACGTTGCGCGCTCTCGATTTAATAGGACAGTAACATTTCCCGTACAATATTATTATTGAACCTCCATAGACATGGCACTATAAAAGAACAGTCAAAGCCAAAAATTAAAAAATTACTTTCCCGCCATAGGGCGAAAAATACCTATTTTGCGCGCACTTATCGAGGAACAAACCATCACTTTTCGAATAGATGGGATAAAAAAATATTTGACATTATTTCTATGAGTGGTTCCTCACTTGTATTTTGAAGATCAAACTACCGATCGATTATATTTGTGAACGCGTTTACGCGTATTTTGCTGTAAAAAGTAAAAACTAAAAAGTACCGAGTGTGACGGAAAGATGGCGTGCGCCTGCACATTATTTAACTAAAAAAAAAAAACAAGTAGGTACTGAGCCATTAAGCTTTCATCCAAATGTCTAACGTATCACTAAAAAATGTTTAACGGTTTTATTAAAGTAATAATAATACTTACTTTACTTTACTTTACTTTTTCCCACAGGGGCGGCTTTGTGGCGAGCCGACGGTGAGTGGCGACACTGCGTACCCCTATCCCGTGAAGGTTAAATGAGACTTTCTGACCCCCCCGCTTGCCTTGATCGGCCGGCCGGTGGTGGGAATAGCAAGAGCTAAGACTTACGCAGTAACTATTATATAATCTGTGCTAAGACCCACAGAAAACTGTGCTAAGACCTAAGCTCCAGGGTGGAAGTGTAAAGGCATAAAGCCGCTAGTAGCATTAGTGAAAGTGCAGCACACCTCTTGACACCCTAAGCTATCCACGCCAATGTTGCCCCTCGGCGCCAATACGGTCCGCCTTTATGGGGGGCCATTCAGTGGATGGCAAGTCACCACTCGCCTAAATGTTTTGTAATGAGGCATAATTGGCGGGTGCCGTACCGCATCCCATTGATTACTGACCAGATTACTGACCATACAGAATTCATAAAAATAGCTTATGTTTTGTACCATCTTTCTATAGTTTATCATATCCTCCCATCCATGTACAATAATTTATAATTAATATTGTAAAGGGCCTCTTGACGTTTGCAAGCCCCGCCGTGCACCAATGGATTTTTCTATCGAAAAATGTATGTGCACTTCTCACAGTGGCCCACCGGGGAAAACATCGTTAAGAAACCAAACAACCCCCGCATGATGGTAGGACACAATCTAAATATTAAATATTAAAAAAAAAAATCACAAATCTAGTACATGTACCTTAAATCTATATACCAAAAAAATATAATAAATATAGTCACTAATATACATTGTGCAGTTAAATATATCTTATAATTTGTTTAATGATATAGGTATTAAGATATGAGGGTACAACCATAGAAAAGATAATAATACGTACAACTGAACATTGGCACCGTTCCAGGTCGAACCTGTGATACAGCTGACAAGATTTCCTAATGTGCTTTAACATTATCTATGTATAATTAAAAATTTAAGTTTTATTTCCCTACTTAATGTAGGGTTGCCAACCGTACTATTACGTGAACCCCTAATGCATGTTTCATTATTTGAGACAACTTTTATCAACGAAAATTTCCAAGGTGTTCAATTGTAATTTTATTGAGATATGTATCTATATTTATATCTAGCTCTCGCAACTATTGCGCATACAATGCGTACAAGTAGCGTTCACCATACATTTTCTACAAATTGAATTATTTTTTAAGGTCGATTGAATAGTGAACAAGTCTGAATATGTTAAGACCTGACTGATCATTTGCCTTTAGATTGGCCTGCCTGATTCTAATGCTATTATGAAAGAGTGTGAAATTAGTGTTTTTCTCTACCTAACAATAATAATTTTTCTCGTATCCTACTTATTTTAAGCTTATTTATAATATCTTTCTGATTATTTATAATATACAATTCATCTTACTTTTAACATTAATTTTCATAGAGTTTTAACTAATTCTACGTTATAAGACACAATGAAGTTAACATATATGTTATTAGACGCAACGTAGTAAACAGACCTGGTAAGTTTAATGTTGGAATAGCTATGTCACTCAATCTTTTGAAGCGATAACAAAACTTTTCTTCAAAATGAGCATGACAGACACGGCGGCGTTTGTAGATGTCAGCATTATCTAGCCTTATTATATCTCCTCCGATTGAGTAAAGCCATTCATTGAAGCGTTGCTTGTCTTTTTCTGGATTCGGAAATAGATGCAGTGGCTTCTGCGTACCTGGAATTAATTAATATTATTATGTACCTAAACTGTTCAACCAATACAGCCTACAGACCAAAAACTCGTAGGTATATATTTTTTTCGCTTTGGTAATGTTTGTGATAAGTTCATGTTTAGACTTAGGTACAGAGTAAGTGGTCAGGTATTACAAGTACAATGTTCATCAGTATCAGGTAAGTCAAGATTTGGTTAAGACAAATCACAGAACACTTATATCCTAGCGGAGACAAATTTAATTCCTGGAAAAGTATTACCGGCAGCTAAAAACAAAACAAAATTTAGTAAGCTTACCTTCTGATTCCATACACAAAGGAACACAACACTTTTTACTTGAGAGCGTCATTAGATATTGAATTGACTACTAGAGTCAAAGAGAATATAAATACTACGTTAAAACTTAGAGTCTTCACTTTTCTCTCAAAGTAGGTACACACACAGAGTCTCGAGTCCACAAACAATCCAGACAAACTGAAGTGAAAAGTTGTGAATAGTGTGAAGAGAACGTACAATACAACTGGAGACTGGAGAAACAAAAAATAACAAACTAAAATACATACATAATGAATGATAGGTTAATTATACTGTAAGAAGTAATTGATGATAGTCTGAGTTGTAAATATTGTAATACGTCGTGATATGTGCATGCATCATAGAGACAGTATATTTTAATCCATGGCATGCATAGCCTTATAAACGTAGTGGTTATATTCTCCTTGCTTATAAATATTGCTTATATTTATTAATTTATTATTATTATTATTTTCTTTGTTTTTGGCTTTTGCGATTTATTAATTTATATTATATATTTATAAAATAAAACCCCCGGTATATATTGTTCTTTGATAAAACCATAACAAACTTTAAGGTTATGTGTTGCCACTTAATAAAATACCTACTAACTAATCCTAGGATGTTACAACCTGTTACAACTAAGTTTATAATTATTATTGTTTCGCTGATGCACAACATAATAGTTATAGTATATAGTAATTATATATAGTATATATAGTATAGTAAAGTAATAGCATAGTATTATACTTAGAAAAAAAACTTTAATATCAAAATCTTTGATTATATACATGTCCAGATACCGTATTAAATACACGTAACTTTCTAAATAAAAATATACCACATATAGTAGATCATCTGTTTACTTACAACAGTGACACTTGAGCAAACGGGCGCGCGGAGCTCATGAAAAATAATAAAATATGCCGGTTTGTGCTGTGCTATTATGCCACAATCACGCAGGAAAGCATGATATTAATTAGAAGATTAGTTATCATCGGTAAGTTTTATTTTTTCTTAATCGTTTGAGTATGAAAACACGATTTTAATTTTGAATTTTTCGTTGGTTACTCTGTCTGTTAGTCTAGACTGGTTAGTGTTGTCAGTTTAGTAATGGGGTAATAATCCAAATATTTGGGAACTGTTTTTCTGTGTATAACATTATAGTGTAAAACAGGTCACAACTATTATAAAATTATTAACGACATTATATTGCTTTAACCGACTTTGAGAACGGAGAAAGTATTCAAAGAGTAGGTATGCTTATTTTATATTGTTGTTACCTCAGATTGAAATCTGAACCGATTATTATTAATTAAGACTAGTTGTGTCCCGCGGCTTTGCCCGCGTATATGAGTATTCTATGTCCTATTCTACCCATTGGTTATGATATGACGTTTGCCGCATCTGCTCGTCTTCGGGTCGCAGAGACCGTGCGCCACGCAGATCTCTCACACGCTTCCTATGTACTATAATTACTAACCTTGTACTGACGTCAAGTTTTTTATAACAAAAATTGTTTATTGTGTTTAAAAAGAATTATTAGTCAAAGTAAATCGTAAAAACGCTTTCCTTTGTAATTATTAGAATAAATATGTATTTGTAACTGAAAAATATTAAGTAATTATGCAGTTCTGACTTTGAAAAATTAAATAATATTATGTGCCCTTCATTATAAGGTCACGTTGTTGAATTTTGATGAAGTGTCAAATGTGATCTATTAAATTTTAAACTACTATAGGCATTTCTTTTTCAGGTAAAATTTTGTATTGTTTAATTTGGTATTTATTTCAGTATTATTATAGCATAACAATAATATTCCTTTGTGTGCTCTTAGGTACTCTTACGTACATTAATACTATCTATTTTGTGCATTGATAATATAATGACTGGATAAACGTAGGAAAAAACAGCGTATCTTGAGATTAATATTTTTGACTATTTCGGCAAAATAATAAATAGTATAGAATATATATCATATTCTTCTCAATGTATACAACATGTTCATTTTTTGTCGTCACGTGTCACCCTCTTCATCGATAAGCGCGCGGGCGTTTGCAGGAATCCCTATGCAAGACCTATATATCAATGTACGTAGCTATAGCACATCTGCTTACAGCTCGCAGCAAGATGGCGGACTCATAGGCGCGCTCTATACTTTAGTAATTATTACTCTGAGGTGTGGGGTGTCTTTGGATAGGTCTTTAAAAATGACATTGAGGTTCCTAAAATCCAATCAAAGTCAATCATTTGAAAGATAGGCGCGTTTAAAGTGGTAAATAGTGTGCCCCCCCCCCCTCTAACTTTTAAAGTATGGGAGTGAAAAATCTAAAAAAGGATATGCTGTAGATCTCAATAAAAATCTCAACTAAAATTGGTTTGAACGAGATACAGTCAGCAGTTTTTGAGATATAGCGACCGCAAAGATAACTTTGTTTTTCATACAAAGTTATATTTTTAGTTGCGAAAAATCATAGTAAAAGAATACTTTACTGTGTGTGTACGGAACCCTACGAGTGCGAGTCTGACTTGTACTTGGCCAGTTTTTGTCAACCTAAGAGTTTGCTAAAGTGGCGCCATCTGATAAAATATCCCTTGAACTAAACTTCATACATTTAGCAATAGGTACGTATGTATATGAACCTTTTATATATATATATATATACATACATATATATCTACCTATAGCTTTCAAACTAAATTTGTCCAGATTTAAGTGTGGGTGAAATTATTCAACATTTCCCTTGTTTAATTAATTAATCGAAGTCGGTGATTAATCTTTAACTTCGAACAATCAACAGTAAAAATGTATAATAATCTCACCCATACCTATATCAAATAAGCTAAGAGTTTACATATTATTAGACAGCTGTTTTATATGCTTTATGAAAAGAATTATAGATGTTATTATAACATTATTTATTTATATTATTATTTTTGTGTTTATTATAATACACTTGGGCTGCACGTTAGTCTTGTCCGTCCTCACTATTATATGTCAGTTGTGGCATATCTTTAACCACCTATTTCATTTTCATATCATGCATACTATTTTGTATTAAAACAATTTATGTTTCTTTATGACGGAACGTTTTCAAAATTTAAAAAGAAATGACGGAAAAATATGGAGAAGTTTGTCAATTACAGGAAATAAAACGGAAAAAGATAAAAAATCAAGCTCAATAGATTGTATTAAAAGAATATAAATAAAAATCAAGAATGCCGGTGTACTACGGAGATTATATTATCGGCGGGGCCCATAGCGGTGGCTACTGCTATTACTCGTTTGGTGGTTGCCTCCCACCACTGGTGGTTGCGGTGGATAGGATTTCTTTAAGAAGATTGTGACCTACGGCACCTGGGCAGATCTATAAATGAGGGAAGTACTAGTTTTTGTATGATACTTTACAAATTAAAATACTACGGTGTTGAAGGTAAGGCACTTGATCTGGTATCATCATACCTCTGTAATAGAACACAGATGGTTGAAGTTAATGGCGTCAGGTCATCTGGATCCCTCATAAAAATGGGAGTCCCGCAGGGATCGTTCCTAGGACCTTTTTTATTTCTAGTTTATATAAATGATTTACCGTCATTCGTACAGAACCTATGTGATGTTGTTTTGTTCGGAGATGATACTTCCTTGATATTCAAAATAGATAGGACTACACCTAACTTTGACGATGTAAACAAATCAATAACACAGGTTCTGAATTGGTTTACAACCAATAACTTATTGGTAAACGCAAAAAAAACTAAATGTATTAATTTCTCTCTACCAAATGTAAGAAAGGGTATCCTAAATAGAAGTATATTAATAAATGATGAACCATTAGAACTTGTTGAATCCACAACATTCTTGGGCATCACCCTGGATTCTAAGCTTCAATGGGGTTCTCAAATATCGGTTCTAGCAGGTAGGTTAAGCTCCGCTGCATATGCAGTACGTAAAATTAGATTTTTAACGGACGAAGCCACTGCAAGATTGGTCTATTTCAGCTACTTCCACAGTATAATATCTTATGGCATTTTATTGTTGGGGAAAGCCGCTGAAATCCAATCAATATTTGTTTTGCAGAAACGAGCTATTCGCTCTATATATAGTATGAGGTCGCGAGATTCACTTCGTGAAAAATTTAAGGAAATTAAAATTCTAACAGTGGCATGTCAATACATTTATGAAAATATTATGTTCATACGCAAGAATATAAATGATTATAAGAAAAGGTCTGATGTACATAATTTTAATACAAGACATAAAAATAGATTAATTATACCTAATTTCAGACTGCAGAAAGTTAGTGGTTCATTCATGAGGAACTGTACGTATACAGTTCCTCATTTTACAATAAGCTTCCTAAAGATATTGATCAATTGCCTATGAGCAAATTTAAAATCTATGTAAAATCCAATTTGATGAAAATATCATACTATACAATAGGTGACTATATGGATGACAAAAATGCATGGCCTGAATGCCCCAAGTTTCAATAACAAATATAAATTGTATAATAATTATTAATATATTGTTAAAATTTTTAACGCTGACAAGTACAATTAATTTAAAAAAAGATAAAATGACAAGACAAGCCCCATAGAGTTTCTTGGTGTTTCTTCTCTGATGGGAGTATTTCCGAAACACCGGTAGATTCAACAGCCATTCAGTTTTCCCCTTTTGGCCGCGGATTTTCTTTCTAGGCTTGCCATTTTTATTTAAACAATATTATGCAGCTGACAGACGGACTATCAGTTCCATTCGGATCATGATATGTACTGTGATCGGTATGCGTTTCTCTAAGTTGTGTTTCACTATTTCACTTTTTTATCTATACTATTCGTAATTTCGTCGTAACGATACTTCGCACCGTGGCTTAATTGGCAAAGCACCGGAACATGTTATTCCGGAGGTTGCGGGTTCAAGTCCCGTCGGTACGATGAAATTTTGGATTGTGTTTAACAATTTACAAAAATATAAAGTGTGAAACACTTCAAAGAAACATAATATTTGATTTACGCAGTGCAACATCTCTCGTCGGATTTGAAAACTGTAATGTATTCTTCCGAATGATTAACTTACGTAATAAGTAGTCATAGATTGCGCCACCAATGCATAATTGGGTTAACAAAATGCAATCCACTAATTTCGTCGTAACGATACTTCGCACCGTGGCTTAATTGGCAAAGCACCGGAACATGTTATTCCGGAGGTTGCGGGTTCAAGTCCCGTCGGTACGATGAAATTTTGGATTGTGTTTAACAATTTACAAAAATATAAAGTGTGAAACACTTCAAAGAAACATAATATTATCTATACTAATATTATAAAGAGAGAATCTATACTAATATTATAAAGAGAGAATCTATACTAATATTATAAAGAGAGAACATTTGTATTTTTGTATTTTTGTATGTTTGTAATGAGTAAGCTCAAAAACTACTGAACTGATTTAAAAAATTCTTTCACTAATACATAGAATGGACTTTCGGAATGAAAATAGGTTATATATTATCCCGTTTAAATCAAAGGTACATTCGTGGAGACCTAATTTGCAACCTAAGTCGGCAAATAAACGGTCGAAAAAACACGTTTCTTACGAACGCTGCTTAATTGAAAATAGATTCTAGAAGAATATTTTCTATGCCAGAGTTGTACAACTTAATAAGACCTATAAAAAAGTCCGCGACAGCATATGTCTATCTCTTAAGGTTGACTCACAGTAACCATTTTAATCTTAAAATTTTTGTTAAAAAATATTACCTAACTTCCAAGGCTATTTTCAAGTATATAGTATTAATCCTTATCCAAATAATTACGTTAATTAGCTTGGCCACATATTATAGATTAAAATTGTCCAGTAAAGTCCAAAATTGTACACTATATAATTCAAATGAAAACTCTAGAAGATATCACGAATTTCACAAACACGCATCGCAAAATTAATAAAATATTTGCATTGAAACCACAGATTAGGTCATAGTTACTACGAAAATATTATTATAAGCTTAGCTATGCTGTAGATCCCCACCGATCACAATCAATTTGAAGTCAATATAGTATAATAATATGATCTTTTGTATAAAATAATATAATAATAATATAATATAATATTTTAAACCACCCCGACTGATCTATGTATAATAGCTTTTCCAATGACTCTAAACACGACATTTAAAATCTGAGCTGTAAGTTGGTGAGGATTTGAGTATTCTGTAGAGTCCAGGAGGCTTCCATGTTCTTACAATATCGTTGAAGAAGAAGATTTTCGAATTGATCAGACCTATGAAAGTTGATTTCATAGCGCAGTTAACTAGAAAAAAGATCATAGTTTTATAACGATTGAACGAATTTTCATGAATCAAAGCTAAGAAAACTCTCGATGAAGACATCTATCAAACAAAAAAAAACTATCAATAATAAAAACAAAATCGGTTTATCCGGTTAGGTGCTAAGATGCTACAGACAGGCACACAGATACACACGTTAAACGTATATTACCCCTACATTTTGCGTCGGGGAACGCCGTAAGGTTACGGCGGCAGATGTACTCCTTGGTGGTAAGCTACTTTTTGGTAGATTTAATGATTCCACTACCACTGTACGAAAACTCATGATTCATGAATGCACATAAAACTTTCATTGGTAGGTATATAGCTAGGATTAGAACCAACGACCGTCGGGTCAGAATCAGGGTAACTATCCTTTACGCCAAAGGGCCGTCCAATATCAATACGTAAGTATTATAAAACAAAGTTCATCACTGCGTCTGTCTGTCTGTTCGCAATAATCTCAATAGCTACTGAACGGATTATCATGCGGTTTTCACCAATAGCCAGGGTGTTTATGAGGAAGGTTTAGGTTAGGTTAGCATAGTTCGTTAAGGTTTTGTGTAAATTGGATGAAATATGACGATGGTTGTTAAATATGTTCATATTTTATATTCGATGCAACAAACTGATGCAAATTTTGTAGGCATATATGTTCTACCCGTGCGAAGCCGGGGCGGGCTGCTAGTTTTTTTATATAAAAATTGTCTGAAGTACTGAAACACACAGTTACATGTATGGTTGGTTTTAACCTACTTTTTAAATATTCTGACGTAAACGATTGGATGACAGCTGTGTGGTTCATTACTTTTTTTTTCTAATTCAAAGTGTTAAATTCTGCTTTTGCTATGTTTACTTGATAATTGGTTATGATTTATGATTTTGACGTGTATATGTGCGTATATTAATACTGCCTACATACTGAATAAATGCTTTGATTCTTGATTGATTCTTTGATGAACGAAGAGTGTATTTGGATTGAGCAGCGCTAGTATCCATCAGGCAATACAACCTGTGGCCGCCGTCGAGCTAATTAAGTCTGCGTGTTTGACAATTTTCATGTCTACATGTAATGTACCAGAATATTCCGATTACGACAACACTACCTACTTATTTTGAAGAAGAAGATCAAATGGCGAAACATAGGTGTTCCCGTATATATTACTTTACTCTATGCATAGGTGCCCACAACCGTCGGCACTTTTAAAGATATGATCACGAAGAGCCTAGGCTCTTCATTCATCACATAATTTTTTATGGTGTTCCTAGCATAGTTTTTTATTGATTATATATTATGTTAAAGTCTTTTGTAGTTTCCCTTATCTAGGTGTCATGCAAGCAAGAGATACAGAATTTAATCCTGGAACTTTCTGTTTAGTACATTCGTTTAAAATGAGTCTCTAATAAATGATCTAAGCTACTTTTGTTATGTATTGTAGGCTAGCGTTTGAACATTATTTCACCTGTTGGTAAGTGATGATGCGGTCACAGACGGTAAACACGCTAGCCCTAGCATGAGAACTGGCTTTCAACGATCGCTACCAGAACACATAAAATTTTTTGGCGACAGATTTACTAACTTTAGGTTGTTAGCTGGCCTGGAGGACACTTAGATAGTGTCCCACAACCATGCAGGGATTGTTGGTTTCTTAACGATGTTTTTCCTTTACTGTAGGGCCACTGTGAAAAGCTCACATTTTACGATAGAAAAATCCATTGGTGCAAGGCGGTGAACTCGGTACCTCTGGCATCAGAGCCGACCATTCTGCCACTTTCACCACCGGGCCCTCACTGAGGTTACTGAGGTTGTTGATAGTAATTTGGAGGTGCAATACCCAAATTATAGATTATATAGGTTTTTAAGTTAACGAGGATTAAGTTGTCGAGGTTCTATTGACAGAGCACATTGACCTACTGTACTACCAAAAAGTACTATTCGGGATGACATGCGTTGTGAAGCAAGGAGTTTGAAATTGTTAAGATTTCTTTCAGGATGATACTTCTTATACGCGTGCCAGGTTTTTAAACAAAATAAAATATCTTACTTGTTGGATTACAGCCCAAGGCACACCTTCTCGGCATTTCTCGGGAGGAGGACGTAAGTTAACTCAAACTCAACCGCAAAGCATGTGGAATATCAAAAATTAACTTGTTTTCAGAGTCTGAAAATTGTAATTTTCAAATCAAACTGAAACCCAGACACCGTGTGATTTTTTAATTGAACTGGTAGGGTAGATGATAAGAAGATTATAACTGACACTTGACAGCTTAGCAAACAGTTTGACTTTGACATACGCTTCACATATTACTATATGATGCACATCAACAAATTGTTAAAAATAGCGCCTTACTCCTTACTCTGTCGCGTCCTTATGTAATTGTTTAATAGTTTTCAGGGATATTTTACGAGATGGCGGTACCTTCCATACAAAAAGTCGGCCCAATTAAATATGTTACTGATGCCAAGTCAGGGTAATGTGGGTACATTTAGCTTTAAGGCGGCAATAGCCCAATGGATAGGTTGTCGGACTGGCGATCGAGAGGTCGTGAGTTCGAATCCCACCCCACCCATTACACTATTGACGTGAACACACTCCAGACACAAGCATATTTAGCTTAGTTGGAGCGGTTAACAAGAATACTAGTAAATGTTCAACCCACATTGCGAGTAATCTTTTTTCATACGAACAAAGAAGTTTAAGTATACGGCACAATTCCGTGAACGTACCCACGGAGCGCGGTTTTTGTCATTTTCAACAGTTTTGAAAGTTTAGGCTATTTTTTCAAAGAAACTGCTAATCTAGGGTAAAAGATAAAACGGAGACTAGGGTAAATTGAAAAATAGACCTGGCAGCACATGTTTAATGTCTCCCTCCTGTTATACCGAGTTCACACCCGGCGATTCTAGTCGTTCAACTGCCTAGGGATGTACGATACGAGTTTGAACTTGGTATTAGTTAGGTCTGTGTCTGTCCAACCCCCCTCTGTAGTCTGTGGTGTCTGTCTGTCTGACTCATATACATTGAGTACTAATATATACTGGGAATAGAGAGCCATCTCACAGGTTTTTTTTTCATAGAGTAATGTTGCGATGAACTGCGCCATCTTTTAACAATATCCAGAACTAATTGTGAATATACCTATATATATATATAGTCGTATATGTATAGCTTTATATATATATATATATATATATATATATATATATATATATATATATAAAGCTATACATATACGACTATACATATATACATATATACTATAGCTATACATATATACATATATATATAGCTATACATATATACTATACTATATATATATATATATATATATATATATATATATATATATAGCTTTGCACTATAGACAGCGATAACTACATACCAAAGGGCATAAAGACAGTTCAAGCATAATGTTTAAATACATTTTTGTTATGAATAGGATATTTATTTTATTCATAACAAAAAGACATTAATTCTTTAAGCTTGAACTGATTCTTTATGCCCTTTGGTTATGTAGTTATCGCTGTCTATACGCCCCTTTTTAACAAGCTATTATATTTATGTATAGATATTGAAGTTCATGAATCTTATATTACCTAAAAGATATTAGACTAATGCCCGTTTGCGCTAAACTTAATATTCGCCTTAGCTTATCAAATTATAACATAATAAACAAATACGGCTACCAAAATCTTAAAATATAGATAATTATAGGATAATTTGCCAATCTGCAAGATATATTTTGAGATTTTGGTTCCCGATGTTTCATTATTTGAGATATTTTGATGAAAGATCAATGTTGATGTTCTTAACAGTGAGGCTGCTGGAGGGTTTGCTCTGGTTTATGTTCAGAGACGTTACAGATTGTTCCGTACAACCAGAAATGTACATAGAAACATTTTATGAATAGGCACAAGCTTTCATTGCCATTAAATGTTGTTAGACCATTTATAATGCAATAAGGTTTGATAGTGTTGAAATGTCATGTTGAGAACATATTATGTTACTCTTTGTGTTGAGACATTTAAATGTCTTATGGAATCGACCCTCGAAATGATAACCTCTTCGCAAAAAGCTATCACTACAGTTTTCAAATTACAAATATGTATGTATCAGTGAAAAATCTCATTCATTACCTATACAATAACTCAGTAAAATAAGATACTATCATTTGACGTAATTGAGCGGTTGCCCCTAGAAACTTAAACGTAAGTTGTCGATGGTAAAAATTATTATGACACTGAGTTAAAATATTAGCTCTAAATAACTTTAATTTGCTACACAATATTCAAACTTAGGTGGGTCCCAAATTAAAGCTCGTGACTATACAGTAAAAGTAAATATTATGTATTGTTCATTTGTAGCTGTAAAATCAATATTACCTGTAAGTTCTGAAATATATTGGGTGTCTCCTTTGACTTCCTGGTTGATTGTCTCATTAGGGGGACGAACAGGAAGTTGTCCATGAAAGCCTGAAAAAGTTATATATTCACCTATATTAATTTATAAACATGTATCCCTAATTGTAATTTTAATTTTTTTTATTGTAAATCTGTCTGTTTGTTACCTAATCAAGTCCAACAATCCAATCCAACAGTCCAGACAATCCAATCTTACTGAAATTTAACAAGGAGATACTTTATAGCATGAGGATGAACATAGGCTACTAAATTCTTGGTGTATGAGAACGAAGTCGCATCAGCTGGTATTATTTTATAACAATAAGGTCGGCTTGCAGAGACCAGAGTTAAAACTAATTATATTATAAGCCAGGGTTATACTATATTTACGAACAAATTATGTATTAGTATTAGCAACATTTTTCTCTATTTCTCACAACAATATTTTATAGAAGTCAATCCTTTTATTGTTAATTTTTTTTAATGATATAAGGTATCAAGTCAAGCACAACACTCGCCTGATGGTAAGCAATGACGTAAACTTATTACACATACAGCGGCATGCAGAATTCTAGATAGCCAATATTTGGAATGCCTGCATGCCACTGCACTGCGACTGTTACAACGAGACATCTCACATGCCCTGTAATTTTATTGGACACTTTGCCATTCAAACTGAAAAACATTTCTATTTACACGGCAGAATTAATTAGTAAAGTGGTGGTACTGCCTCAGATGGACTAGCAGAAGCCTTACCACTACAAAAATTAATTATTTATATTTAACCGATCTCAATTCGTCTTTTTTTGTTTGTATGTTATGCAATTACTCCATACATTTTCAATAGATTCGAATGATTACTTTTTTTCATTGGTAAAGTACATTTTAAGGTGATTCCATTGTAATTTCATCTTGATCTGATGAGTATCTCTAGAGATATGATATCATAAAACATGCTACTGAAACTGAATCGTGCGGCATGGAAGTCGGTTGTTTTAGTTTTTTATCTATCTTAATTATTATATACATATCACATTTTGTTGTTTTCAGAATCAAGTAACAATTTCTACTTTTAGCTTTTTATTTAACTTGCAACGTTTGTATGTAAGCTAACCATATACTTGCTGATATCCAATTGAGCAGAAATTTGGCATGTGTAAGTTTGGTGACAATGCAATATGATAGTACCTCTGAACTTATCTTATGATGGAGTAGGCAGTAGTAACATTTGTTCTCATTACACTGGCTGATGTCTTTACAAAAAAAAATTAAATAGGATATTACTATTTTAATATAATATTTTATATAAATGTATATTATGATTATTTTTAAGCTATGTTTTAACAGTGACAGAATAATTTCTATCAATCTAATGAGCTGGGCCAAACTATTCTATATATTTTCTTTAACAGTTGAATCTTTCAATCAATAACAAAATAAGCTTGAAACTTACCATGCAAATGAAGGGACGGGATAGCTAAAGCATTTAATCGGTTGTTACGATTACGATTTTTGTCAGTGAAATGGACGTCACAAACTTTTTTCTTTTTGAAAATGTCTTCAGTGTCCATAGAAAAATCACCAGTAATTTCAACCCAAGCATTAAATTGCTGAGGAAATTTGTTAGGATTTGGGAATGAATGAAGACTGGCATCTGGAAATTAAGAAGAATATTATGAATGAAATGAAAGAGAATATTATGTTAAAATATATATAAGTACTTATATAATATTTTAAATCTTATAGGCAAGCGTTTGACCACTATCTCACCTGGTGGTAAGCGATGGTGTTGTTGAAGAAGATGAATCCGCTAGGCCTAGTATACTTTGACTCTCAAAGGCAGTGTGCTAGCAGAAACCGTAAGGTTATGGTGTCAGACTTTCTATACGTGTTCAAAATGCAATACTTACCATTAGTTGCACAACCAAATACACAACGTTTAGGCATTATGACGAATTTTGTTATCAAAGTTTGTCCTTTTCACAGCACTTTAAAGCGTCCTTCCGCAACGGTTATGTAAACACAAAAACTTGATGAAGTCGAGCGCGAAATCTCGACAGTAAGTCGGAGGAACAAAAAGCTCGACTCGACGGAGTTACTGGAGTTCCGAAAAATACGAAAAATTTGAATTTAACGGAAATATCACAAAATGAACTACAAACAAGCGCGAACGCAACATGCAGGAGCCATTTTGTAATTAGACATTTAGAAATATTTGACATGTAGAAAGGTTACATTTAAATACCAAATAAAAATTGTGTTTCGATGTTAATTATTTGCAAAATATTTAGATTTTAAAGAATTAATGAGAAGGAAGTTAAAGGGATGTGATATATTAATAAAAAAAATATTTAATCCGTTTTTCACTTCCAAATTCAAACAAATTGTAGATTGTTTTTGAGCGAAAAAAATAGGCTACATTTTTCGTGCAACAAGCGACATCTTTGAGCATTTCAAACGACTAGGATATCGTCAATAGGTGGCGTGCCTTTAAAATTAAAAATCAAATACTATGGCTCTGTCCTCCCCTGCTCATATAGTAATCTGTGGACTGTGCTCCAGAGTAATAGTGTTCTGTGCTGTGCTCGCTCAGTCTCCAACTTTATTTTTTAAACGCTAAAAGTTTAAATAAATTCGCATAAATTGGCTTGGTTTGGTCTGTGCTGTGAAATAAATGGCTTCTAAGAAACTTGGAAATGGAACAACAAGTAGTGCTACTGCTAAACAAAGTTCGCTGATGAATTTCGTGAAGAAACATAATAAAGATATGACAGACTCATACAAGTAAAATCTTTATTTTTATAAACCCCAACAATAATGTTCCGTGACCCCAACTGTGATACCTAATAATTTAACTGTATTAGCTAAACTACCCAACAATTCTTCGTTTTTTAAACTTAATTTTTACTGAGAGAATTACTTGCAACAAAATTATTTCATATCTGTGATCTAACTAAATTACTGAAACTTTGATACCTTTTTGGGACCTCTGGGAAATCTCCCGGGAAATCCCAGCTGCTTGCACGTGCCTTGCCTAGAATCTACTACTAAGATAGGATGCGGAAAGGCACTTGATGATCCAGCGGTTTGCTACTAGTTGGGAGATGGAAGTGGTTCACAAATCTCTACTATGGACAGAGCTGGCGAGCTATGACCCCTTTCTTGCTGGGTCAAGCTGCGGTAGCTAGTTAATATGTAAAACATAAAATACTCAGCTTTTTATGCGTGGTCTAGGGTGATGTGGACCGTTAAACACAATTGAGGGGGCTATGAAAATATATGCCCGATGTTGGTAGTAACTTCTTTATTGCTGTGAAAAATCTATGTGTCTCAGCACCTTCACATGCCGAGAACATGCATTATTTTTTATATTAATTACACTTTTAAAGCATTAGCTTTGGAAAATAATATACTACTTTGTATCAATTTTGGTATGGACTGACAAAAAAAAATTCTGGTGTCAAAACTCTTCTGACAATGGTGATCTATTTGAAACATAATTCAAAAAGATTGACCACCAAGATAAAAACATTGTTAAGGAGTTTGAACGTCATACAAACAGGTTGGCGTAAGGTCGCCACACCTTCTAAAATATTTTAACATAATAGTTGTTTTGTTTTGTTTATCTTTTTAGAGTAGGAAAGCAAACTGAACAATCAACAGAGCAGAAGTCTAGGTTTGTCTTCAAAAAGTCATCGACCACACCTGTAACATGTAAGTACTAGCTTCACTTCATTGCTTTGCTAGCATGCATAGCATAGTTACTTATTCTACCCTATTGTATATATTTGTATAATTAAGGCAGATAATTTTGCCTTAATAGCTTTTTAACCTTTTTTTTTTAGCTTTGAAGAGGTCTCACACAAATCTGATATTTACCTACATTAAGTAATATTACTAGTTTTTGCCTGTGACTTGGTCTGTATTATTTAATAATTAAGTAATTCCCTTTGTATACATGTTTCTGAGGTCTTTCTAATTATATGATTCTCTTTCTCTTCTTCTAATCTATGTCAGTCGTAGAGATACAATATACAGAGATAAGCACTTAAACAAAAAAGGTGTATGTCAGCTCCGACGCATGACTGGAGCTTACTTCCTGTAAAACAATCTTTAAGCAGCTAATAAAATGTGACGTGATCATCAATATATATATAAAATAACCGGTCAAGTGCGTGTTGGGCCACGCGCAGTGTAGGGCTCCGTAGTAGCCCTACTGGAACAAAAATTTGCACTTTAAAGTTTAATATTTCGTAAATAGAGCAGTCAATCGAAAAATTAGCAACCCTTGAGTCATTTTAAAAGATCTATTCAACGATACCCCATACGATAGGGTAGACGACAAAAAAAAATCCATCCCCACTTCTCATGTAGAACTACCCTAAAAAAAAAAAATTTCAACATTTTATTTCACCACTTCGTCGGCGTAATTTATATACATACCTCTACAAAATTACAGCTTTCTAGAATTAACGATCTCTTAGCAAAACCTCGGACAGACAGACAGACAGACGGACATGACGAAACTATAAGGGTTCCTTGTCAGGACTACGGAATCCTAAAAAGGGAGATAAGGGACCCCGCTTCTCAATGTGGTCCGTGAACCTAATTTCACCTTAGTCAAAATCAAACTGAAATTTGTGCAACATATTTTATCAACCGACTTCCAAAAAGGAGGTTCTCAATTCGTCTATGTACTTTTTTTGTGTATGTAATCGGTACGGTATGTTTCCGAGGTGGTCCCTTTGTAATTTCATCGAGATCTGATAAGTATCTCTAGAGTTATGACAATAAACATCTCAAACTTGCTACTGATATTTACTCTCACGGCATGGAAGTCGGTTGTTTTAGTTTTTAAATCTTAATTATATCGATGGAACTGATACAATTAAACAAAGTTTATATTTTGCAATATATTGGTACATCTACACTTAAACAGTTTTAACATGAAATTATTTAGAAAACCTTTTCGTCGCAGACCTAATTATATAATTGTAATTTGATCATAAAATAATTTAAGTTGTTTCTTTATTTTAGTTACTGCACCATTCAAGAGTGATCGGGCAGTTGTTTCTGATGTGCAAAATGTAAGTTGTCACGGTAAAGGTGAAGTTCACCAACATATTTAAACGCCCAGTGACATTTAAACACATATTTTTAACATTAGGTACTTCCTATTGAAAAATGACAATGTCCGTAGACAACATCTCCAGGAATGCAATCCATCGCCACCAATGCATAATTGGGTTAACAAATGCAATACACTAATTTCGTCGTAACAATACATCGCACTGTGGCTTAATTGGCAACGCACCTGAACATGTTATTCAGGAGGTTGCGGGTTCAAGTCCCGTTGGTACGATGAAATTTTGGATTGTGTTTAACAATTAACATCTCCATGCTTTAAAACATGTTGGTAAACTTTAGCCAGTCTCTTAGCTGTAAACATTTGATGATACAATAGAATCGGCAATGTCCTGCAATCCAATCCACCAGTTTATTTTTCATGCATTTACTAGCCGTGCCCTACGACTTTATCCACATTTAAAAGTATACAAAGTTTTGCATTTAGATACAACAATATAGGAACAATGTAAGCCGATAGGTACAGTATAGCGATGAGCCCCAAACTACTTTGCATCCGGTTCATATTTGGTTTGCGCAAGTATGACCACGTGTCTTACTTTCGCAAAAAGCTCAAGTGGCTCCCCATACGTCTTCACCGGAATACCCGCATTCTTTCTCTCCTCTATAATATACTTTTGGTCCCATATTATCCCTGCTATATTCGAATTTTTACACTGCTCTAACAACCTCAATCTCAGGTCATCAGAAAATCTTACTCTCAGTATCCCGCAACACACGAGTTCATTCTACAGTAAATCGTTTACAGTTGAAGCAGCTCGGTTATGGAACTCGTAGCCAGTTGATATAAGAACTTCCACATCTCTCCATATATTTAATGTTCGTGTCAAAAACTTCTATTTGTCTCAATGTTACTTGTAGTTATCCTTAGTACTTAGTCCCTAATGTCGTATAATGCTGTTGTGTTCCCTAAATCTATGTATTTATTTATTTCTCTCTTTTTCATTTTGTATATTTATGAATAAGTTTATTTATATGCATAAGTTATATGTATATGTATAAATGGAGTATGTATGAATATATATCTATACGGTTAATTATATGTATTGCGTCTATTGTATTTGATTAGATGAATAATTTTAAATACTTTGTTATTTCGTAAATGCACACTGCCATCGATAGTAATAATAATGTATCTCCAATCGTCTCCCGGTTGCCTGGAAGAGATCGCTGTTTAGCGATAAGGCCGCCGATTGTACAGATAGTTTTTTAAGGGTTTGTAAATACCTATCTCTGTATTCTTATGTGTAATAAAGTGTTAATCTATCTATCTAGGCTAGGCCTGTATCTTGGGTGCCCTATTTCTAAACAATTCACAATGGTGAACGCGGAAAATGGTGGATTTTAGAGATAAACCGTGACACCGTTTGTCCACCGCCACCGTCAACGAGACGTCGCATAGCTACATTTACAACCGACTTCCAAATAGGAGGAGGTTCTCAGTTCGTCTGTATGGTTTTTTTTCTTTTTTTAGTATGTATGTTACGCGATTACTCCGTCAATTGTAAACCGTTTCGAATAATTCTTTTTTTAATCGGTAGGGTACATTCCCGAGGTGGTCCCATTGTAATTTTATCGAGATCTGACAAGTATCTCCAGAGATATGACGATAAACGTCTCAAACTTGCTACTGAAATTGACGCGGGGCATGGAAGTCAGTTGTTTTAGTTTTTAAACTATCTTAATGATTAAACTATCTTATTTATGGAAGCTCAGTAGGTCCTGTTGATGTTTTAGATCCCTGTTAGAGACAGGAGTGAGGAGCTATTGGCATCAAATGTGCACTCAAATGTGATGATATATTTAACGACAAGCGAACCGCCCCGGCTTCGCACGGTTAAAGCATATACCTATTTGTTGCATCAGTTCGCTGCGTCGCTGCGTCCAGTATGAAGGAACATCTTCAACAATAATCTTCATATTTCAACTAATTTACCTTAACGAATTATACACTTCACATGTAAACATTTCTCATGAATCACTCTGTCTATTGGTGAAAACCGCATGAAAATTCGTATAGTAGTTTTTGAGTTTATTGCGATCAGACAGACAGATGCAGCGAGGGGCTTTGTTTTATAATATGTAGGGAAAAGCAATTTTATGATTGCTTTAAAATGAGTTATGAAATGATCACGCGTTATATTAATATTCAATCTGAATGTATTAATACTGAATTGTGAACCAAATTATTTGTCATTCAATATGTTTTAAAAAAAAAATGCATTTTGATTTGATTTTTCCAGGGCACCAAAATACCTGGCAATCAAAGAGAAGGCTCACCAATACTCACACACAACAATAACAAACCAAAAATCAATAAATTGGAAGACTTAATTAAATCAGAGAATAACAAAAAGAATGCTACCAACAATGAAAGTGATGATTTATTTGATGCTATGGATGTGGTAAGTTTTATTTTATTCATTAAAGTCAAGCGTTTGACCACTATCTCACCAGATTTTAGTTGACGATGTGATTGAATATTACAATATTGTGTTTAACAATTTTACAAAAATATAAAGTGTGAAACACTTCAAAGAAACTTATTATTTGATTTACGCAGTGCAACATCTCTCGTCGGATTTGAAAACTGTAATGATTTCTTCCGAATGATTAACTTACGTAATAAGTAGTCATAGATGGCGCCACCAATGCATAATTGGGTTAACAAATGCAATCCACTAATTTCGTCGTAACGATACTTCGCACCGTGGCTTAATTGGCAAAGCACCGGAACATGTTATTCCGGAGGTTGCGGGTTCAAGTCCCGTCGGTACGATGAAATTTTGGATTGTGTTTAACAATATTACAATCTTTATTCATCTCTTAGTCCGAGCGATGCAGCTTGATCAGGAGGCCAACTCCGAAAAGATACATCCGAAAGTTCGGGCCCGACCAAAACACGACCGAATTTTCCGATGACCTACTACGAAAAAAGTTCGGCTATTTTGGACATAAAATGACGATAAAACTTGTCTTCTGTCATATTATCCGGTTGGGATTTTTTCATTTACTAGGGTTTACGATACATCCACATTTTAAATGAATTTCTTTCGGGCTGAATGATAAGCTTAACCGTACGACCGAACCGAATGTTATTCGTAGTTAAATTTATCGGGCGTTACCTACGCCCGATACTTCGGATTACCACTTCAGAGTAGGCCTCCAGGCATCATTCACTCGCGTTTTATACGCGTATCGTCCACGATACAACGGACATTCGTATTTTGAACGTAATAGACGTTGTATCGTATTTTCGCTGTCAGAGTTGCTGTCAAAGAGGGCATGATCTGTCCGTAGGACTATTATCTTTTCTGTGGCTTAATGCATGCACAGTCTGAACTAGAGTGGATTGTAACGATCTTTTAAAATGATTTTATAACCTTGTATCAACCTACTTTCTATGCAATAAATTACTTATTCTTTTAATATTTTGTCGTACTAGCTGTGCCCTGCGGTTTTACCCGCATAGACATCGTTCCTGTGGGAATATCGAGTTAAAAAATACCCTATGTGCTATTCCAGGATATAGGTTATCTACATACCAAATTTCATCTCAATCGGTTCTGTAGTTTTAGCGTGAAAGAGTAACAATCATTGCTCTTTCTCCTTTCTCGTAGTATTAATGTCAACACGACAGTGGTGCGCCACTATGCCCCCCGTAAGGCCTATAAGTGTGACAGAGAGCGTTCTGTTCCCATATTTTATCTTCTCGCGGGTAGAGCACGTATTTGATATTACTGTAATACATTTCTTTCGTGAATTTCAGGATGATTTCAATGAATTCCCATCAGCATTTGAGAGTAAAGCAGCTAGTCCAAAAGGCACACATAAATCTCATAACATAAATGCTATAACAACGCCACCTAACGGAGAAATCAGTCCAAATACAACGAAAAGTTTGAGTTCAGAGAATAGTAGTCCCAAAAAAGATCCATTGAAGAAATTGAAGATAGACGACTCCATAACGGACTTTCTGTCGAGTATTACAAGACATACAGCTTATAAGAAACTAGATTCGGTAAGTTGGTGTAATATGATGTGTACAGTACATATAATCTATGATCGTTTACTAAACGAAAAAAAAACCGACTTCACATGCCGCGCTAGTCATTAACCGACTTCAAAACAAGGAGGAGGTTTCTCAATTCGACCGTATATATTTTTTTTTTTATGTTTGTTCGCGGATAACTTCGTCGTTTATGAACCGATTTTGATTATTCTTTTTTGTTCGAAAGGAGATATCCCAAGTGTGGTACCATGGTAATTTTATCGAGGTATGATAAGTATCTCCAGAGATATTGAGATAAACATCTCAAAATGGTACTGAAAATGAATAGCGCGGCATTGAAGTCGGTTGTTTTTTAGTTTTTAAACGATATTATTTTTAATACTAAGTTTGAGGTGTTTATCTCCATATCTCTGGAGATACTTATCAGATCTCGATCAAATTACAATGGGACCAATCGGGAAGCATACTCTCTTGAACAAAAAAAGAATCAACTTTTTTCAAATCGATGAAGAATTGACGGAGTTCGGAGGTAACAAACGTTAAAAAAAGGCGAATTGAGAACCTCCTCCTTTTTTGTGAAGTCGGTTAAAGATGAAGAATGATGTTTGTCTTTTTAGATTAAAAAAAAATCTAAATTTAATAGCACTAGACCACTACCTTGCCTGATGTTATGTGAAGATGCGGTCTTAGACGGAATCGTGCTTGTCTGGTAGGAAGATTAATGGAGACAGTAGGTAGTGATACAAGTGACTTTATCCGCACCACAGAATGCCACTTCCAAGGTTGTTAGCTTACCACCGAAAATCATACCGTTATTCGGCGAACCGATTTCGTCTCTATAAAGCCAAACATTTTGTAGACATATTCGAGTCTGAAACTTTGTATTATAAAAAGTGAAGTCTTTTATGATAGTAGGTATGGATAAACATTTTTTCTCATTTAAATATCTATACTAATATTATAAAGAGAGAACATTAGTATTTTTGTATGTTCGTAATGATTTGGCTATATATTATCCCGTTTAAATCAAAGGTACATTCATGGAGACCTAATTTGCAACCTAAGTCGGCAATAAAACGGTCGAAAAAACACGTTTCTTACGAACGCTGCTCAATTGAAAACAGATGGAAGAATATTTTCTATGGAAGAGTTGTACAACTTAATAAGACCTACAAAAAAGTCCCCGACAGCATATGTCTATCTCTTAAGGTTGACTCACAGTAACCATTTTAAACTTTAATTTTTTGTTAAAAAATATTACATAACTTCCAGGGCCATTTTCAAGTATATAGTATTAATCCTTATCCAAATAATTACGTCAATTAGCTTGGCCACATATTATAGATCAAAATTGTCCTTTACAGTATATAATTCTAATGAAAACTCAAGAAGATATCACGGATTTCACATACACGCATCGCAAAATTAATAAAATATTTGCAGTCAAACCACAGAATAGGTCATAGTTACTACGAAAATATTATTATAAGGTTAGCTTTTCTGTAGATCCCCACCGATCGCAATCAATTTGAAGTCAATATAGTACAATAATATGATCTATTGTATAAAATAATAATGATCTATATATATAATATAATATTTTAAACCACCCCGACTGATCTATGTATAATCTTTTCATTAAAAGCATTCCAATGACTCTAAACACGACATTTAAAATCTGAGCTGTAAGTTGGTGAGGATTTGAGTATTCTGTAAAGTCCAGGAGATGTCCTAGCATCAGGTCAATGCTTCCATGTTCTTACAATATCGTTGAAGAAGAAGATTTTCGAATTGATCAGACCTATGAAAGTTGATTACAGCTCATAGTTTTATAACGATTGAACGAATTTTCATGAATCAAAGCTAAGAACACTCTCGATGAAGACATCTATAAAAAAAAAACTATCAATAATAAAATCAAAATCGGTTCATCAGGTTGGGTGCTAAGTTGCTACAGACAGACACACAGATACACACGTTAAACGTATAATACCCATACTTTTTGCGTCGGGGAACGCCGTACCGTAAGGTTACGGCGGCAGATGTTCTCCTGCTGGTAACCTACTTTTCAACCGACTTACAAAAAGAAGGAGGTTCTCAATTCGTCTGTATGTTTCTTTTTTAACCGACTTCAAAAGGAGGAGGTTTCTCAATTAATTATTGGTATATTTAATGATCCCACGAAAACTCATGATTCATGAATGCACATAAAACTTTCATTGGTAGGTATATAGCTAGGATTAGAACTAACGACCCTCGGGTGAGAATCAGGGTAACTATCCTTTATGCCAAAGGGCCGTCCAATATCACTACGTAAATGTTATAAAACAATGTCCATCACTGCGTCTGTCTGTCTGTTCGCAATAATTTCAATAGCTTCTGAACGGATTATCATGCGGTTTTCACCAATAGCCAGAGTGTTTATGAGGAAGGTTTAGGTCTTAGGTGCATAATTCGTTAAGGTTTTGTGTAAATTGGTTGACATAATGACGATGATTGTTAAATATGTTAATATTTTATATTCGATGCAACAAACTGACGCAAATTTTGTAGGCATATATGTTCTACCCGTGCGAAGCCGGGGCGGGCTGCTAGTTGTTTATATAATATTATTACAAATGATATGGTCTAAGTTAAGATACTAAACATCATGCATCTCTGTAAGTAGAAATTAGCAAAGAGATGAGGTGCTGGATAACTTTTATTTCTGTTATCAGCATAGTATCAATCCCCTAAACCTTTGTTCGTACCTGTTTAGCACAGAATATTACCGGTTGAACCGCCTAATGGAATTATACCTCTGTTGGGTTCGTATCATCATCGCATCATCATTCTTTGTTCAGTTCCGTATCATCATTATCATCACCATTATCCGCCTTCCCATGATCCGCCACTGGGTTTCGTACTTATTTACTAAATTGTACACAGATAAAAATAAGCCTTTCCATTATGTATGTCACTAGTGTCACTACACAATTGAACTATTGTTGTATTTACATAAATACAGTAACGCCTTTTTCCCGTTAGGGTAGGCATAGACTACTTCTTTCCACATGCTACGATCCTGACGTACATCTTTCGCTTCTTCCACTTTCATGAGCGCCTTCATACATGCTCGCCGGTTACATGTACTTTTGACCGATCTGGTCGTGATACATTCGCCTAGGTCGGCCTCTACCGGCTAGCCTATTTACAATTTAAATCTGTTTCGTCAATATTTTTTCGTCCATCCTCTCTAGATATCCGAACCATCTTACCATCCCTTTCTCTATCTTTGTCACTACATCTTCTACCACACCATAGAAAAGATAATAATACACCACACCACAACATTCCCTTATCACGCTGTTCTCCACCTTATCCATCAGAGTCACTCTTGTTGTATTAAATAGTTAATTATTTGTAGGAAGAAGACAGCCTTCACAATATTGAAAGAGAAGCGTGTAGTACCATGTATATAGAACTACTAGAAAAAATAGGCGATGCATTCGACAGAATACCTAACTTTATAAAAGATAAATTACCCGGATACGATAGAAAAGTATATGCACGAATGAAAAAGATAAAAATTAAATTAAAGAATGGTATCAAATCGAGATATAACGATAGTTTAACCACACAAGTGCCTGAAGAGAGTCTCATTAATATAAGTAACGATAGTCAGTCTATAATCAATAATTACGACGATGATCTCGAAGACTTCGATCTAGAAAGAAGTCAAGTAGGAACTAAGAAAACGGCAAGCTTAGAAATTAGTAAACAGAATAAAACATCGACACCAGATTTAGATTTCAATAAGGCCGGTCCCAGCAAAACTATATACTCGGATCTAGCTAAGAAATCTCTGTCATTCGATAAGTTTTCGCCTTGTAATTCGCCAGCATATTTGAACGATAGCAATCAATCAGAGATTACGTTAGATGTCAGTGATGCCAATAAAACAAAAGGCAAGTTCGTTTTCAAAAAACCTTCAAGATTGACGATGGATGATAGCAAAACGAAAGATATACCGTCATCTACGGCCGAGAGAATAAAAAGCGCCACAGAAAGATTGAAACCAATTCTGCCTCAAGAACGACCGAAATTGGTTCCTCTAGCAAATAGTTCAGTGCCATTTCAACCTCCACAACTGAGTAAAAGTTCCTTACTGAATTCAAATAAACCTTGTACTGTAGTGTCTCCTATTGTGAAGGAGTCATTTAATGAGGACATAGAGATTAATGAAGAGTACAGTGATGATTGTGTAGTGCCTATACTTGATTTGGATGATGAGGTTGAAGAAGTGCCTTCATCTAGTGGGATGGGTTCTAATGGGTCCCCCAGTACGAGTAAAATGGTACTAGGGAATAAGGAAGTGACAGTAGACGAAGAAGGTTGGCCGGAGTATAGGATAGAAGACTTTGAGGATGACTTGGAGCATCTAACACAAGCGCCGAGTGATGAGCCCGTGGAGATCAATCTGATGGAACAGTCCACGGTCGAAGATGTAGCTAAAAGGAAATATGAAGGCATGGGAGATTTCCAAGCGGGGACGCAGAACGATGGCATTACTGGTTAGTAATCAGTTCCTTTATATAGATTTCTTGTCATACTTTTGCTGCAAAATCGTACCAGAAAAAGGTAGATATGGCTTATTTAGCCAAATATTAAGACCCCACGCTTTCAGCTGACAAAATGTCGAAGAGTGTATCAATTAAAAAAAATTGTGTGATTGACTTAGTACGCACGTAACAAGTTATACTTCTTTGTCTTATCAAAACAGAAATAAATAACTCAACCTGCATTTGTAGGAACGACTTAGAATTAGACTTTATTTATTTAATGTTTGTTAGTTACCTCAAAACTGCGTCATTTAATAACCTTTAATAAATTTAGAAAATTTAGAAAAATCTTAATTTTTTGAGGTAGTATACTTCTACCTACATGCACTATTCATTATTCTGTAACACGTGCTAGGATTTGAACCGGTGATTTCTCACTTAGAAGTCAAGCCATCCTTTACACCACCGGGGCTCTCAAAATTTTATTCAGTATTTAAACATATTTAGATTTAACATATTATTTTTTGGATAAAAATTGTCTGAAGTACTGAAACATGCATTGGGTTGCGGGTGCACGTAATAGTACGGTTGGCAACCCTACATTAATCAGGGGAATTAAACATGTGTTTTAAGTGCGTCGTTCGACGTCTAGATGAAAGCTGAATGGCTCAATACCTTTTTTTTGTAAATTCAAAGCCATAAGTTATGTTTCTGTAATTTTTATTGAATATGATCTATTTAATGTTATTTGACGTGTGTAAGTGCAAATTTTTAATTTGCCCATATACTGAATACATGCTTTGACTTTTGACTTTTTGACTATTCTAATGTGGTATTGGTAATTGTCTCCCTACTAAGGTATCCCTGTATAATAGTATCAATTTGGCAATAAAAATTTTCATTTATCAATATGTATGAAAGAGCTTAGAGCATGAAGTCCTCAATAAGCATCTCATGCAGGAGAGTTCGACGGTGTGGAGTACCCTCACTCGGGGCTGATGATGGAGATGTTCCAGGAGAAGTTTGGTCTGAAGTCCTTCCGTCCCAACCAGCTGCAAGTCATCAACGCCACCTTGTTGGGGAACGACTGCTTCGTACTTATGCCTACTGGAGGAGGTACACTACTTTATTCTTTTACTAGCTGTGCCCCGTGGTTTTACCTGTATAGACATCGTTCCCGTGAGATTTTTTAAAATATTTTATAGGCTAGCGTTTGTCTACTATATCTCAACTGTTTGTAAGTGATGATGCGGTCGAAGATGGTAAGCACGCTAGGCTTAGAATGGGTACTGGCTCTCAAGGATAGCTGCCGGAATACATTAGATGTTTGGCGACAGATTTTCTAACTTGAGGGTGATAAGTGGCCAGGCGGACACCAGATAGTGTCCTAGTCCTACCACCATGCCATCCATAAAAAGTACCATGTGTTAATTCAAGGTGTAAGCTATCTACATACCAAATTTCATGTCAATCAGTTGAGTAGTTTTAGCGTGAAGAAGTAACAAACATTTACTTTACATTTACACTTACACACTCACAAACTTTCGCCTATATTAGTTTAGTTGGGTTTTAATTTGACACAACAAAGTCATGCATCCAATCGATTTGCCGACTTCCGTCATGACGTTCGGTGCTAGCTAATTTAAAATATTGTTTCGGGATAGTTGCGCTCTATGAATTGTATGAAGTCAGTTGTCCAGCGCATCATCTCACTGTCGTCTTCCATTTGCAGTTTATATTCCATGCTTCCATCTTAAACTGAATCGCTGAACATGAGGTGAGATAGTGTTCAAGTGTTTATCTGTTCAATATAAAATAAAAACTTTATGACATTTGTGTCCAGCGAAATTTCATATGTGATAATTATGAAATATTCAATGTATATAATTTCTTAATTTGTTTGAAAGAGTATGCTTCCCAGGTGGTGGTTATTTCTTTAAGGTAACGAGCTCAGTGACACGCAAATTTTGTAAATCCAAAGTTTTGACGCATTTTTTGTTATATGCAGAAGTTGTGGCATACATGTCATGTACACAAAACATTAGATGCGGTACGGTCAGGCATGATCCGATGCGCTGTAACTAATGTACAAGTATAAGGCGCTCTTATATTTTTACCGTCATCTGTCTGCATTATATGTCCGACATTTTACTATCAAATTTTGATTCTGATTCTGTCGTAATGCACTGAACGGTACAAGCAATAGACCGTTATGTTTGAGAAGTGGAAACGAGTATAACAGAACAACGTCTAGAAACATCAAGTAACACTAATATAAATCTTCAAATATATGGACCAAACTCCGCAACTCACCCTATATAATCTCTCGCGTAATCTAAACGATAATTTACTTTCAGGCAAGTCCTTATGCTACCAACTGCCAGCATTGCTAACTCCCGGCGTGACGATAGTTGTGTCTCCATTGAAGTCACTCATACTGGACCAGGTCAACAAGCTGCTGTCGCTAGACGTGAGTACATGTTGTGTTATGTCACCTAAGCAGTTGTTATGTCAGTTGTCTCTATGTTAACAACATTGCTAACTGTCTTAGTGACGATAGTTGTGTCTCCGTTGAAGTCACTAATACTGGACCAGGTCAACAAGCTGCTGTCGCTAGACGTCAGTACATGTTGTGTTATGTCATCTAACTAGTTGTTATGTCAGTTGTCTCTATGTTAACAACATTGCTAACTGTCTTAGTGACGATAGTTGTGTCTCCGTTGAAGTCACTAATACTGGACCAGGTCAACAAGCTGCTGTCGCTAGACGTCAGTACATGTTGTGTTATGTCATCTAACTAGTTGTTATGTCAGTTGTCTCTATGTTAACAACATTGCTAACTGTCTTAGTGACGATAGTTGTGTCTCCGTTGAAGTCACTAATATTGGACCAGCTCAACAAGCTGCTGTCGCTAGACGTCAGTACATGTTGTGTTATGTCATCTAACTAGTTGTTATGTCAGTTGTCTCTATGTTAACAACATTGCTAACTGTCTTAGTGACGATAGTTGTGTCTCCGTTGAAGTCACTAATACTGGACCAGGTCAACAAGCTGCTGTCGTTAGACGTCAGTACATGTTGTGTTATGTCATCTAACTAGTTGTTATGTCAGTTGTCTCTATGTTAACAACATTGCTAACTGTCTTAGTGACGATAGTTGAGTCTCCGTTGAAGTCACTAATACTGGACCAGGTCAACAAGCTGCTGTCGCTAGACGTCAGTACATGTTGTGTTATGTCATCTAACTAGTTGTTATGTCAGTTGTCTCTATGTTAACAACATTGCTAACTGTCTTAGTGACGATAGTTGTGTCTCCGTTGAAGTCACTAATACTGGACCAGGTCAACAAGCTGCTGTCCTTAGACGTGAGTACATGTTGTGTTATGTCACCTAAGCAGTTGTTATGTCAGTTGTCTCTATGTTAACAACATTGCTAACTATCTTAGTGACGATAGTTGTGTCTCCGTTGAAGTCCCTAATACTGGACCAGGTCAACAAGCTGCTGTCGCTAGACGTCAGTACATGTTGTGTTATGTCATCTAACTAGTTGTTATATCAGTTGTCTCTATGTTAACAACATTGCTAACTGTCTTTGTGACGATAGTTGTGTCTCCGTTGAAGTCACTAATACTGGACCAGGTCAACAAGCTGCTGTCGCTAGACGTCAGTACATGTTGTGTTATGTCATCTAACTAGTTGTTATGTCAGTTGTCTCTATGTTAACAACATTGCTAACTGTCTTAGTGACGATAGTTGTGTCTCCGTTGAAGTCACTAATACTGGACCAGGTCAACAAGCTGCTGTCCTTAGACGTGAGTACATGTTGTGTTATGTCACCTAAGCAGTTGTTATGTCAGTTGTCTCTATGTTAACAACATTGCTAACTATCTTAGTGACGATAGTTGTGTCTCCGTTGAAGTCACTAATACTGGACCAGGTCAACAAGCTGCTGTCGCTAGACGTCAGTACATGTTGTGTTATGTCATCTAACTAGTTGTTATGTCAGTTGTCTCTATGTTAACAACATTGCTAACTGTCTTTGTGACGATAGTCGTGTCTCCGTCACTCATACTTTAACAGGCCCCCTAGACAAAATCCAATTTCTGTTTTCATTCACGATAACGCAACTTCTAAATGTATGGGAAATGACAACTTTGTTGCGGAAAATGTCATGTCATTCCCATACATTTTGAACTTGCGTTAGCGTGAATGGAAACAGAAATTGGATTTTTTCTAGAGGGCCGGTGAACAAGTTTTATTTTATGTATGTTATAACCAAAGAGCTGGTGCTTACATCGGCCAACGTATTAGCCTAGCTATACAACGAGGCAACGTCGCTAGCTTTTGGGGAACATTACGGGGAGGTAGTGATCTAGGTTCTGTATTTTATTTATAGTTTAAGTATTATATATTGTAGTTTATATAATTTTCATATTGTCATTGATGTAAGGGATGTAAGGGAGCACAAATACCACCTCAGTGTTCTCAGCCAACCTCAGCTGCCCGTGGTGCATCCTGCTGACAAACTATAACGAGGCTCTGGCGACCGACAAATGGCGGTATAACCATTTCAAAATTATGGCGTAGCTAAATACTACAGGCCGGTGACGGGCAGCAGCGTCACCGGTGCGATGAGCTACGTTCTGTGATCGCCAACCCGCCTGCCCAGCGTGATGATTGGGGCATGTCCCTCCAAAAGATGGAAAGTCACACGCACGCCAAAGTCCCAAGGCAGTGACTGGAAAAGAAGAGCCGAAGATCGGGCTCAGTGGATCATCTTGGGAGAGGCCTGCGTGCATCAGTGGGCTGACACCGGCTGATTATGATGATATTGTCATTAGGTAATTATTTTTAAGTTTTTTAAATAAATGTGTTAACAGTTATAAGTTCAATTGTTGGTCAGATCCCGGCAGCACACCTGTCCGGCGACATATCTGTGTCGGCGTGCGACGAGATCTACCACAAGCTGTCGCTCCGCGAGCCGGCCATCAAGCTGCTGTACGTCACGCCGGAGAAGATCTCCAGCTCCAACAAGTTCCAGGACATGCTGGATATGCTGTACTCCCGGGGGAAGATAGCCAGGTAGATACACTTTGTATCTGGACTTCTGTTAACTTACTAAAATCTAAAAATACTATATATATAATCTACTAAATACTAAATATCCTCTTAGTTATGTTGTTCTAAAAAAATGTCACAGATAAAAACCATTGTTTTTTTTTATGTTTCCAATCCAATATTCCGCACTGTATTTGAAATGTTTGTTTTGCTTTAACTTTAATAATTAAACTAATTTATTAATTTACAACAAAACACAAAAAGGGAACTTAACGAAACTTATGTGATGCCGATGTAGGATGCAATCGACATATATTTCAGCTTTATCCGGAAGCCCTCATCGGGTGATCGGCTGAGGGACGCTCTCCGTCGCTTCACGCCTCGCACTCAAGTAAAATGCTCGTTTCTAAATTTATAATTTTAAAAGCGAAGGAAAATTATTTAAGATCGTTTAAATAAAACTGGCCAAGTGCGAGTCAGACTTTTGTCTCGCACACGGAGGGTCCCGAACTGCAGTATATCACCACGGTAATATTATATTACCGTGTCCTACGAATAAATAATAAGTCTATAATAAATAGACTATTCTATTTAGACTATTTATTCGTAGACCGTGTCAATACTAAACATGCTTATTAACTACAACGCCATCTAACGAATTTCTAACACCAACTAAGTGAACGTTAACACAAAGGTGTTAGGGTAGGTAACTAATATTATTAATAAGGTAAACAATCGTTCATAGATTGCACTATAGTAAAAACGCGTTTTTGTATGGTTATGGTATTGAAGTTAAAAATTAAAGGGGGACCCCGTTTAATTTTTAACTTTGTTCTGTTTTTAGTATTTGTTGTTATAGCGGCAACAGAAATACATCATCTGTGAAAATTTCAACCGTCTTACTATCACGGTTCATGAGATACAGCCTGGAGACAGATGGACAGACAGACAGACGGACAGTGGAGTCTCAGTAATAGGGTTTCGTTGGTACCCTTTAGGTTCGGAACCCTAAAAACTAAAAGTACCGACTTCTAACGTCGCGTTATTCATTTTCAGTACTAAGTTTGAAGTGTTTATCTTCTTATCTCTGGAGATACTAGAATACTGAACATATCTCGATGAAATTTAAATGTGACCACCTTTGAAGTATACCCTTTCAAATAAAAAAGAATATTCTAAATTGGTTCATGCGTCTTCGAGTAATCGGTGAACATACACTAAAAAAATACATATAGTCGAATAAAGAACCTCCTTCTTTTTGAAATCGGTTAAATAGCGCAGTTGTCAAGTGATGCGCTTAATATTGAAGATTAAAGAGGTCAAAATGGCGCTCCATGTCTTATTAATGACACGTACGAGAGCTGTGTCTCCAACAATGGTTGGGAATGCGGACCGTGCTCAGTGACGTATCATTAGTGAGATTTACTTCTAGTAATGGACTAAACCTCTCGAATTTCTACAGGTTTATATAGGTATCGATTTTCCGACTGATTTGCTACCAAAAAGTAGCTTATTACCATCAAAGCAAAAATCTGCCGCCATAACCTTACGGTGTTCCGGCAGCACACAGCCCTTGAAAGTCAGTATTCTAGCGTGTTCACCATCTTCGACCACATCGCATGCCACCAGGCGAGATAGTAGTCAAACGCTAGCCTGTAAGATATTAAAAAAAATAGACCTTATATTATGTTCCATAGGTTTGTAATAGACGAGGCGCACTGCGTCTCTCAATGGGGTCACGACTTCCGTCCGGACTACAAGCGTCTCCACATCCTGCGAGACAGGTTCCCCGACACCAACATGATGTCGCTCACTGCCACCGCCACGCCCAGGGTGCGCATGGATATACTGCACCAGCTGAAGGTTAAACGGTGAGATTTTACATGAGGTGGATATTTATAGAGCAGGTGGAGATTTATAGATAGGTGCAGATTTAAAGAGAAGGTGGAGATTTATGGATAGGTGGAAATTTATAGATAGGTGGAGATTTATAGATAGGTGTCTCCTCCTTCATATTCATTCATAGAGAAAGTGGAGATTTATAGATAGATGGAGATATATAGATAGGTGGCTATACCTAGATATGTAGAGATTTATAGTTCAGGTGGAGATGTATAGAGGAGGTGGAGATTTACAGAGAAGGTGGATATTTATAGAAGATGTGGATATTTATAGAGGAGTTGGAGATTTATAAATAGGTGGCGATTTATGGAGGTGGTGGAGATTTATATAGGAGGTGGAGATTTATACATAGGTGGTAGAGATTTATAGTGGAGGTGGATATTTACAGAGAAGGTGGGGACAGATAGGTGGAGATTTATAGAAAAGTGGAGATTTATAGAGGTGGTAGAGATTTATAGGGGAGGTGGATATTTACAGAGATGGTGGAGATTTATATATAGGTGGAGGTTTATAGTTGCGGTGGAGATGTATAGATGAGGTCGTGATTTATAGACGTGGTGAAGATTTGTTGGCAAGGCGGAGCACAAGGCGCACATTTATAATTATGTAAAAGAGGCATAAAGTAACACACGAGGCGGTGGTTTTAATACATGATGTGCACACAAAGCATTAAACTTTAAAAAATATATAAAATAGTAATAAAAAAACTTGTTTCTAGATGTAAATGGTTCCTGTGCAGTTTCAACAGACCAAACTTGATATACTCCATCTACGAGAAGAAGCCGAAAGGCATCAACCAAGATGTCGCCAACTTCATAAAGGAGAAGTTTCCCAGGTAAGTTATTTTGAAAGATGAATTATGGACATTGAATTTAAGTCAGTTTAAGTTACATATATTTGTGTTGAACCGATTGTTTTTACATTTTACAAGATAGCGTTTGAACACGCCTGGTGGTAAGCGATGATGTGGTCGAAGGTAGTCAATATGCTAGTCCTATACTACTCTGACTCTTAGGGCTAAGAGCTGCTAGAACACCGTAAGTTATGGCGGCAAATTTTCTCCATGATGGTGGTAAAGGAACTCAAAAAACTCAAAAACTTTATTATAAGAACTTTAGTTTGTAAGTTTTTGCGAGAAATATTAATATTTATTTGGATGTATGTGATGTGTGTGCTGAAATAAATGTGTTTCGTGTCTTTCTTTCTGCCGGTGAATTAAACTCCTTGCCTGAATCTGTATTTTCCAAACCTAGATGATTCGAAAAATACTCATTCGAAAAACACTCATTTGAATACAGGGGTCTTAAAGTCGTAAGTATCTTCTAGGAGACCTTGCTACTTAGACCTCATCGTCAATTCATATCAAACGAAATAGCGCTCAAGTTTTTACATTTAATGTGAACATTCTGGCTGTTTTTCGCGTTGTATTATTTCGGATATGCTCTGACCCAGATTTCGGCCTAACATTCAGTACGCCATCATCTGGGAGCGGCTAGGATGGGGGCGATCCACGTCGTGTCGACGCAATTGTATATGCGACGAATATACAATTATACCATAATATGAGTCAAAGATCGGGCTCAGTGGCGTGTCTTTTGAGAGGAATATGTCCAGCATTGGGCTGATACCGGCTGATTATAATGTATACAACGCAAAAATCAGCCGGTATGTTCATATTTAATTTAAAAACTTGGCCACTAAGTCGCTTGAAGTTAAAATAAATGGCGACGTGGTTTGTCTAAATAGCAAATTCGCTTAGAAGATACTTATTCACTTACGAACTAAGGTCCCCCACAAGGATCGGGAAATACAGACTCAGGCAAGGAATTTGATTCCAGACAGAAAGAAAGACGGAAAACACATTTATTCAGCACACAAATCACATACTAAAACAGTAGTGTACTAAAAAAAGAATAGATAGTGTTAAGATTTCAATCTTACCGCTTGTTTTAGTTTGTACTCGCCACCACTAGATGGCGTTAGTATGCAAAATAGCTCGCGGTGGTGTTTCATTTGTCGAATTAATGTAAGTTTGTATGAGCAAATATATTAAGTTGTTGACAGTTCAGCGAATCTTGTTTCCCGAGTTTTATTTATTTATTACCTCGAAGGTTTTTTGGATTTGTACAGATAGACAACTCAATACATGTTCGTTCCTTTTAAAAGCGGCGGACGTTTATGTTTATCATCATCATTTACAGCCAGTATTCTTCCACTGTTGGACAAAGGCCTCTCCTACGGCGGACGTTAACGTGTATAATTGATTTGTTCGACAGAGATTCAGGCATAGTATACTGCCTGTCGCGCAAAGAATGCGAGAGCGTAGCGGAGGACCTCCGTCGACAGGGGCTACAAGCGGCGCCCTACCACGCCGGGCTGGCTGACAAGAAGCGAGAGGCGGTGCAGACTGGGTGGCTCGCTGACAGATATAAAGTGGTGAGTCTACACGTAGACAGAGAAAAGAATAGACCGCGGGTAGCTCCGTCTCCTTCCCACATGAAACAGGATATACTATTGAGATATTCCTTGTAAGGGAAAAGGACAAAGCTATAATATTACCCTTTCTCAGTGCGTGCCGGGTTTTACAGGGTCAGTAACGTTGTTAGCCGTTCTTAGCTCAAACTGTGACCTTTATTGCTATATATCACTTGGTTCTAAATACATAAATGTTACAATCTTCTATCTCATGTGGCCACGCTACCCAAATCTCTATAGATTTATTCCTCTACGTAGCGATACCTATACTCGTGTTAAATGCTCGACGGTGCGCTAGGGACGGTCGCGTGTGGTACGTCACTTATCGATTACCGCTTATACAGTAAATGCACAGAGAGTCCGTAACTGGTGTCCTACAACCAGATTTTATTGCTATGAAACGTGTTATAAGAAGTGGGGTTGTGGGTGGGCTATCAACACTAAACCTTCTACTCTTAACTCTTTAATAAAGAAGATGCAAAAGTAATATTTATGCATTTTAAGCATTGTTACTACGCTAAACAGGCTACGCTGTATTTGTTGCACGATTCCATTCGAAGCACGTCTACAGGTGTCTTTGGAACTAAATTTGATACTTCTGACATAAAATTGACAGTTTTTGCACATCCATAAATTATCCATGCAATTTCCTGACGGCTTCGTGTGAATTAATATTTCTGAAAGCTGTATAGGCAAGAAATTGTCCACTATCTCACCTGATGTTAAGTGAAAATGTGCTTCAAGATTTGTTTACCTGGAAAATACCTATTCACTTACAACTTGGAAACCCCAAGATGTTAGTTATCTGGAAACTGACGCAGGCAAGGAATTAATACTTCACTTGTATCTCCATTCCAGATTTGCGCAACAATAGCGTTCGGCATGGGCGTAGACAAGGCAGACGTGCGCTACGTGATCCACCACTCCCTGCCCAAGTCAGTGGAGGGATACTACCAGGAGGCGGGCCGCGCCGGCCGGGACGGAGCGCCCGCACACTGCGTGCTGTACTACTCGTACGGTGACGTAGTGCGACACAGGAGGATGCAGGACTGTGAGTGTAGTTATACAGCGTGATGTTACACTCACACTCAGTGCAGGGATACTACCAGGAGGCGGGCCGCGCCGGCCGGGACGGAGCGCCCGCACACTGCGTGCTGTACTACTCGTACGGTGACGTAGTGCGACACAGGAGGATGCAGGACTGTGAGTGTAGTTATACAGCGTGATGTTACACTCACACTCAGTGCAGGGATACTACCAGGAGGCGGGCCGCGCCGGCCGGGACGGAGCGCCCGCACACTGCGTGCTGTACTACTCGTACGGTGACGTGGTGCGACACAGGAGGATGCAGGACTGTGAGTGTAGTTATACAGCGTGATGTTACACTCACACTCAGTGCAGGGATACTACCAGGAGGCGGGCCGCGCCGGCCGGGACGGAGCGCCCGCACACTGCGTGCTGTACTACTCGTACGGTGACGTGGTGCGACACAGGAGGATGCAGGACTGTGAGTGTAGTTATACAGCGTGATGTTACACTCACACTCAGTGCAGGGATACTACCAGGAGGCGGGCCGCGCCGGCCGGGACGGAGCGCCCGCACACTGCGTGCTGTACTACTCGTACGGTGACGTGGTGCGACACAGGAGGATGCAGGACTGTGAGTGTAGTTATACAGCGTGATGTTACACTCACACTCAGTGCAGGGATACTACCAGGAGGCGGGCCGCGCCGGCCGGGACGGAGCGCCCGCACACTGCGTGCTGTACTACTCGTACGGTGACGTGGTGCGACACAGGAGGATGCAGGACTGTGAGTGTAGTTATACAGCGTGATGTTACACTCACACTCAGTGCAGGGATACTACCAGGAGGCGGGCCGCGCCGGCCGGGACGGAGCGCCCGCACACTGCGTGCTGTACTACTCGTACGGTGACGTGGTGCGACACAGGAGGATGCAGGACTGTGAGTGTAGTTATACAGCGTGATGTTACACTCACACTCAGTGCAGGGATACTACCAGGAGGCGGGCCGCGCCGGCCGGGACGGAGCGCCCGCACACTGCGTGCTGTACTACTCGTACGGTGACGTGGTGCGACACAGGAGGATGCAGGACTGTGAGTGTAGTTATACAGCGTGATGTTACACTCACACTCAGTGCAGGGATACTACCAGGAGGCGGGCCGCGCCGGCCGGGACGGAGCGCCCGCACACTGCGTGCTGTACTACTCGTACGGTGACGTGGTGCGACACAGGAGGATGCAGGACTGTGAGTGTAGTTATACAGCGTGATGTTACACTCACACTCAGTGCAGGGATACTACCAGGAGGCGGGCCGCGCCGGCCGGGACGGAGCGCCCGCACACTGCGTGCTGTACTACTCGTACGGTGACGTGGTGCGACACAGGAGGATGCAGGACTGTGAGTGTAGTTATACAGCGTGATGTTACACTCACACTCAGTGCAGGGATACTACCAGGAGGCGGGCCGCGCCGGCCGGGACGGAGCGCCCGCACACTGCGTGCTGTACTACTCGTACGGTGACGTGGTGCGACACAGGAGGATGCAGGACTGTGAGTGTAGTTATACAGCGTGATGTTACACTCACACTCAGTGCAGGGATACTACCAGGAGGCGGGCCGCGCCGGCCGGGACGGAGCGCCCGCACACTGCGTGCAGTACTACTCGTACGGTGACGTGGTGTGTCACAGGAGGATGCAGGACTGTGAGTGTAGTTATACAGCGTGATGTTACACTCACACTCAGTGCAGGGATACTACCAGGAGGCGGGCCGCGCCGGCCGGGACGGAGCGCCCGCACACTGCGTGCTGTACTACTCGTACGGTGACGTGGTGCGACACAGGAGGATGCAGGACTGTGAGTGTAGTTATACAGCGTGATGTTACACTCACACTCAGTGCAGGGATACTACCAGGAGGCGGGCCGCGCCGGCCGGGACGGAGCGCCCGCACACTGCGTGCTGTACTACTCGTACGGTGACGTGGTGTGACACAGGAGGATGCAGGACTGTGAGTGTAGTTATACAGCGTGATGTTACACTCACACTCAGTGCAGGGATACTACCAGGAGGCGGGCCGCGCCGGCCGGGACGGAGCGCCCGCACACTGCGTGCTGTACTACTCGTACGGTGACGTGGTGCGACACAGGAGGATGCAGGACTGTGAGTGTAGTTATACAGCGTGATGTTACACTCACACTCAGTGCAGGGATACTACCAGGAGGCGGGCCGCGCCGGCCGGGACGGAGCGCCCGCACACTGCGTGCTGTACTACTCGTACGGTGACGTGGTGCGACACAGGAGGATGCAGGACTGTGAGTGTAGTTATACAGCGTGATGTTACACTCACACTCAGTGCAGGGATACTACCAGGAGGCGGGCCGCGCCGGCCGGGACGGAGCGCCCGCACACTGCGTGCTGTACTACTCGTACGGTGACGTAGTGCGACACAGGAGGATGCAGGACTGTGAGTGTAGTTATACAGCGTGATGTTACACTCACACTCAGTGCAGGGATACTACCAGGAGGCGGGCCGCGCCGGCCGGGACGGAGCGCCCGCACACTGCGTGCTGTACTACTCGTACGGTGACGTGGTGCGACACAGGAGGATGCAGGACTGTGAGTGTAGTTATACAGCGTGATGTTACACTCACACTCAGTGCAGGGATACTACCAGGAGGCGGGCCGCGCCGGCCGGGACGGAGCGCCCGCACACTGCGTGCTGTACTACTCGTACGGTGAAGTGGTGCGACACAGGAGGATGCAGGACTGTGAGTGTAGTTATACAGCGTGATGTTACACTCACACTCAGTGCAGGGATACTACCAGGAGGCGGGCCGCGCCGGCCGGGACGGAGCGCCCGCACACTGCGTGCTGTACTACTCGTACGGTGACGTGGTGTGACACAGGAGGATGCAGGACTGTGAGTGTAGTTATACAGCGTGATGTTACACTCACACTCAGTGCAGGGATACTACCAGGAGGCGGGCCGCGCCGGCCGGGACGGAGCGCCCGCACACTGCGTGCTGTACTACTCGTACGGTGACGTGGTGCGACACAGGAGGATGCAGGACTGTGAGTGTAGTTATACAGCGTGATGTTACACTCACACTCAGTGCAGGGATACTACCAGGAGGCGGGCCGCGCCGGCCGGGACGGAGCGCCCGCACACTGCGTGCTGTACTACTCGTACGGTGACGTGGTGCGACACAGGAGGATGCAGGACTGTGAGTGTAGTTATACAGCGTGATGTTACACTCACACTCAGTGCAGGGATACTACCAGGAGGCGGGCCGCGCCGGCCGGGACGGAGCGCCCGCACACTGCGTGCTGTACTACTCGTACGGTGACGTGGTGCGACACAGGAGGATGCAGGACTGTGAGTGTAGTTATACAGCGTGATGTTACACTCACACTCAGTGCAGGGATACTACCAGGAGGCGGGCCGCGCCGGCCGGGACGGAGCGCCCGCACACTGCGTGCTGTACTACTCGTACGGTGACGTGGTGCGACACAGGAGGATGCAGGACTGTGAGTGTAGTTATACAGCGTGATGTTATACTCACACTCAGTGCAGGGATACTACCAGGAGGCGGGCCGCGCCGGCCGGGACGGAGCGCCCGCACACTGCGTGCTGTACTACTCGTACGGTGACGTGGTGCGACACAGGAGGATGCAGGACTGTGAGTGTAGTTATACAGCGTGATGTTACACTCACACTCAGTGCAGGGATACTACCAGGAGGCGGGCCGCGCCGGCCGGGACGGAGCGCCCGCACACTGCGTGCTGTACTACTTGTACGGTGACGTGGTGCGACACAGGAGGATGCAGGACTGTGAGTGTAGTTATACAGCGTGATGTTACACTCACACTCAGTGCAGGAATACTACCAGGAGGCGGGCCGCGCCGGCCGGGATGGAGCGCCCGCACACTGCGTGCTGTACCACTCGTACGGTGACGTGGTGCGACACAGGAGGATGCAGGATTGTGAGTGTAGTTATACAGCGTGATGTTACACTCACACTCAGTGCAGGGATACTACCAGGAGGCGGGCTGCGCCGGCAGGGACGGAGCGCCCGCACACTGCGTGCTGTACTACTCGTATGGTGACGTGGTGCGACACAGGAGGATGCAGGACTGTGAGTGTAGTTATACAGCGTGATGTTACACTCACACTCAGTGCAGGGATACTACCAGGAGGCGGGCCGCGCCGGCCGGGACGGAGCGCCCGCACACTGCGTGCTGTACCACTCGTACGGTGACGTGGTGCGACACAGGAGGATGCAGGACTGTGAGTGTAGTTATACAGCGTGATGTTACACTCACACTCAGTGCAGGGATACTACCAGGAGGCGGGCCGCGCCGGCCGGGATGGAGCGCCCGCACACTGCGTGCTGTACCACTCGTACGGTGACGTGGTGCGACACAGGAGGATGCAGGGCTGTGAGTGTAGTTATACACCGTGATGTTACACTCACACTCAGTGCAGGGATACTACCAGGAGGCGGGCCGCACCGGCCGGGACGGAGCGCCCGCACACTGCGTGCTGTACTACTCGTACGGTGACGTAGTGCGACACAGGAGGATGCAGGACTGTGAGTGTAGTTATACAGCGTGATGTTACACTCACATTCAGTGCAGGGATACTACCAGGAGGCGGGCCGCGCCGGCCGGGACGGAGCGCCCGCACACTGCGTGCTGTACCACTCGTACGGTGACGTGGTGCGACACAGGAGGATGCAGGGCTGTGAGTGTAGTTATACAGCGTGATGTTACACTCACACTCAGTGCAGGGATACTACCAGGAGGCGGGCCGCGCCGGCCGGGACGGAGCGCCCGCACACTGCGTGATGTACTACTCGTACGGTGACGTGGTGCGACACAGGAGGATGCAGGACTGTGAGTGTAGTTATACAGCGTGATGTTACACTCACACTCAGTGCAGGGATACTACCAGGAGGCGGGCCGCGCCGGCCGGGACGGAGCGCCCGCACACTGCGTGCTGTACCACTCGTACGGTGACGTGGTGCGACACAGGAGGATGCAGGGCTGTGAGTGTAGTTATACAGCGTGATGCTACACTCACACTCAGTGCAGGGATACTACCAGGAGGCGGGCCGCGCCGGCTGGGACGGAGCGCCCGCACACTGCGTGATGTACTACTTGTACGGTGACGTGGTGCGACACAGGAGGATGCAGGACTGTGAGTGTAGTTATACAGCGTGATGTTACACTCACACTCAGTGCAGTGGAAATGGGTCCAGGTAAAGGAATCGTGCACTGTGGCGTGTACTTGGCGAGGCCTTAGCTATTAGTGGGACTCACCTCGACAGTCGATCATGGAATGAACGAAATGAACTAAATGAAAGGGACGCAGCTATGTAGGCTGTATAGCTCCACATCTGTCATTTCGTTAATTTCAATCCCTATCAAACTTAGTGATAAGCCTGCTAGTAAGTCAATCAGTGCTTGGTATTTTTTTAAGTAGTTATGGGTGCAGGCATTGACATTCTATATCATTTCCTATTATAGTGGACCGGTCCGCCTCAGCAGAAGCCAAACGCGTGCACTCAGACAATTTGCTGCGAATGGTAGAAGTATGCGAGTCAGTGGGCGAATGTAGACGAGCCATGGTCCTCGCCTACCTCGGCGAGAGGTTCAGCCGGGACGAGTGTCGCGGCACGCCCACCGCCTGCGACAACTGCCGCACCCAACACCAGTACAAGGTAAACATATCGGATATCGGGTGACGCAGGCGACTCTTATTGGCCCGTCAGCGCCGGAACTCTCACTGACGGACCAATCACAGCCGCGCGCGAGCTCCAAACTACCCGCGACCCGCGCCCCAAACTACCCGCGACCCGCGCCCCAAACTACCCGCGACCCGCGCCCCAAACTATCTGCGACTCGCGCCCCAAACTACCCGCGACCCGCGCCCCAAACTACCCGCGACCCGCGCCCCAAACTATCCGTGACCCGCGCCCCAAACTACCCGCGACCCGCGCCCCAAACTACCCGCGACCCGCGCCCCAAACTACCCGCGACTCGTGCCCCAAACTATCTGCGACTCGCGCCCCAAACTACCCGCGACCCGCGCCCCAAACTACCCGCGACCCGCGCCCCAAACTATCTGCGACTCGCGCCCCAAACTACCCGCGACCCGCGCTCCAAACTATCCGCGACCCGCGCCCCAAACTACCCGCGACCCGCGCCCCAAACTACCCGCGACCCGCGCCCCAAACTACCCGCGACCCGCGCCCCAAACTACCCGCGACCCGCGCACTAGCAAAACAGATGATGTAATTACTTCTGCGCATCTACAGTGCGACGTAAAAAAGTTGACAATAAATGAGGGCGCCACTATTGCTTTTGTATCTTGTATGTTGCTACATACAAGATACAAAAGCAATAGTGGCACACAGTTAGTTAGAAACAAACGTTTTTGATACTTTACAAATCTTATATTTTTGCAAATATAAGATTTGCAAGACATGATTTATTATCTATATAAATTTTATAAATATATTATTTCTATTCAAATTCTTCTTTATTTATTTATATGCTTGTTTCTTACTTGCATTATTCACTGAGTGAAAACAAGTATCAAAATTCAGTAGTCGCGCAATAAATATTAATGTTTTGGTGTTGCCTGTTAGAGTGACTAGTTAGTTCTTACATAATTAATTTCTACTCTTTTATGTTGCACTGTAAAGAAAGGTTGACGTTTAGTTTGGTGCTGGGAGCTATAATGAAATAGAAATGTTTTTCGGTTGGAATGGCAAACTGTCCAGTGAAATTACAGGGCATGTTAGACTTAACGTTTTTATGTCTCGAGGTAACTAGGCGCAGTGCGGTGACATGCAAGGTTTTGGCTATCCAGAATTTTGCATGCCGTTGTATCTGTAATATGTACACGTCATCGCTTACCATCAGGCGAGCGTTGTGCTTGTCCTGTTACCTTGTATCATAAAAAAAAGTTTGTGTTCGTTTTTTTTTAATAGCATAGAGCCTCGAATTTGACCACTATTTCACCTATTGGTAAGTGATGATGCGGTCGTGGACGGTAGCACGCTAGGCATAGAATAGAAACTGGCTCTCAAGGATAGCTGCCGGAATACATTAGATGTTTGGCGAAAGATTTTCTTTTAACTTGAGGGTGGTAGCTGGCCAGACGGACACTAGATAGTGTCCTACCACCATGCGGGAGTTGGGGGTTTGTTAACGATGTTTTTCCGTTACTGGAGGGCCACTGCACACCCCGGACACTCGCTAAATCTCCATACAAACTAGCGTTTTAACGACCGACACTGTGACACCGACACAGACACTACACACGGATCGTTTTTCTATACGTGCATTTGTGTGCGTGATGTCTAAGGTTGTCGCCCGTAATCACCGTATCACAGATTATGTAATAGTTACTTCGTACATACGTACTACGTACTGACCGTATGAATATTTTTTGTACACTTACCCAAAAATTAACACTATAGATATTAGTCGCTATTTCGTAAACCATCATCTCCAGGTCCAGTCGACTTGCATAGAACAAACTGCACCACAGTAACTATTTTTTATTCTGTGTTGGGCGGCCAGCCAGAGCTGTACGAAACAATGTCGTGTGTCTTGCTCGCACGTTAGAGCGACATCAAGTAAAGAGAATATAAATACTACGTACCTACATCAAGTTCCCAATTGCTGTGTTATAAAAATGTTTAAACGTGAAAGTTTTTTAAATATTTTACAAATTAAGCGTTATTTACGCACGAGCATATATATCGTTGTTTCATTTATGAAAATGAATTCTAAAATACGAATATGTAGGTAGGTATACTAATACAATTAAGTGTTTATTATATACCTACGTAATAAGAACCCACGTAAATTTGAACCTCCAGTGTCTACTGGTCCCAACATAAATGTATGAAGTTGATGTTCTTCTCTCCGTGAGTAGTAATTGTTCTATAGTCGTACGCGTGTGGCGTCCTTGCTCAGCGCAGCTCCTCGACAGCTCCAGAGCGGTGGCGGGGTGAGGAAGCCCGGAATTGGTGGGGGGAACAGAGTGTCCGTTCTATACGTAGTATTATTATCTTTTCTATGGCCACTGTGAAAAGCGCATATAATTTTTTTGATAGAAAAATCCATTGGTTCACGGCGGGGATTGGGAACTCGGTATCTCTGGCGTCAAAGCCGACCATTCTCCTACTACACCACTGGGCCCTCAAAAAAGCTATTTTTAAAGCTTTTAACCCATAGACTAAGTATATTAAAAATAGACTTGTCCTTCAAATAATAATAATAACATGAGAAGGATAAAACTATACAATCACTAGTATGAGAGAGCGAGATGAACAACAATTGTTTATCCTTCTCTGCGTATGCGATTTTACAAACTGGCTCCAGCGCTGGCTCCAAGTTCTAGTGCACCCATTGGCTCTCACCGGCTGTCATGTATGACCCGACCAAATTATGTTAATTTTAATCTATAACTGGCATATGTATCACGTGTTTATCATTTTAGTCGGGTTATATCTCTATAGCTATTACATTCGCATACGCTAATGTACTCTCTATGTATATTATTTATGTATGTTTTAACCGTTTTCCAGCCAGTGGACGTAACAGAAGAGTGCAAGTTGATAGTGCGCTGTATCCGCAGCATGAGCTCCGCGCATCGTCCGTCGTACACGTTACTCCACATAGCGCAGGTGTTGCGCGGCTCAACGCAACAACGCACCGCCGCGTTACTCAACGCTCCTATACACGCTCGGTGAGACTTGGTTTGAACCGACTTCTAAAAAGGAGGAGGTTATATGTTCCACTGTATGCATTTTTTTTAAGTTTCACTATGGCTCTATACGATTTGTGTATTTAGTCAGTGTCTAAGTAATTTTTTAACACAGCTGTCAGTGTCACCTGCCAATCTTACGTAAATCAAAGTTAGTTCCTAAAATGGCCGCAGGTGGCGCTGGCACAAATCAATATAAAGGTTGACGCATCTCTACTAACATTTTTCTTCTCAGATCGATACCAATAAACAGCTGTTGGAAGTCGTTCATTATATGAAGAAACATAATAGAATAGTTCAAGTTTTTCTATGTATGTAAGATGTTGAATCCACATCTTTACTGAGGGTATGACTTGGACTAGACTACGACTTAAACTTGACTTAAGAGTAACTTTGACTCGACTTTACGACTTGAACATACGAAAACTTGACTTCCAAGTTCCACTGAACCAAATTCCACTGAATGTGTTCAGCGGAATTTTGGTGACTACCCAAAATGGCATGTTTCTCATCATTGTGCTGTTTGTTTCCCTACACTCACAGTCTCGTACACATTCACCGGCACTTAGTAGTTAACTTTCATTCACCGGGAATTCACCGGCACTTAGTAGGTCGTCCTATTTAAATGTTTTCGAATATGTATCTTCATAGATATGACTATAAATGTCTCAAACTTGCGACTGAAACTGACTCCAGCGGCACGGAAGTCGAGTGTTTTAGTTTTTAAACTATCTCAATTATGTGAATTCTAGATGCAAATCGTGGGACAAGAACGACCCGATGCGACTGCTGCGTCAGATGGTGGTGCGAGGTCTGCTGGCTGAGAAGCTGGTCGTCAACAACGATATAGCCAGCGCATACCTGGTGCTGGGGCCGCAGGTCGACAAGTTAGTTTACTGAGTCATCTATCTATCTCTGAGAAGCTGGTCGTCAACAACGATATAGCCAGCGCATACCTGGTGCTGGGGCCGCAGGTCGACAAGTTAGTTTACTGAGTCATCTATCTATCTCTGAGAAGCTGGTCGTCAACAACGATATAGCCAGCGCATACCTGGTGCTGGGGCCGCAGGTCGACAAGTTAGTTTACTGAGTCATCTATCTATCTCTGAGAAGCTGGTCGTCAACAACGATATAGCCAGCGCATACCTGGTGCTGGGGCCGCAGGTCGACAAGTTAGTTTACTGAGTCATCTATCTATCTCTGAGAAGCTGGTCGTCAACAACGATATAGCCAGCGCATACCTGGTGCTGGGGCCGCAGGTCGACAAGTTAGTTTACTGAGTCATCTATCTATCTCTGAGAAGCTGGTCGTCAACAACGATATAGCCAGCGCATACCTGGTGCTGGGGCCGCAGGTCGACAAGTTAGTTTACTGAGTCATCTATCTATCTCTGAGAAGCTGGTCGTCAACAACGATATAGCCAGCGCATACCTGGTGCTGGGGCCGCAGGTCGACAAGTTAGTTTACTGAGTCATCTATCTATCTCTGAGAAGCTGGTCGTCAACAACGATATAGCCAGCGCATACCTGGTGCTGGGGCCGCAGGTCGACAAGTTAGTTTACTGAGTCATCTATCTATCTCTGAGAAGCTGGTCGTCAACAACGATATAGCCAGCGCATACCTGGTGCTGGGGCCGCAGGTCGACAAGTTAGTTTACTGAGTCATCTATCTATCTCTGAGAAGCTGGTCGTCAACAACGATATAGCCAGCGCATACCTGGTGCTGGGGCCGCAGGTCGACAAGTTAGTTTACTGAGTCATCTATCTATCTCTGAGAAGCTGGTCGTCAACAACGATATAGCCAGCGCATACCTGGTGCTGGGGCCGCAGGTCGACAAGTTAGTTTACTGAGTCATCTATCTATCTCTGAGAAGCTGGTCGTCAACAACGATATAGCCAGCGCATACCTGGTGCTGGGGCCGCAGGTCGACAAGTTAGTTTACTGAGTCATCTATCTATCTCTGAGAAGCTGGTCGTCAACAACGATATAGCCAGCGCATACCTGGTGCTGGGGCCGCAGGTCGACAAGTTAGTTTACTGAGTCATCTATCTATCTCTGAGAAGCTGGTCGTCAACAACGATATAGCCAGCGCATACCTCGTGTTGGAATTGTACTCTTAGTATGAGTTTTCATCGTAAACGCTTTTGACAGATCTCACATAGTTTTCGACTTATTCTGGATCCCTGATTGGTCTAAATTTAGTAAAGTTTAAAAACCACTAGACTCACTAGAGGCGCTGTACTGTTTTTCATTCCAAATTTGCAATATACCTACGATATCGAGTTTGGTATGAAAACTCTTACTAAAGGTACTGTTGTTTTATCTGTACTTGTAGTTGCATCCCGCCCGTAACATTTTTTGATGTGTTACTTCTATAGGCGCACAGGGAACGCACTTTTAGGAAATTAAAATAAAATATTTAAGGTTCCCATACAACAGACATGATTTTTTTGCCGTTTTTATAGATATATAGTACGGAACCCTTCGTGCGCGAGTCCGACTCGCACTTGGCCAGTTTATTAATAGATATGTGTGACAATGTTCCTCAGGTTAATGTGATAGATATGTGTGACAGTGTTCCCCAGGTTAATGTGATAGATATGTGTGACAGTGTTCCCCAGGTTAATGTGATAGATAATAGTGACAATGTTCCCCAGGTTAATGTGATAGATATGTGTGACAGTGTTCCCCAGTTTAATGTGATAGATATGTGTGACAGTGTTCCCCAGGTTATTGTGATAGATATGTGTGACAATGTTCCCCAGGTTAATGTGATAGATATGTGTGACAGTGTTCCCCAGGTTAATGTGATAGATATGTGTGACAATGTTCCCCAGGATAATGTGATAGATATGTGTGACAGTGTTCCACAGGTTAATGTGATAGTTATGTGTGACAATGATCCCCAGGTTAATGTGATAGATATGTGTGACAATGTTCCCTAGGTTAATGTGATAGATATGTGTGACAGTGTTCCCCAGGTTAATGTGATAGATATGTGTGACAGTGTTCCCCAGGTTAATGTGAAAGATATGTTTGACAATGTTCCCCAGGTTAATGTGATAGATATGTGTGACATTGTTCCCCAGGTTAATGTGATAGATATGTGTGACAATGTTCCCCAGGTTAATGTGATAGATGTGTGTGACAGTGTTCCCCAGGTTAATGTAATAGATATGTGTGACAATGTTCCCCAGGTTAATGTCGGACGGTCTGCGCATCATATTCCCCATGAAGGTGGAGAAGAAGGCCAAGCTAGTGAGCGCCCCGGCCGCGCCCGCGCAGCCGCAGGACACGCCCATCACCGCGCTTCTCCGGAGGATCGAGGAGAGATGCTACGCTGATCTCGTCGAGGCTTGCAGGTATGCTTACTGGACATACCCATGAGGGCTCAGTACTGTCGTGGGAGAATCTCGGTATTGATGCCAGAGGTTTTTTTAAATATATCTTATAGGCTAGAGTCAGGCCTGTCGCACTCCGCGCTGTAGCTAGAAACTACAAGTACCTCCGCGCAACCCTCTCGGGTGCATGTTCAGTCAGTTAAGTGTCACGCGCGCTCTCGATCGTCCGCGCGCCTTACTTTACCTACCTCATTATTATATTCCTTGCTTACGATATTAACATACAAAAATATTATTCAGTATGTCTAAACGAAGGGCAAAGCATTGCGTAGCATACGGATGCTTAAACAACAACGGGAATGACGACATTAGATTTCATACACTTCCTAAGAATCTGGAGAGGTAAGACATTAATAAACTTAATATTATTTATAAGTAACGTAAATCTAGGTAGTAAGGCTATCTGGGTACTTTTTGTTTAACGATCCGGTCGTTTAGTAGTAGTTTTCGACTTTTTTTCGCCTAAAAGTCAATGACCTTAAAGATCGTTCACTGTAAGTAGACCTCCCGGTTACTAGTGGCCGCCTTCTAATGCAGGGTCAGTGTATACTAGTTTTAGTTTAATACTTATATCAATTGAACAATAAAAGAAGGGGATAGAAAATGTAATTTTTTTTTTGCCTTTTTTTCATTTTAGTCGCGCTGCACATGTAGGTACTTATGTAAAAAGCAAAGAATGTCACACATAAAATGTTAGGTAGGTATAAGTCAGCTGAGTTTCATGTTTCAAGGGAATTCACGTTAAGATCTTTAGGGAATTTCTATCGACATTACATCTTGCAAAATATTAATTGTAACCTACTTGAAATTGGAAGGTTATTTTATTATTTAATCTTAATTAAACTATCACATATCGTAATTATAGTATAACTGTAGTAGTTTTATCCTACCTTGACATTAAACATGAATGTAGCACTTTAAATATACTCATTACATTGTTCTACCTTAAAGTATTCTGCTACCAATTAAAGGCTTCAATAAGTTATCTTATAACATTCAACCCTATAGGAGAGGCCGCGAGTTGACCGAGTTATTGACTCTCGCTGTGCGGACTTACGGTGCATGTCACTGTGCGCAACACGCGGTTCATAGTTACTATTAGTTGATACTGTGACGCAAATTCAAGGTCGCACTCGAGGCGTGAAGCGCATTTTGAACGTTACCGACGTTGTAACTAGGTTTAATCTCGCCTTTTTGCTCTCAGGGAGTGCCATTTCTGTACTTGTACTATTCATTAATCTGTGCTAGAGTTTAACCACTATCTCACCATTGGTAAGTGATGATGCAGTCGAAGATGGTAAGCACGCTAGGCCTAGAATGGGAACTGGCTCTCCAGGATAGCTGCCGGAACACATTAGATGTTTGGCGACAGATTTTCTAACTTGAAGGTGGTAGCTGGCCAGGCGGATATCAGATAGTGTCCTACCACCGTGCAAAGGTACTGACCTTAATCCCCGCCGTGCTCCAATGGATTTTTCTATTGAAACAATTATGTGCGTTTTCACAGTGGCCCTCCGGTGAAGGAAAAACATCGTTACGAAACCGGATGAGTTCCGGATTTGATCCCGCAGAGAAACACCGAGCATAGCGTGTTCGTTTTATCCAAATTCATCCGGAGACCGATGCGGCGAAGAGAATCAGCTAAGCCATTCAACATTTCATCCTTTGTAGGTCCTGTTGCGTTTCTGCCATAATGACGATGTTATCTGCGAATCGTAAGTGAGAGATGTACTTGCCGTTGATGTTAATGCCACGATCTTTCCAGTCCAGCGTCTTAAACATATCCTCCAAGGCGTTAGTGAACAGTTTCGGGGATATGACGTCCCCCTGTCTCACTCCTCGACGCAGGTGGACATGTTCAGTTCGCTGGTTCTGTACTTGTACAGTCATCGTTGCGGCATTATACAGACATCTTATCACTTCGATATATCGCCAGTCGACTTGGCAACTCTGCAAGGACTCCAGAAGGACCAGGGCCCTAGACAAAATCCAATTTCCTGTTTGCCTTCACGCTAACGCAACTTGCGTAAAATGTATGAAATGACATTTATGTTTCCGCAACAAAAATGTCATTCCCATACATTTTGAACTTGCGTTAGCGTGAAAGCAAACAGGAAAATGGATTTTGTCTAGGTGTCCAGGTTTCCATTGAGTCGAAGGCCTTCTCATAGTCCACGAAAGCTCAGCACAGGTGCCGTTTGTACTCTTCGATCTTCTGTATAATCTGGCGCACTGTGTGGATGCGGTCTATGGTGCCGTAAGCGCTTCGAAACCCGGCCTGTTCCGGAGGTTGAAATATTCTAGTCGAGTCTTCGCGCAAGACGGTTCGTGATGACCCTTGAAACCCAGCTTGTAGACATGGCTCAGAAGCGAAATTGGGCAAAAACAATGAATTGAAAAACAGAACCACCATGCTTCTGTTCCATGCCTATGGAGTTATCCCAGTGAAAAGAACGGAATTAAACAGCTGTTGAAGCTGTTGAACTGCTGGAGCTCCCCCGGTTTTTAAAAGCTCTAATGTGATTCCGTCTTCTCCTGAGGCTTTTCCATTTTTGAGCTGTTAAGGGTCATCACGATCTCGTCTCTGCTAATTTCAGGCAGATCTTCTGTGAAGTGGCGGGTTAAGGTTCATAAGGTAAGGTAAGGTAAGTAATGTAACATTGTGTATGCAGAGAGATGGGCGTGGCTCGCGGCGCGTCGCTGGCGGCGGTGATGCCGGTGGCGGCGCTGAAGGCGATGTCGGTGCGGCTGCCCGAGAGCCCGGCCGACATGCTGGCCATCCCGCACGTGACGCGCGCCAACCTCGACAAGTACGGCGCAGAGCTCATGAAGATCACCTCGCAGTATGCGCTCGAGAAGATGGGTACGTTCATTCTTATTTATAATTTTGAAAGATTTTGAAAGATTTGAAAGATTTATTTTCCAAAATATTAAACTAGTTATTACATTAAGTCTTATATATATGAACACAAATTAACCATCATTTTGGCACTCTGAAATTCCACACTAGGAAAAATCCTGTGTTGTGGAATTCAGTAAGATTGACACAAAGAAATGTTACAAATACATGTACCGTGGGTAAACTTATACATTACTACTTTTTAACTATTTGTGCATAATTGACATACCTAACTTAGACAATAACTTATGAAGATTCTAACCTACTAATAACACAAATTGTGTGTATTTGTGTGTGTGTGTGTGTGTGTTTGTTTGTTTGCGTGTATGTGAGTGTATTGTTGAGAATGTGTAGCTATTTATGTAATTTCCTGTAGGTAACGGTCTCAAACTAAGACTACTTGAATAAGCATTTCATCTTATGTTCTATATATATATACATTTATATATATATATATATATATATATATATATGTCATCAAAAATAGGAACAGAAAATTCTTCTTTTATTATATATAATTCTTCCTTTACTATATTATTATCATTAATTATTATTATTAGGGGCCTGATTTTCAACTGACTGTTTTTACTGCCGTATTTGCTATATTAGGTAACGATGTTCTAAACATTTTGTAGTAATATTATGCTGCAAAAATCCCAAACAGCTGAAAACAGAGGAGAAGCAGGCCCCTCAACGTCAGGATATAGTTGTTATGAGGCTTTCTGTCTCCGAATAGTTAAGAGACGCTAGCCAAGATAAAATCTTGTTCTTGCAAGTATGGCGGGGAAATTTGACAATATTGAGTGTCCTGTCTACACGTTGATATATGTTTCGACCCTTGTAGGCTCGTTTACCAAGTAACGTTTTTCGACGGGGGACCTCCCAGGAGTTCTTCACCATGGTGTAATGGTCTTCATAATTGTTGGAACTACTTATTAATAACCACATAAATATTTTAACCGGTTGATGTACTGGATTGGACCGGTTGATGGTTTTGTACCTTTAGTACGAATATTCATACCAAACTCGATATCGTATATCCAACAAATTTTGTATGAAAAACAGTACAGCGCCTCTACTCACTAAATTTAGACCAATCAAACCTAAATCGTTTACGATGAAACCTCATACTAAGGCTATTGGCGCTAAATTAGTTTTCATATTTTGTTTGCAGGCCTCCTCATGCAGTACCAAGATGAGCTAGAACAGGAGCAAGTCCAAGAGAGCAAGGAGTTCCAGGACGCAGACTCGGGCTCCGACACCGACTGGGGCTCCGTGGCGAGACAGGCGGGCTCTAGTCAGGCCTCCACGCCGCGACGAGGTCGCAGGACTTACAGGGGAGGGGTCCGGAAGAAGTTAGTCACTTTTGCATATTAAACAAGATAGCGACATTTAAAAATAAACTGTAGTTAACTATGGAAAAAGCATATATTCTTAAAATTATATTCTTTATTTGCTTCAATATGACAATCCGTCAAACATATTTTAACTTCAAAGCATCTGTGACGTCACTAGACGCTGATAGGTATTTTAAAATACGTTTCGTTTCACGTAACTGCATACAATTTTTTTGACATTACAACGTTTAATAAATGATGAATGAACGTCGGCTGCATGCATGCACGAAAATGTGTCTCGTTACGCTCATTGTACGCATGCGCCGATTTCATCAATGTTTTGTTTTGACGTTGTCACGTTAAACTATCGTCCGTAAACCAACTTTACAGACCACCAATTTTTTATTTTGTATAATTTGTTTGTTTGTGAATATGATGCAATATGTATATTATGAACCGATTTTGATGATTCTTTTTTTGTTGGGAAGGAGATAATCCAAGGGTGTTACTAATAAATAAAACTAAACTCTACATACCTTAGTAATTTCATCGAGATCTGATAAGTATCTCCAGAGATATGACGATAAACGTCTCAAACTTGCTACTGAAACAGACGCGCGGGGCATTGGAGTCGGTTGTTTTAGTTTTTAAACTTTCTTATTTGTGGAAAATCCTATTGTATAAAACAAAATTAATACATTGGCTCTTCATTTTCATTTTTTTTACATGTATGATTTCTCACAATGTGGGTTGCACATTACTAGTATTCTTGTTAACCCCTCCAACTAAGCTAAATATGCTTGTCTGGAGTGGGTTCACGTCAATAGTGCAATGGGTGGGGTTGGGATCGAACTCACGACCTCTCGATTGCCAGTCCGACACCCTATCCATTGGGCTATTGCCTATCCATTGGGCTATTACCTATCCATTGGGCTATTACCTATACATTGGGCTATTGCCTATCCATTGGGCTATTACCTATCCATTGGGCTATTACCTATCCATTGGGCTATTACCTATCCATTGGGCTATTACCTATACATTGGGCTATTGCCTATCCATTGGGCTATTACCTATCCATTGGGCTATTACCTATCCATTGGGCTATTACCTATCCATTGGGCTATTACCTATCCATTGGGCTATTACCTATCCATTGGGCTATTACCTATCCATTGGGCTATTACCTATCCATTGGGCTATTGCCTATCCATTGGGCTATTACCTATCCATTGGGCTATTACCTATCCATTGGGCTATTGCCTATCCATTGGGCTATTGCCTATCCATTGGGCTATTACCTATCCATTGGGCTATTACCTATCCATTGGGCTATTACCTATCCATTGGGCTATTACCTATACATTGGGCTATTGCCTATCCATTGGGCTATTACCTATCCATTGGGCTATTACCTATCCATTGGGCTATTACCTATCCATTGGGCTATTACCTATCCTTTGGGCTATTGCCTATCCATTGGGCTATTGCCGCTATGATTGTGACGATGATGTATTATACGAGCAGGTTCAAACGCAAGCCCCCGTCGGCCGCTAAGAAGGCGGCTGCGCGCGGCGCGTACGCGGCCCGCGGCCGGGGACGGGCGTGGCCCGGCGCTCGGAACAACTCACCCGCTGTTAAGAAAGAAGGTAACGTCTTAATATTATTACTGTTATTCCTTGTTACGATGGTTGTCTTACCTAGTTAGTGGCAGGAGGGGAGGGTTTGTGTTACGACACTTAATTATGTAATGTACTAGCTGTGCCCGCGACGTCGTCCGCGTGGAATAGTGTCTATGGGTAGCATTAACAAATAAGACACATACGTATCCTAGCTACACCGCGCCGTACCACGCCACTCTAATTCGCCCCTCCCCCTTCCCCTCACTTCCACCTCCCCTCCCCCTCCCCTCACTTCCCCTAAGGTAAAGAATTATGTCAATATGGAACGGAATACAAGTCAATCACAAATTGTAGTTGAAAGTTACTGTCGAGTCGAGACAGAATTTTAGTATAGTACAGTAAAAACGATTAAATATGAAGGAATCGTGGGCGAATGAAAGAAGATTTGGAGAGTACTGTTCTTTTTGTAGGCTGCACTTTCAATCTTATAGGCTAGCGTTTGACCACTATCTCACCTGTTGGTAAGTGATGATGCGGTCGAAGATGGTAAGCACGCTAGGCCTAGAATGGGAACTGGCTCTCAAGGATAGCTGCCGGAACACATTAGATGTTTTGCGACAGATTTTCTAACTTGAGGGTGGTAGCTGGCCAGGCGGACACTAGATAGTGTCCTACCACCGTGCGGGGGTTGTTGGTTTCTTAACGATGTTTTTCCTTCTCCAGAGAGCCACTGTGAAAAGCGCACATACATTTTTCTATAGAAAAATCTATTAGTGCACGCCGGGGCTTGAACTCGGTACCACTGGCATCAAAGCCGACCATTCTCTCACTTACACCAACGTCTTGTCAGCGTATCGTTCGTACGCCCTTCATCTGTCTCGTTCTCGCATACGTCTCACTCGCACCTTTTACGTTCCTTTCCACTCATGTCAGATACGTTCCGTTTGACATCGTACATATATATATATCATATGTGTAATCGTAACATTTAGTCTCTGATAAATAATTATTAAAATGTTTAGCATATTTAACTACAACTGCATGACTATCAGTAAAATATTTCTCTTGCTTTCACTGTTTACCTCCTTATTGTATAACTTTATTAATCTAAGATACAAGTAAACTGCCATGTACATTAAATAAGTCTTTACAACGGAAAGAACGAATTACCAAAACACAGGCCGACATCGCCTAGTTTGGTGGTTAGGGACGTAACACAGTGTAATTGAACTAAAAATGTAAATATATATATATATATTTTTAATTAATGTAATATATCAGCAGGAGGCGGTCAGAGGCTAGGCAGCATGCCGGTACCCGCCGGTAACACAGCGGTGCTCCACACGCGGCCCGGGGTCTTCGCTAAATCTAAACTGAACCTGCTGTGAAAACCTCTACTGTGTCATTACTGCTCTACTAATACCCAGGTTGACTCCAGGAGAATTTTGTTGTTGAACTTACTAGGGATGTACGATACCAGTTACAACAACCATTCGATACTTTTATATCGAATAAATCTCGCTTGATTAGCCAATCAAATAGCTTAATTGTAAAGGTGCGCACAGACTATGTGACATAACATGTTATAACATTGTTATTTAACATGTTTTAAATAATATGGACACGAAATGTTATAAAACATGATATTGTAACATGCTTTGTAACATTAAGTGTCCACATTATCTGAAACATGTTAAATAACAATGCTATAACATGTTATGTTTCATAGTCTGTACGCACCTTAAACCTTATTATCGCTCTATAATGCCAGCCTAAATGTTCTTCTGAGACAAATAATTGAGTAACGAGACGAGTACTTTTAACCGGTACCTACTCAGCATTGATTCCAAAGTATCGATACTAGAAGTACTTGGAATCGAAAGAAAAGTACATCCCTAAGAAGTCGTACAACAAAAATCGCCTGGTGTGAACTCGGCATAACTCTAATTAAACTTATTTTACTGCCTACTACTTTTCAATACTTAATTATTTTATTTATATTGTTAAATTAATTGCCGGCAAAGTAAACATATTGTTAAGGCTGAACGCACATTGGCAACTATCGCTGGACGACAAGTAGATCGCTCGATAAAGTGTGGTAACTGGAACCAGCGGCAAAGAATATACAGCGGTCAAATCTCAGTAGCTGCTCGGCTTCTATACAATTCTAAACTATTTATTGTTGCATTACAGGTAAATGTATACAAATAGTTTGGTGATAGATAATAAATAAAAAAAAGAGCTCCGTTGCAAGTTTTAGGCATACAATATGATGAACGTGTATTCAGTATTTTATTGCATCTATTAAAGTTATATATGAATTATTAAACAATAAAATAAATTCAGTTTTTCCAGATTAATTAAACAATACCTACAGTATACAGTACAGTATGAACATCATATATATTGCATAAAATCTACTTTTTAAATAACAGATAGTTTGCAGACAGCCGCGTAGCTCAGACGGCAGAATGCACGTCAAAGGCAAAGCAAAACAGAAGCGCATAAAACCGTAAGGTAACTTAAGCAACTATCGCTCGAACGATAGTTGCCAATGTGCAGTGAGCTTAAATTGCGAACCTTTATTTTGGCATATTTGTGAAAATCACTTCTACTAGTCTTCTATTAGGTACGTTTATCTCTGTGTTAGCTATGTCAGCTATGTGATATTTAAAAGTAGATTTTATAATTTTTTGTTGTTAGGAGAAGCCTGTGTCCAGCTGTGGACGGAGATAACTGATGATGGTGATGTCTTCTATGTACGTATATATACTTCTATATACTTTATGCAAAAACGTGATCAATATGCTTTGTTTATTGAGGGGTTTTATTTTTATAATCTCTATTCACCATTCAACCGAAGTTAAAGTAAAGTTGCGAATGTGATTCTACAAACATTTTTTAAAGTATTGTAAGCGTTATGTTGTATGTTCTTATAATTTGTATGGTCTTTTTGCATAAGACTGTTTTTAATTTTCATAAAATGATTCATGAAATAAAAGGAATGTTAAAAACAAGTTTCTTTTTTTAAATAAAATGACACGACCATTTTTAACCTACTTCAAAAAAGGGAGGTTTCTCAATTCGACTGTATGTTTTTTTTAATGTTTGTTCGCGGATAAGTTCGTCGTTTATGAACCGATTTTGATTATTATTTTTTTGTTGGAAAGGAGATATCCCAAGTGTGGTACCATGGTAATTTTATCGAGGTTTGATAAGTATCTCCGGAGATATGGAGATAAACACCTCAAAATTGGTACTGAAAATTAATAGCGCGGTATTGAAGTCGGTTCTTTTTAGTTTTTTAAACGATCTTATTAATCACTTAATTTTAACTGGCAGTTTCATCTCTTCCTGCTAGTAAAAGTAATGCTAAGGGCTAAGGGCCAGTTTCACCGGTTCATGATAACGCTAAAATGAAGAAATCTGATAGAATTTTGACAGATTTTATACGGCGTCATGTGTCAGATAACTACCTAACGCATTATCAGGAACCGGTGAAACTGGCCCTTATAGTTTCTGCTATTTCATAAACGGTGCCCCGAGCACGAACGACTTGCGAAAAAGTATTCGTATCGACGTAAAAATGTATGAAAATGGTACAGCGCCCCTATCGTGCGTAAAAGTAACTAAATTCGGCAGCACGAACGATTTTGATTAACTTTCGTATCGCAAACGTATCGTTACGTAAACGATACTTGAGATTTTATAAACAAAATGCGAGCATGAACTTAATTTTGACGTACGGTAATGTAAATTTCGAAGGCTGGCTATCGAGCATAGTCGAATATTTTTTCACTTAGGATTTTCCGGTGAGAAAAGTTTCGAAACTTTTTTTAACTGCATAAAACATATTTTTTGCGTGTATTAAATGCAAATACCGCCCGCTTTACCAACGTCGTTCTCTTTATTATCTTCTTGCTGCAAGTTTACTTGAAATTAAGGGAAAATAAAAACATAAAAACAACATAAAAAATCTTTCCTCATAGTTAATCCTCCTTCGAGTTAATAAAACCTTCGTTCCAAGTTGACAAGATTCATCGTTGTCAGCGACCATATTTGATTATCAAACTTCAAATTCGACACTGTCACTATGTCATCCATCCATGTAAATAAATAAAATATACCAAGTGTGAGTCGGGTTTCCACTAAGGGTTCCGCACAACACAATGTAATAATAAATATATGAAACTCTTAATTCACCACAACACTCTTCATTATATGAACACTATGGCTCAATGCATATTGAATAGGCAGCGACGCGACGCGCCAAGACGATCAGAAATGACAAGACATTATAAACCTTATGAACAATGTTACAGGACAAAGAAACGCTTGATAGAATGAACGAGGTGTGGGTACGTAGTATTATTAAGTATTCTGTGATGTGGGGAAGCCTCGAGCCGTCGTTTTCCTTTCGAAATACGGAACCCAAACTCCAAAGAATCAAGTCATTGGTGACGCTATATCATTCGTTCATAAACTGATATATATATTTTTAAAGGTATTAAATATTATTCTCTTTTTCAAATAAAATTCATTTTAATATCACTCATACCGTATTTGAAGAAGTTTATTCTGTTAAAGTACTTTTTTAAATATAATTTCCGATAAATAGAAAGCTAAGCGAGAAGTAATAAAAAGTTCACTGTTCAATTTAATTTTTGAACGAATAATTCATTCAATAAGACGTTCATTTCATTCACAACGGCTCGTCTCTACTTACATTAGGATGACGTTACTAACATAATCGTATCGACCTCTCGATAGCTGTCAGAGTGTGCTTCGTGCTGCCGCCTATCGTAACACCACGTTATTGTATCGTTGACTCGATACCTTTACGATACGAATTCGATGATTTTTCGTGCTCGGGGTACAGTTCCAAAGTAGTCCCATTGAAATTTCATCGAGATCTGTACCCCGAGCACGAAAAACTTGCGAAAAAGTATTCGTATCGTCATCGACTTGAAAATGTATGAAATTTGTACAGCGTATCGTGCGTAAAAGTAACTAAATTCGGCAGCACGAACGATTTTGATTTGATTCGTATCGCAAACGTATCGTTACGTAAACGATACTTGAGATTTTATTAACAAAATGCGAGCATGAACTTAATTTTGACGTACGGTAATGTTAATTTCGAAGGCTGGCTATCGAGCATAGTCGAATATTTTTTCACTTAGGATTTTCCGGTGAGAAAAGTTTCGAAACTTTTTTAACTGCATAAAACATATTTTTTGCGTGTATTAAATGCAAATACCGCCCGCTTTACTAACGTCGTTCTCTTTATTATCTTCTTGCTGTAAGTTTACTTGAAATTAAGGGAAAATATAAACATAAAAACAACATAAAAAATCTTTCCTCATAGTTAATCCTCCTTCGAGTTAATAAAACCTTCGTTCCAAGTTGACAAGTTTCATCGTTGTCAGCGACCATATTTGATTATCAAACTTCAAATTCGACACTGTCACTATGTCATCCATCCATGTAAATAAATAAAATATACCAAGTGTGAGTCGGGTTTCCACTAAGGGTTCCGCACAACACAATGTAATAATAAATATATGAAATTCTTAATTCACCACAACACTCTTCAATTATATGAACACTATGGCTCAATGCATATTGAATAGGCAGCGACGTGACGCGCCAAGACGATCAGAAATGACAAGACATTATAAACCTTATGAACAATGTTACATGACAAAGAAACGCTTGATAGAATGAACGAGGTGTGGGTACGTAGTATTATTAAGTATTCTGTGATGTGGGGAAGCCTCGAGCCGTCGTTTTCCTTTCGAAATACGGAACCCAAACTCCATAGAATCAAGTCTTTGGTGACGCTATATCTTTCGTTCATAAACTGATATATATATTTTAAAGGTATTAATAATTATTCTCTTTATCAAATAAAATGCATTCTAATATCACTCATACCGTATTTGAAGATCTTTATTCTGTTAAAGTACTTTTTTTAAATATAATTTCCGTTAAATAGAAAGCTAAGCCAGAAGTAATAAAAAGTTCACTGTTCAATTTAATTTTTGAACGAATAATTCATTCAATAAGACGTTCATTTCATTCACAACGGCTCGTCCCTACTTACATTAGGATGACGCTACTAGCATAATCGTATCGAGCTCTCGATAGCTGTCAGAGTGTGCTTCGTGCTGCCGCCTATCGTAACACCACGTTATTGTATCGTTGCCTCGATACCCTTACGATACGAATTCGATGATTTTTCGTGCTCGGGGTACTGAATCTTCAAAATATGCTCCAAATCTGACAGATAGTAAATCAGAAAATCTGACAGATAGTAAATCAGACAATCTGACAGATAGTAAATCAGACAATCTGACAGAGAGGCGGCAGCACGAAGCACACTCTGACAGCTATCGAGAGGTTGATACTAGGATGATGGATCATCATCCTAGGGTTGATACGATTATGTTAGTAACGTCATCCTAATGTAAGTAGAGACGAGCCGTTGTGAATGAAATGAACGTCTTATTGAATGAATTATTCGTTCAAAAATTAAATTGAACAGTGAACTTTTTATTACTTCTGGCTTAGCTTTCTATTTATCGGAAATTATATTTAAAAAAGTACTTTAACAGAATAAACATCTTCAAATACGGTATGAGTGATATTAAAATGAATTTTATTTGAAAAAGAGAATAATATTTAATACCTTTAAAAATATATATATCAGTTTATGAACGAATGATATAGCGTCACCAATGACTTGATTCTTTGGAGTTTGGGTTCCGTATTTCGAAAGGAAAACGACGGCTCGAGGCTTCCCCACATCACAGAATACTTAATAATACTACGTACCCACACCTCGTTCATTCTATCAAGCGTTTCTTTGTCCTGTAACATTGTTCATAAGGTTTATAATGTCTTGTCATTTCTGATCGTCTTGGCGCGTCGCGTCGCTGCCTATTCAATATGCATTGAGCCATAGTGTTCATATAATGAAGAGTGTTGTGGTGAATTAAGAGTTTCATATATTTATTATTACATTGTGTTGTGCGGAACCCTTAGTGGAAACCCGACTCACACTTGGTATATTTTATTTATTTACATGGATGGATGACATAGTGACAGTGTCGAATTTGAAGTTTGATAATCAAATATGGTCGCTGACAACGATGAATCTTGTCAACTTGGAACGAAGGTTTTATTAACTCGAAGGAGGATTAACTATGAGGAAAGATTTTTTATGTTGTTTTTATGTTTTTATTTTCCCTTAATTTCAAGTAAACTTGCAGCAAGAAGATAATAAAGAGAACGACGTTGGTAAAGCGGGCGGTATTTGCATTCAATACACGCAAAAAATATGTTTTATGCAGTTAAAAAAAGCTTCGAAACTTTACTCATCGGAAAATCCTAAGTGAAAAAATATTCGACTATGCTCGATAGCCAGCCTTCGAAATTAACATTACCGTGCCTTCGAAATTAACATTACCGTACGTCAAAATTAAGTTCATGCTCGCATTTTGTTAATAAAATCTCAAGTATCGTTAACGTAACGATACGTTTGCGATACGAATCAAATCAAAATCGTTCGTGCTGCCGAATTTAGTTACTTTTACGCACGATAGGGGCGCTGTACAAATTTCATACATTTTCAAGTCGATGACGATACGAATACTTTTTCGCAAGTTTTTCGTGCTCGGGGTACTGATAAGTATCTCCAGAGATACGATACACTTCTCAAACTTGTTACTGAAACTAACTCGCGCGGCATTGAAATCAGTTGTTTTAGTTTTTAAACTATCTTAATTTTTTTTATAATATCTTATAGCGTTTGACAACAATCTCACCTGTTGGTAAGTGATGATGAGGTCGAAGATGGTAAGCACGCTAAGCCTAGAATGGGAACTGGCTCTCAAGGATAGCTGCCGGAACACATTAGATGTTTTGACGACAGATTTTCTAACTTAAGGTGGTAGCTGGCCAGGCGGACACTAGATAGTGTCCTACCACCATGCATTTCTAACTTGAGAGTGGATGGTAGTTGGCCAGGCGGGCACTAGAAATTATCCTAAATTAGACCGCCCATTGTACATCTAATTTAAGTTATGCAAATTTTGTTTCTTATTTCTTGTTTATATATTGGTGTCAATACAGAGTTTTTGTATTGTATCCTCTATGAACAATTATTGTACTCTTGGGTTACGACTGGCAGGCAATAAACTGGCTAGCATTAAATTATACTCTTTAATATTAAATTCACAGAGTACCTTGTATATTAAATTATACCTACTCTTTAACTGGCAGGCATTATATTATACTCTTTGGCTAAGACTGGCAGGCATTAAACTGGTGGTTTGAAGTAGGTAAATTATTGTAAACGGCTGTAAGCAGCATTTCCTGTATCTGTTATAAACAGATCGATTACCATCACCACAGAACAGATAACAATACATAGAGAAAGTATATTATATGTAGAGACAACATTAGCGTATGCGAATGAAATAGCTATAGAGATATAACCCGACTAAAACGATGAACACGTGATAGGTACATATGCCAGCTATAAGATAAAATGAACAACGTAATTTGGTCGGGTTATACATGACAGCGGGTGAGAGCCAATGGGTGCACTAGAAACTGGCTCCATACATTGCTGGAGCCAGTTTAATCGCATACGCAGGTAAAGGATAAACTCGCTCTCTCATACCAGTGATTGTATAGTTTTATCCTTCTCATATTATGATTGTTATTTAAATGCCACATCCGCTTAATATTCCATCCACATAACAATACTACGCCATCAGGCGAGCTTCGTGCTAGTTATGTACAGAAATATGAATAATAAGGTAGGTATATTATGCATATTTCTGTGTAGTTATGTTATACAATAATCTCATAAGTCATAACTATGGTAAAAGCGACGGGTTGAAAAACTAGTAAATATACGAAGTAGATTTACTTTATTAGTTTTGCACGTGTATAATGATTTTCATGGCGGCGCCGCTTTTAGCCAAATCTAGTGCTTCCTTCGCTTTCTGCATCGGGAAGTGATGTGTGATGAATTGTTTGAGCGGGATCGTACCGCTCGATACAGCAGCTAACGCAGCCGGATAACTGGAAGAGATACGTTTTATTATGTCAGTTGGTAGGATTCACATTGAGCAATTTATTGTAAATTAGCTATATCGGTTTTACCCGCGTAGACATCGTTCCCGTGAGAATATCGGGATAAAATGTACCCTATGTGTTATTCCAGGGTCTAGGCTATCTACATACCAAACTTCAGCTCAATCAGTTTTTGCGTGAAATAGTAACAAACATACATCGATACAAACGTAGCGTAGGACGTCCTGTGACCAGGTGGAGCGACGACATACGCAAAGCGGTGGGCAGTGACTGGAAGAGAAGAGCCGAAGATCGGGGTCGAGGATCGGGTAGTCGCCTCGACACTAAAGTCGTCGGGTATTGGAGATTTGCGTCGTACTGTGTAGTGTTTACGAACGGGCTTTACCAGTAGGTACCTATCGTTCAGTGAAGCACGATGAGTCGCGAATTACGAGAACTATGTGTTTAAATTGCGATCACTTGCACTAACGTGTTGACAATCCTGTAGGATCCTTTAACATCGACTTCCCTCAGCATCGCGCCAGTGAGAGGAACTTCCACCTTGTCCTCACCGATGCCCACCACTAGCACCGTGCCGCCGGTTCTGGTCACCTAGATACACATTGTTATGTTTATTTATATATTATTTACTTTTTTTGACCAACCAATTGCAAAAAGAAATTTAAGCATTCTAATCTCCTCTTTAAGATTTTTGAAGGGTCATATTTCTATTTGCAATTGGATGGTCAAAAAAGCAAAATGATAGCGTAGCTGGCGTAGTTACAGCAGACCTTGATTTTTTGTAGAAATGTAATGTATGTAGAAAAGTAAATGTATGGAAAAGTGCATTATTATTTTTTTGAAATGTTTTTATGATAGGATATGCACCCCGCGTTCCCTCTTAACATGTATTTGATGATTGTTTAAGGTTAACGGGTACAGTGCAGTGACGCAAAACATTCGGACAATCCAGAGTTTAACCACAGTACCAGTCTGTTATAAGCAGACGTCATTGCTTACCATCAGGCGAGCATTTTGCTTAACCTGTTACATTGCAATATTAAGCAAAACCTTACATTCATGGCAACCCGTTGCGCCTGCGCATACCCGCACGCGTCAAAGGTGACGTCAGGATTGTCACCCAGCAGTGACACGATCTGTGTCGCTATCTCCTCGTCCGACATATGTCGTGTCAGCAGCGTGTAGTCTGCGCCTAACTCGTGAGCTGTCCTTAGACGAGACTCCACTACATCTGTCGAAAGGAAATTAAATTACACTTATTATAATTACCTACATTATCATATTCATATTATGGCACAAATAGATACTGTTTAATGGATTAAATATTGTTTCTTTAAGTGTTACACACTTTATATTTTTGTACGTTATTACACACAATAGCGCGAGTTCGAATCCCGTCGGTACGATAAAGTTTAAAGATTCCTTGTCTCTGGGGCTTTATTCAGTATGACCAATGAGATGACGCGTTCCTTAACAAGCCACGTTACGTTATTGAAAAATTGTATTATGTATGCCACACGATAGGTAAATTATACAAAACGCGCGCGTTACACGTCCTCATATGTCACGATATTTTGACAGCTCAAAACGCGCTCATAACCTTACCCTACCGCGTTTTAATTGGCATAGAGAATACCATAACGCGGAGATAACGTAACATGGCACGGTAGGACTTTAAAATGGTCATACTGAATAAGGCCCCAGTTTAATAAAAACTACTTATAGCACAGAATAATGAATAGTGGTAAAAGTGTAACATCATTTATAGTGAACGGTGCTATCTCATCGCGTGTCTTGTGTTGTGCTCTCTCCCTATGAAGACAGACTCCCTGTAAACCTTGGTCGAGGAAAAATGCGATTACCTATATTTGCGTAGAATACATCCGTAAATCATCCACCTACATCACCGTTTTCGTAGCTTCTGCCTGCAGACTTTTTTCCTTCGAGGCCACTACACTCTTCTACAGTTTTTGACTAAAATAATGTTTTTATGAATGCTGACCCGTGATGAGAATCTTCCCCACTCCCATTGCTCTGGCTGACATGGCAGTGAGGATGCCGATGGGTCCAGCTCCGAGGATGGCTATCTTGGCTCCCAGCCTGAGGCCTGCACGGTTACACGCGTGGATGGCGATGGCTAGTGGCTGCACTGCTGCGCCTTCCTCCATCGACAGGTTCTCTGGGATCCTGGGAAAGGGCATGGCAGTGATCATGAACACTTAAAAAAAAAAAAAACACATTTATTGCCAATTACATAACACAACACATACTAAAATTCACAAATCTATACTAATATTATAAAGAGAGAACATTTATATTTTTGTATGTTTGTAATGATTGGGCTCAAAAACTACTGGACCGATTTAAAAAATTCTTTCACTAATACATAGAATGGACTTTCGAAATGAAAATAGGCTATATATTATCCCGTTTAAATCAAAGGTACATTCGTGGAGACCTAATTTGCAACCTAAGTCGACAAAAAACGGTCGAAAAAACGTTTCTTACGAACGCTGCTCAATTGAAAACACATGGAAGAATATTTTCTATGGAAGAGTTGTACAACTTAATAAGACCTACAAAAAAGTCCGCGACAGCATATGTCTATCGCTTAAGGTTGACTCACAGTAACCATTTTAATCTTAAATTTTTTGTTAAAAAATATTACATAACTTCCAGGGCTATTTTCAAGTATATAGTATTAATCCTTATCCAAATAATTACGTTAATTAGCTTGGCCACATATTATAGATTAAAATTGTCCTTTACAGTATATAATTCAAATGAAAACTCTAGAAGACATCACGGATTTCACATACACGCATCGCAAAATTAATAAAATATTTGCAGTGAAACCACAGATTACGTCATAGTTACAACGAAAATATTATTATAGGCTTAGCTTTTCTGTAGATCCCCACCGATCACAATCAATTTGAAGTCAATATAGTATAATAATATGATCTATTGTATAAAATAATAATGATCTATATATATATAACATAATATTTTAAACCACCCCGACTGATCTATGTATAATCTTTTCATTAAAAGCATTCCAATGACTCTAAACACGACATTTAAAATCTGAGCTGTAAGTTGGTGAGGATTTGAGTATTCTGTAGAGTCCATGAGATGTCCCAGCATCAGGTCAATGATTCCATGTTCTTACAATATCGTTGAAGAAGAAGATTTTCGAATTGATCAGACCTATGAAAGTTGATTAAAGCTTATAGGTTTATAACGATTGAACGAATTTTCATGAATCAAAGCTAAGAACACTCTCGATGAAGACATCTATCAAAAAAAAACTATCAATAATAAAATCAAAATCGGTTCATCCGGTTGGGTGCTAAGATGCTACAGACAGACACACAGATACACACGTTAAACGTATAATACCTCTACTTTAAATCAAAATCGGTTCAACCGGTTTGGTGCTAAGATGCTACAGACAGACACACAGATACACACGTTAAACGTATAATACCCCTACTTTGCGTCGGGAAACGCCGTAAGGTTACGGCGGCAGATGTTCTCCTTGGTAGTAAGCTACTTTTCAACCGACTTCCGAAAAGAAGGAAGTTCTCAATTCGTCTGTATGTTTCTTTTTTTTTGTTTTTTTGTGTGTGTATGTTACGCGATTACCCCGTCAATTGTGAACCGATTCGAATGATTATTTTTGTAATCGGTAGGGTACGTTTTCGAGGTGGTCCCATTGTAATTTCATTGAGATGTGATAAGTATCTTCAGAGATATGATGATAAACGTCTCAAACTTGCTACTGAAATTGACTCGCGGGGCATTGAAGTCAGTTGTTTTAGTTTTGAAACTATCTTAAATATTGGTAGATTTAATGATCCCACGAAAACCCATGATTCATGAATGCACATAAAACTTTCATTGGTAGGTATGTAGCTAGGATTAGAACCAACGACCCTCGGGTCAGAATCAGGGCACAGAATAATGAATAGTACAAGTAATCAGGGTAACTATCCTTTACGCCAAAGGGCCGTCCAATATCACTACGTGATTATTATAAAACAATGTCCATCACTGCGTCTGTCTGTCTGTTCGCAATAATCTCAATAGCTTCTGAACGGATTATCATGCGGTTTTCACCAATAGCCAGAGTGTTTATGAGGAAGGTTTAGGTGCATAATTCGTTAAGGTTTTGTGTAAATTGGTTGAAATATGACGATGATTGTTAAATATGTTAATATTTTATATTCGATGCAACAAACTGATGCAAATTTTGTAGGCATATATGTTCTACCCGTGCGAAGCCGGGGCGGGCTGCTAGTATATTATATTTGGCAATTGGAATACACTCAGCACTATACTGCGTAATAATGCTTTAATCATCACTTATCATCAAATCAGTAATATAATAATCATACTGTGATATTTTTGTAAATTGTTAAACACAATCCAAAATTTCATCGTACCAACGGGACTTGAACCCGCAACCTCCGGAATAACATGTTCCGGTGCTTTTGCCAATTAAGCTTAATTGGTACGATGAAATTTTGGATTGTGTTTAACAATTTACAAAAATATTAAGTGTGTAACACTTCAAAGAAACATAATATTCTGTGATATGTTGACGAGGATCAGTGCTATTCCGTTATGCGTGGAATTTGAACAGCATTCAATGTACGGTTAACATGTCCTTTTCTTAGGAAAAATACCTAATGTCATAGATGAAAATATAATAATATAGACTTTATAATCCAAGATGAAAGTGTTGTTGTGAAGTGTGTTTAGATAAACTGGAAACACTCTTTCTTTCAAATGAAATAATGGAACTTCATGCCGGCACTTAAACACTTGGTGACGGATTCGTTCGATGAGACGAAGATAGTGCCGGAGAGTTTTAGGTACCGTAGAGGTCTTGGCTTGGTTATAGCTAGGCGTAACTTTTCAATCGACTACCAAAAAGGAGGAGGTTTGTATGTTTTTTTACGCGATTTATATTTTTTTAGGGTACATTTCCAGGGTGATCCCATTGTAATTTAATCGAGATCTGATCAGTATCTTCGGAGATATGACGTCTCAGACTTGCTACTGAAACTGACTCGCGCGGCATGGAAGTCGGTTGTTTTAGTTTTTAAACTATTTTAATGATATCTAACATCTTGTTTAGACCTATGAATGTAAGACTGCGTGCCGACACTCCGGACGTCAATCTGGCTCTGGCTGCCTGACGAGGGAAAACACAAAATAAAATATATTTGAATGAAGAAACGCTAGCTTGTTTTCTTTCATAGTCACATGTTTTCCTCATCGAACCCCAAAACCACCCACCGTGACTGAAATTCCCTTTGGAAAGGAGTGATCGAATGTACTAACTTGTGACAGAAATCAGCGACGTGTTTGTAATACCGCGTCAGGTTTCCGGGCGCGCCCATCGAGGAGCAGTAGTGCGGAGTGAGACACAGGTTGTACCGTCCAACTTTACAGAAGTGACACGCGCGACACGGCTGTGTTGGCTCTATTGCTACTCGGTCGCCTACTGACAGGCTTGTTACTTTGCTCCCTACCTGAAATATACAGGATTAGATCAGTTTGGGATTCTTTGACACCCACGGGAAAGTCATTGTTGCCTTCCTGCGTCCGCAGGCTTATTTTTTTATGATAAAGGTAGCAAAAAAAAACAAGCGACCCGCCTGATGGGAACTATTCACAGTCGCCTATGAACACCCGCAACACTAGAGGTGTCACTCATGCGTTGCCGATGGACTCCATGTTGTAGCCGGAAAAACTGCAGACGGTACGAGTAGCTCGTTCCACATTGTGGAACACACACGAGATGTGTGCGAAATATGTTGAGCTTGGACTTGCTAGAATTTTTTTTTTTTTAACTTTCTAGCAATGTGGGTTGCACATTACTAGTATTCTTGTTAACCCCTCCAACTAAGCTAAATATGCTTGTGTCTGGAGTGGGTTCACGTCAACAGTGCAATGGGTGGGGATCGCGAGTCCGACACGGCGCTATTGCCGAATTAAACTTTCAAGATCAGGTTTATTATACACTTACCTTGACAATGTTTCCAGCGCCCTCATGTCCTATAACAACAGGGTCGGTGAGCAGGTCGGCGCCACACTTGCCCGTGCTGTACAGCTTCACATCAGACCCGCAGATGCCCACGCATGACACCTCGATCAGCACCTCTAGTCATAGTATTAATCAGCGTACATTTTCTACAAACTAAAAAATGTAGGTGAACGTGGACGTTTATGTTGCAAGTAAACAGATTTCTCCAAGATCTCTTAGTTTTTGTTGTTGTTATATATTTTTAAATTATATTTTATATTTTAAAATCTCTTAGTTGATTTGCGTGTTACATTTTTTGTTTACAATATTAAAGTGTAAACTTTAAAGTAAACCTACGTATAGTAATTGTGGTTTAGCAATGCAAAGTATTAAAAAAAACGTAGCGTAGGACGTCCTGTGACCAGGTGGAGCGACGACATACGCAAAGCGGTGGGCAGTGACTGGAAGAGAAGAGCCGAAGATCGGGCTCAGTGCCGCATCTTGGGGAGGCCTACGTCCAGCAGTGGACTGACACCGGCTGATGATGATGATGGTGATGGAAAGTAGCTCTCTGTTTATTCGGTTTTATCAACAAGACGATTCCAACAACGACTCCTCATTTGTCAAATTATGATAAGTAGTTTAGTAGTTAAGAGGGAACAGATGAAAATACATACATACATACATACCCACATACCGGGCAAAAATAACTCTCAGTTTTGCTTCACCGTAGTCGGGTAAAAAATAACATTATTTTATTGATGAGATCCACCCCTTTCTGGTTGCAGTACCTACCTAGGTAGTTATGCATTTCTATCTTTCTAAGTATAACGTAGTAACTATTATATAATCTGTGGTATAGCCTATCTACCTAACTACAAACTCACCGTTTTCGTTGATTTCCGGGATTGGCCATTTCTCCTGTAAATAAATAACTTTAAGTAAGTAGGTATTATAAATATTACAAAAACGCCAAAAACCAGAATAAAAGCTATTCAAGCAATAAATAGACTCAGCTGATTCATATTAGCTTTTTTCTGAGTAGGTACCTAAATATAAATAGATTATGCGTTTCTCAAATCGTCTGGAAACCTCAAAAATTAAAAGGGGATATAAAAAACAAATCCTACAAAGATAAGGGTCAAAGGGCAGGCAAAAGATTTAACTTACAATCCTCACATCGTACGGTCCGTGCAGCACTGCGGCGTAGTTATCCGTCATTTTAACTCAGTGTTTCATAACAAACTGAGCTGGTCGTGACATCAAGATAACTTGGTACAAATAGCGGTACTTATTTCTTGTTTATATATTATAAAACTATTATAATAGATAATTATATGTAAATTATATCGAGAAAAGAATGGTGTGGCCGTGCCCCTTTGTTTTGCTCGACTTGGCTGCCGTGCCCCCAGATATAAGTAATTACATAAGATAAATCTTTAAAAACACGCTCTCTGTTACAAATAAGTGTAGATAACAAAAATATAATGTTGTGTTATTGAGAGACCCGTTGGCGTAAAGGTAAAGGATAAGATGGCTTGACTACAAAGCGAGGGGTCCCCGGGACGCCGGATCAAACCCTAGCATGGGTGGTCACACTATGGGTGGTGGATCATGGTGGGTGGTATGGTTCATGGGTGTTCGTTCACACGTGGTTTTAGCATATTATATCGATGTTTCGCCCGACTTGCTATCATACCAAAAAGTAGCGAACTACCATCAAGGTAAAAATCTTCCGACATTACCTTCGGTATTCCGGCAGCCTACATCTCTTAAGAGTCAGAGTATTCTAGGCCTAGCGTGTTCACCATCTTCAACCACATTGCTTACTACCACGCTGACGGTCCGACTCAAAGGGCTGCTCTAATATTAAAAAGTTAAGTTTTAAAATATATAGTTACGGTGGTACATAATGTATCAGTGGGATCGGTTTCCCAATGCTTTTCTTTACAAAGAAGCTTTCTTAGGGTCAATTTATACTACAGCAGAGTCGAAGCGCATCGAAGCGTCAAATTCTTTATAACTCTACTTACAACCAATCAGCGTTGGTCACGCGCAGACGCGCGAATTCGGAAGAATGCGCGCGTCTTTTTAAAATCTCAGAAGTAATGTGTGCGTTACGCTGTAGAATTAAGGTTGAATTTTTTATGTTCAGTTTTGGATCGACGCTTCGACTCTGCTCTAGTATAAATTGACCCTTATGGTCGGTTTCTGCGGTACGTAAAAATGTACTCAGAAACCGGCCTTAAGAGTCCTAATTATTATCTCGTTCTTATCCCAGTTTATCTGAATTCAACGAAAGTAGCGACAAGCTGCCTCCATCTTTGTCTATCATTTACGATTTCATCAAGGAATAATAGGAGAATAATTAAAATAAATAATATCTTACAAAAATATTTATTGAATGTTTTTAATTTTTCACATCGATCCTATAGAAAGTATATAAACCAAGCTACGTACTACTAAATATAAATATGTATATAATTGCCTCCCTTTTTATATAAAAATAAATTATATGTTGTCTAAATAAAAACATTATTAAATATCCCCTATTTACTGATTATGTTTTTCTATCACTCAATTAGTTCCAATAGGAAATATAAGCAAATATAATATACAATTAAAAAATGATATTATGTACTCATATTTCTACTAACCAACAACAAGCAACAAACTAACCATTGAAGTCGGTTCTTTTAACAACTTTTATTCATACATAAGTGGCTATGATCAAAAATTAAATTATTTACTATTAAGTAGTAACCACGTTATCAGGACCACTAACAATGCGAGAGAAGAAGAGAATAAGAGACTGCTGGTAGTCGCCAATATGTATAATATATTTAATAAGAAACAAAAGCTAGTATCAGTTGCACGATAGGAACTTTTGTTATCTCGTTCGACATTCATGATAATATCTGTCATAATATTTAGCGTTTCTTAATGCTTACTAATGAATCGGTGCTTAGTTACTTGTATTGTAATTATCCTGTGGCTTAGTTTTAATTTATTATGATATGTAGAATATTAATGGCCGGTTTCGGAGGTACATACATTTATTGAGTGTTTATCTACGCAGTACTGTGACTACTCAATGATATAGCGTTACTGCGTAGATACTCTTAATAAATGTTTCTCAGAAACCATCGATTTACGTATTAGATTAGATAATATAATTATCTATCTATATATAATACCTTTAAACGATGTAATATATTAATAATAATTAGAAACGGCTCCAACGGTTTTTATAAAATGTAGTATATATTTTATGTAGAGGGTTTCGGCGGCGATAAATCGATCCAATTATGATTCATTATAAGAAAAGGTCGTTTAATCAGTTTTTTTTTGAGGAATAAAAACCAGTCATCCAGGTTGTTATAGTACGTAGAACAAATGTAGTTTAATTTTGACCCAATTGCACACAACCCTTCTTTTAGAAATCATACAAACTATCTATTTGATAGTTTGTATGATTTATATCATTATAATCATATTTTTTCTTCTTAAATAAAAATAATTTAAATACATTTCCAACTTCTGCATTGTTCTGTGCGTATTCTTAGTATCTTCTTCTTGAAACTCCCAATTTCTGCCTCATTCTTGAATTTTCTTTATCTTCTAGAACTTGCGCGGGTTGTTCTGGTCCCTACCCTGCACATGTATCATGACCTTGATGCCAGCCCCCTGGCGCGCGACCTCGTACGCTGCTAACGTCTCCTCTAGGGCGAAGTGGTGCGTCACTAACGGCTTCACGTTGATCTTACCGCTGGATACCATCGATAGGGCTATCGGGTACCTGGAAAAGGGTAAATATTGGTAAAGAATTTATTCGTATATTATTGGTAAATAAATAGGCGTTTTCGATTTGAGCTCTCGATCGTACACAGTGAATGGCGTCCATTTTGATGATGCTACAGCTTCAAAATTGACAACAACTCGATACGGGTATAAATTATGATTATGAATAACAACGGCATTCCGCAGAACTCTCTTTCAGCAATTTACGGAAGAAAAGGGATTCCTGATAGAAATGTACGTCAGATTGAAAGGCAAAGCGTCCAGTGAAATTAAAGACGATGCACGCGTATATTTTCTGATGGGTTTTAATAATCTGCATTGTGCTTTGAGTACAGTATCCTATAGTCAGTTTGAAAGATGTGTGGTGTTGAAACAGCTGCGCTATGAAGATTATGCTGTAATCCACTATCAAGTCTCGTCTGAAGATCATCTGTCTATCATTATCGCTCTATCTTAGACCAATTGATCACCCTTGGTCAGGTGAGATAATGCATTATTATTATCATAATCATCGTACGTTAATACACTGAACATGTTGGTCCTTCGAGCCAGATACCAACGATACACTTCTATACTGTACTAAACTAAAGTCACATGGTGCAGTAGATCTTGTATAGAAAGGTGGCTAACAAGTATGCGGATCCATCTGGAAGTAGTCACCGCCACCTAAACACAACTGCAACGCTAGAAGCGTTGCCGGAGCGTTGCCTACCTATAACGAATTGGGCAAAAAGCAAAACTCCTACTACTAAACATCATCCCAATATCCGAACATATGGTCCTTCGAGCCGGATTTCAATAAAACATCCAAGTCACACGGCGCATTTAATTATTAAAGGAGATGTTACAGTAAAAGTAAGGTAGTGTATACTCACTCGTTAACATATCTGAAAATGCCTCGTATGTCGACCTCCCTGGCCAGGGCTCCGGCCAGCGGCACGGTCTGCTCAGGAGCCCCCATGCCGACTAGCACCGCCGTGCCGCCGCTCTTCGTGGCCTGGGGAGGGGAGATAATAACCATGGGGAAAACAATAATTTACAAAAAAGGGAGAAGGAAGAATGGCTTACAAATAAAATAAGAAAATAATGTCGTTTTATAAATTAAATATATGTCGGTTCCTTACATGCACATGTAGCTAACAGGTAGAGTGGATAAATGTTATTTTGCTTTACTTTGATTTTGAGGACCTCTTCAGTAATGTTATTATTATGCCATATGGATCTTCTACAATAACATGGCCCGCCCCACTAAATTACTGTTTTAATATGTGTAGTCACATCCTTACGAAAGAGTTTGTATGTAATTGTAACTACTAACACATCCCTACATTGTTGATACCCGAATTATGACCGACCATTGTAGCCAACCTAACTTAACGAAAAGTATTGCTTATAAATTTCATAGAAACTTTTTTGCACTGTTGGTTGGTACAAACTACGTTCATAATTAGGAGTTATTTAATTATGTATGCAATGTCGCGGAACCGGCAGTACCAGTACGCACACATGCGTGGTGGTGCGTTGTGCATACTTTCACAAATACTTTCAAACGTTTTTGAATTTTGGTGGGGTGGGTCATGTTATCGTAGAAGATCTCTACCTCTACTATGATTGAATAATTCAGCGGTAAAATATCTTTTATTTATATATATTTTTATATTCATTCATTTATATTTTACATAAAAATATTTTATTTATATTTTAAGTATTTTTTTTTTTTAATATAAGATACCCCTCTAAAATTGATGAATGTTATTTTAAATATTTATATACTAGATATGCTCTAGTATATAAATATTTAAAATAACACTGTAGAAGATTAGTTACCTACTTATAGAAGAGTGTAGAAATTATTGCTAATATAGCTTCTTCAATCATTAAAAATAGAATTAACGAAACAAATGTACAAAGTAACTTTCGCGTATAATATTGGTGTTAATAGAAGGTATAATCGAGTTACCAGCAGCGACAATCTAACAGTAGCCTACAGTAACTCACCAGCAGCTACAATCTAACAGTAGCCTACAGTAACTCACCAGCAGCTACAATCTAACAGTAGCCTGCAGTAACTCACCAGCAGCTACAATCTAACAGTAGCCTACAGTAACTCACCAGCAGCTACAATCTAACAGTAGCCTACAGTAACTCACCAGCAGCGACAATTTAACAGTAGCCTGCAGTAACTCACCAGCAGCGACAATCTAACAGTAGCCTGCAGTAACTCACCAGCAGCTACAATCAAACAGTAGCCTACAGTAACTCACCAGCAGCGACAATCTAACAGTAGCCTGCAGTAACTCACCAGCAGCTACAATCTAACAGTAGCCTACAGTAACTCACCAGCAGCTACAATCTAACAGTAGCCTACAGTAACTCACCAGCAGCGACAATTTAACAGTAGCCTGCAGTAACTCACCAGCAGCGACAATCTAACAGTAGCCTGCAGTAACTCACCAGCAGCTACAATCTAACAGTAGCCTACAGTAACTCACCAGCAGCGACAATCTAACAGTAGCCTGCAGTAACTCACCAGCAGCTACAATCTAACAGTAGCCTACAGTAACTCACCAGCAGCTACAATCTAAGAGTAGCCTACAGTAACTCACCAGCAGCGACAATTTAACAGTAGCCTGCAGTAACTCACCAGCAGCGACAATCTAACAGTAGCCTGCAGTAACTCACCAGCAGCTACAATCTAACAGTAGCCTACAGTAACTCACCAGCAGCGACAATCTAACAGTAGCCTGCAGTAACTCACCAGCAGCGACAATCTAACAGTAGCCTGCAGTAACTCACCAGCAGCTACAATCTAACAGTAGCCTACATTAACTCACCAGCAGCTACAATCTAACAGTAGCCTACAGTAACTCACCAGCAGCTACAATCTAACAGTAGCCTACAGTAACTCACCAGCAGCGACAATCTAACAGTAGCCTACAGTAACTCACCAGCAGCTACAATCTAACAGTAGCCTACAGTAACTCACCAGCAGCTACAATCTAACAGTAGCCTACAATAACTCACCAGCAGCTACAATCTAACAGTAGCCTACAATAACTCACCAGCAGCTACAATCTAACAGTAGCCTACAGTAACTCACCAGCAGCGACAATTTAACAGTAGCCTGCAGTAACTCACCAGCAGCGACAATCTAACAGTAGCCTGCAGTAACTCACCAGCAGCTACAATCTAACAGTAGCCTACAGTAACTCACCAGCAGCGACAATCTAACAGTAGCCTGCAGTAACTCACCAGCAGCGACAATCTAACAGTAGCCTACAGTAACTCACCAGCAGCTAAAATCTAACAGTAGCCTGCAGTAACTCACCAGCAGCTACATTCTAACAGTAGCCTACAGTAACTCACCAGCAGCTACAATCTAACAGTAGCCTACAGTAACTCACCAGCAGCGACAATCTAACAGTAGCCTACAGTAACTCACCAGCAGCGACAATCTAACAGTAGCCTACAGTAACTCACCAGCAGCGACAATCTAACAGTAGCCTACAGTAACTCACCAGCAGCGACAATCTAACAGTAGCCTACAGTAACTCACCAGCAGCGACAATCTAACAGTAGCCTACAGTAACTCACCAGCAGCTACAATCTAACAGTAGCCTACAGTAACTCACCAGCAGTGACAATCTAACAGTAGCCTGCAGTAACTCACCAGCAGCTACAATCTAACAGTAGCCTACAGAAACTCACCAGCAGTGACAATCTAACAGTAGCCTGCAGTAACTCACCAGCAGCGACAATCTAACAGTAGCCTACAGTAACTCACCAGCAGCGACAATCTAACAGTAGCCTGCAGTAACTCACCAGCAGCTACAATCTAACAGTAGCCTACAGTAACTCACCAGCAGTGACAATCTAACAGTAGCCTGCAGTAACTCACCAGCAGCGATAATCTAACAGTAGCCTGTAGTAACTCACCAGCAGCTACAATCTAACAGTAGCCTACAGTAACTCACCAGCAGTGACAATCTAACAGTAGCCTGCAGTAACTCACCAGCAGCGATAATCTAACAGTAGCCTACAGTAACTCACCAGCAGCGACAATCTAACAGTAGCCTGCGCCCCGCTGGCGTCGAAGGACACGTCCGGCTGAGAGCCCAGCAGGGAGTGGACTGTCTCCACGAGCTGCTTCTCGTCCGATTCTCTGGACACCAGTACGGTGTGCTCCGCGCCCAGCTGCTTAGCGAAGTCAAGCCGGGACTGGAGGACGTCTGCAATACAGAGTGGAGGTGTTTATTTGAAAAGAACAAGTTAATTATTTGAAGAACAAAAATTAAAAACCCGACTGTGTGATTTTGAGTTGAAACTTCTTTGGGCACTGGGGTAAAATTTGACGGAAGTAACGTCACGCGCCATGTTTTATTTTTATGTTTATAAAAGCCCTCTATTGTAGAACGGCGTAACTACGAAGATGTATTCGCTATCAATCGGACATTCGTACCGATTGTTCAACAGATGGAGTTGTCCAAAAATTAACTAGTGATGTTGAGAAATAAATTGAATGAACTTGGATTTTCACGTCTAACGCGTAATTTTCTACAAACCTTTTTTATTTTTATTTTATTATCAGAAGAAGCTAACAGCTACATTTTAAAATATTCATCATTAGCCAGCCAGCCAATTTCCTTCCACTACTGGACATAGGCCTCTCCCATGGCACGCCACTGAGCTCGATCTTCAGCTATTCGTTTCCAACCGCTGCCAGCCAGCTTGCGTATATCATCGCTCTACCTAGCTGGAGGGCGTCCTACGCTACGTTTGCCGAGACGTGGTCTCCACTCTAGAACACGTCTACTCCAACGGTTAACAGTTTTTATATCAGATTAGACTTCTCACCTGTAATAAGAACCTGACTGGCTCCATAAGCCTTGGCAGCGAGCATGGTGAGCAGACCGATGGGCCCGGCTCCGAGCACCAGCACCGCGTCCCCCGCCGTCACCCCCCCGCGCCGGCACGCGTGGATCGCTACCGACAGGGGTTCTAGTAGAGCTCCCTCTTCCATCGTCACGTGGTCGGGTAATCTAGACAGGAGTTTGATTTTAGGGAGCAGACCTGCAGGGTTATCCGAAAGCAAATAAGGATTGGGAAACTGTCTTTACTTCTACTTGGATCTTTTGGCTATTTGGTCGTGTAAACATTCCGATTGGAATGACATGTTTTTCAAATTGAAATATCAAAGTAACTGATCGCATTGTGAATTACAAAGATCCAAGTCGAAGGATAGACAGTTTCCGAATTTGCTTTCGAATGATTGAGAATAACCCTGGTGGAACTAGAAAAACACTGAACGCGATACCAGGAGTCATTCACTCAAGTTTTATACCTACCGCTTTGAGTATCGTCCACGATACAACCGACAGTCGTATTTTGAACGTTATCGACGTAACTAGGTTTAGAGCTAGTTTCACCGGTTCCAGATGGTCATATTAGGAACTTATCTGACAGAATTTTAACAGCTTTTGTACGGCGTCATCTGTCAGATAGTTAACTGAACATTTATCAGGAACCCGTGAAACTGGCCCTAAATCTTGCATGTTTGCTGTTAGAGTTGCCGTTCTGTCCGTAGGACATTTACTGGATAACTTATTGTAGGATATTTACTGTGGTGATACTAACTTGTAGCAGAAGTCAGCAGCATGTTTATAGTAGCGCGCCAGGTTGCCGTGCACGGGCGGCGTGGCACAGAACTGCATGTCTGGACACAAGTGGTAGCGGCCAGTCTTGCAGAACTCGCAGTACCGGCACGGGACTCCAGGCTCGATCGCCACGCGGTCGCCTACCTTTAAGTTCTTTACCTTGGCACCGATCTACAAAACATACAGTAAATAAATAAACTGGCCAAGTGCAAGTCGGACTCGCACAGTATTTTATAAGATCGAGCAAAAAATACCACTATCATTTTTCGCCAACAAAAAATAATAATAATTAAACATTTTATTTCTTATAACGCCATCTAACGTCTAACAAAGGTGTTAGGAATCGACATTTTAATATAACGCCATCTATGGGACGTTTACCTAACTAAGCGTACATAGATGGCGTGAAATGCCGAAAAAAACACGTTTCTTATATGGGGACCCTCTATTATTTTTAACTTTATTCTGTTTTCAGTATTTGTTGTTATAGCGGCAACAGAAATACACATCACATCTGTGAAAATTTCAACTGTCTAACTATCACGGTTCATGAGATACAGCCTGGTGACAGACGGACAGACAGACAGACAGACAGACAGACAGACAGACAGACAGACAGACAGACAGACGGACAGCGGAGTCTTAGTAATAGGGTCCCGTTTTACCCTTTGGGTACGGAACCCTAAAAATAAAACAACCGACTTCCATGCCGCGCGAGCCAGTTTCATACTTTCGGTAGCAAGTTTGAAACATTTATCGTCATATCTCTGAAGGTACTTATCAGATTTCAATGAAATTGCAATGGGAGCGCCTTGGAAATGTACCCACCAATTATAAAAGGAATTATTCGATTCGGTACACAATAGGCGGAGTAATCGTGTTTGTAACATACATTAAAAAACATACAGATAACAGACCAATTGAGAACCTCCTCCTTTTTGGTAGTTGGTTCAAAATACTGTACCGAACTTATGTAGGAACTTTATTTATGTATTCCTTCAAATAATTAAAACTTGTTAAATCTGAAAAGACGAGTCCAGTGAAATTACACGGAATGAAAGACTCGATCTCAGTAGTCTGAGGACTCGACTCGATGGGTATCAAGGGTATAGAAGTTCTGGCAACTGAGAGTTTTGATGGTATTTGCAGACATCGTGATGATTTACTAAACAGTTAAACCGCCCGTAGAATTGAGCCTTCATTTTGTCACTTGTTCTCTTCTAGGTCTCAATGACAGGCCGAGGGAGGTTACCATGGGTCATATCGTTGAAAATGACATTGATGTTGTTCATCAATGGTTGAAGCGACAGAGAAGCAGCTAGACAGCCTGTAAAGCTGCGTCCCCGTCGTTTCGTTTATTATGTTTATCAATTCAATTATACATTCACTTCTATTCGTTGATAAGCCAGCATGGCCACTTGACCACGTTTATTTATCTGTGCCAGCGTAATGCGTAACAATGATAAAAAATAATATTTTTTATACCAGATAAGCTAGCGTTTGACCACTATCGCACCTGTTGATGATCGAGCATGGTAGCACGATAGGCCTAGAATGGAAACTGGCTGTCAGGATAGCTGCCGGAACACATTAGATGTTTGGCGACAGATTTTCTAAATTGAGTTTTATGCGGACACTAGATAGTGTCCTAACACCATGCAAAAGAACATTGTTATTTATCTATACTAATATTATAAAGAGAGAACATTTGTATTTTTGTATTTTTGTATGTTTGTAATGATTTGGCTCAAAAACTACTGGACCGATTTAAAAAATTCTTTCACTAATATATAGAATGGACTTTCGGAATGAAAATAGGCTATATATTATCCTGTTTAAATCAAAGGTACATTCGTGGAGACCTAATTTGCAACCTAAGTCGGCAAAAAAACGGTCGAAAAAACACGTTTCTTACGAACGCTGCTCAATTAAAAACAGATGGAAGAATATTTTCTATGGAAGAGTTGTACAACTTAATAAGACCTACAAAAAAGTCCGCGACAGCATATGTCTATCTCTTAAGGTTGACTCACAGTAACCATTTTAATCTTTAATTTTTTGTAAAAAAATATTACATAACTTCCAAGGCTATTTTCAAGTATATAGTATTAATCCTTATCCAAATAATTACGTTAATTAGCTTGGCCACATATTATAGATTAAATTTGTCCTTTACAGTATATAATTCAAATGAAAACTTTAGAAGATATCACGGATTTCACATACACGCATCGCAAAATTAATAAAATATTTGTAGTGAAACCACAGAATAGGTCATAGTTACAACGAAAATATTATTATAAGCTTAGCTTTTCTGTAGATCCCCACCGATCACAATCAAATTGAAGTCAATATAGTATAATAATATGATCTATTGTATAAAATAATAATGATCTATACATATAATATAATATTTTAAACCACCCCGGCTGATCTATGTATAATCTTTTCATTAAAAGCATGCCAATGACTCTAAACACGACGTTTAAAATCTGAAGTTTAAGTTGGTGAGGATTTGAGTATTCTGTAGAGTCCATTTCTGAACGGATTATCATGCGGTTTTCACCAATAGCCAGTGTGTTTATGAGGAAGGTTTAGGTCTTAGGTGCTTAATTCGTTAAGGTTTTGTGTAAATTGGTTGAAATATGACGATGATTGTTAAATACGTTAATATTTTATATTCGATGCAACAAACTGATGCAAATTTTGTAGGCATATATGTTCTACCCGTGCGAAGCCGGGGCGGACTGCTAGTAACAAATAATTAGGAGCGTAGAAGTAGAAATATCGTATACCTCTATGATGTTTTTAGGGTTCCGTACCTCAAAAGGTAAAAAAAAGGAACCCTTATAAGGTCCCTTTCTTGTCCGTCTGTCTGTCTGTCCGTCTATCCGTCTGTCCGTCTGTCCGTCTGTCTGTCCGTGTGTCACCACACCACTGATTTTATCAGGAACGGGTAGACCTAGCAAGTTGAAATTTATACCTGATACTGAGGTCTTTAGTCCCTATTGGGTGTATAAAAATCAAGGTCTTGATTCAACACAATAAAAAGATATGGGCAAATTTAGATTTTCGCGAAAACTTGTTAGTACCAAAATGTACCTTAATTTTCAACTTATTTTATTTTTCGGATTTTTTTCTTTACTTTTGCTCTAAGACCTTGTATATAACCAAAATTGACGATTCTAGGTAAACTGGAAGTACCCTAAAGGTTTTGGGTCGAAAACCTATAGGGTACTTCCCGTTGACCTAGAATCATGAAATTTGGCATGAAGCAAGGTCTTACAGCACAAATTAAGGAAAAATTCCAAAAAATAAAAAAAGTTGAAAATTAAAGGGTGTCCCCATACATACATGGTTTGCGCCAATTAAGGTAGACCTCTGAGTTGTATGAGCGCTGAAACAATTTAGAGGTCTAGCTAATTTGGTTAGTACGGAAGCCTCGGTGGGCGAGTTCATCTCGACTTAGCCGGTTTTATTTATATCTACTGAATATACGAGCACTTGACCACTATCTCACCTGATGTTAAATGATGATAAAGTCTAAGATGGAATCGTACTTGTTAGTACTGGACTCGTACTGGAAATAAAAGACAGCAGTGAAACGATGATAATGACAAGACTTTTTTTAGTGGGTGGTACGAGCCACGGCCAAGGTCTACCACCATTGGTCATCCATTTACACACCCATTACAGAGGAGATAGGCCTACGGACATAGGAAGGCAACAATTACCACGTACCCCCATGCCCCCTCCTCCTCCCCTGGAGTAAGGTAGAAAAACTAGTGACTACTAAATTTTAACTAATATTATAAAGAGAAAAGTTTTTAATTTTTTTGTTTTTGTTACGTTTTAACTCAAAACCTACTGGACCGATTTCCAAAATTCTTTCACTAATGAAAAGCTACATTATCAGCCGTATCAGATTCCCGTATTCTCACGGGGAGGGGAACTACGCGGTTGGAACCGCGAGGCGCTGCTAGTATTTTATGAAAACAAAAATAAGTTGAATAACATGTTGTGTAAAAATGTATAACTATTTATGCTTCACATTTTACTATTTTGTTTGCTATGAGTAAGCGTTAAGATTCATGTAGATATGCTCGTTGATGGACAGGCACCTTTAGACTGGATTTACATAATTAAATATTGTAGGTATGCGCTTTGTCTTGGGCTTTTAAATACGAAGAAGATTATTACAACAATATGAAGAAAAATAATAAATGTGGGTGGATTTCATTAATATACTTGTCTTTTTAGGGTTCCGTAGCCAAAGGGTAAAACGGGACCCTATTACTATGACTCCACTGTCCGTCCGTCTGTCTGTCTGTCTGTCACCTGGCTTTATCTCATGAACCGTGATAATTAGATGAAATTTTCACAGATGATGTATTTCTAACAACAAATACTAAATAAAACTGGCCAAGTGCGAGTCAGACTTTTGTCCCGCACACGGAGGGTTCCGAACCGAACACCAAATAAGTAAACGTTAAAACAAAGGTAGAATAGTATTATATAGTAGTAATAGTAATAGTAGTTATTAATATTATTAAATATCTGGTTGACCGAGCTTTGCTCGGTATTTTTTGCCACTTAAACAGACAAATATGACTCTTCCCGACATCTATTGACGAATAATAATACTATTTTTTTTAATTGAGAGCCACTTACCGCTTTACCCACACAGTAATACTAAAGCTACTTCTACTCGCCAATAGATGTCGGGAAGAGTAATATTTTAAGTAGATTATCAATAAAGTTGATTATTGAAAACACGAATAAAACAACATTTTCTGAAAATGATTCCTAGCTAGATCGATTTATCGCCCCCGAAATCCCCTGTAAGTATACTAAATTTTATTTAATGGTTGGAGCCGCTTCCGAGATTCATATTAAGGTAAAGACGATAGCGCCGCTCCATCTTTGATGCTAGCTAGATGGCGCTGCGCTAGCGTAAAAAACTTTTCTTTAATTTTTAACTTTGTTCTGTTCTTAGTATTTGTTGTTATAGCGGCAACAGAAATACATCATCTGTGAAAATTTCAACCGTCTAACTATCACGGTTCGTGAGATACAGCCTGGTGACAGACGGACAGACAGACAGACAGACAGACAGGCAGACAGACGGACAGCGGAGTCTCAGTAATAGGGTTCCGTTGGTACCCTTTGGGTTCGGAACCCTAAAAACAGAATAAAATAAATATTTAAGGGGGCTTCCATACAACAGACATGATTTTTTCCGTGTATGGAACTATTCGTCCGCGAGTCCTGCTCGCACTTGGCCTGTTTTGTTTCGTACCAATACTCGTCTTGTTTCATCATAACATAACACAAAATAAGCGAGATGAAATGAAATAATCAGCTCCAATCTGGCACATTTTACATTAACTTAGAATTAAATAAACAACAGGTTATCAAGTTTATTATTGCAGGTAGGTATATTAAATAATTTTATTATTAACACTTATCTTATTATCAGAAAATATACTGAGTTTATCTTTATTTATCACGTTATATAACACTAGGTGTTTATTATTTTAGCATTTATGTTATAAAAGAGATTATGAGTGCTGTATGCCTAATAAACTTATTACCTATGTTATTAAGTAGGTAATTGTTTAATAAAATGTAGGTGGAGGTACTTTTACTATTCATTATTCTGTGGTGGAGGTGGGATATTATTGTAAGAACAATCTAGTAACAAAAATTATAGCAATTTGGTGCATGTAAACAACAGTGAGCCCTTTTATCAAACTTATGTAAGTAATTAATGAACGTGTAGTGAAATAATAACTTATCGCGCGGCCGCTAGCCTAGTTCGGAATGCACTCGATGGTAAAATGTTTTATAAATAGGTATTGTATTGTCAATTGTTAAACACAATCCAAAATTTAACCGTTCCGACGGGACTCGAAAGGAATTGTATTGTAGCAAAAAATAAATAATAATTTTAGTGTGTTAGGTACATTTAAACGCTTTTTCTTTTAGTTCAACAAAATGATGCACCATGTACCTACCATAAATTGAAGCAATCCAAACTATCAATACAAAATAAAATTCTTGTGCATACAAACAAGTCCCTAGGCCTTATGGTACGCACTATGCAGCTATGGGCCTGCCCTAAACACTATTAAGTATTCAGTGCCTAAACAAAGCAACGTTGCCATCATCCAGAGATTCCTAAACAAAGTACTGAGGGGAATAGTTGGTGCACCTATGGTATATACGCAATGATGACCTCCATCGGGACCTTCACATTGAGATTGTCGCCAGCACCATCAAATAAACTGGCCAAGTGCAAGTCAGACTCGCATTTGTAAGGTTCCGTAACACAGTAGAGTATTTACTAACTATAATCATTTTCTAAACTGCAAATATAACTTTGTATTTTATACAAACGCTATGAAAACAAAGTAATTTTTTTGCTGGCGAAAAATTATATTTATGAAATACTCTACTGTGTTACGGAACCCTACAAGTGCAAGTCCGACTTGCACTTGGCCAGTTTATTATTAAAATATAATAGTTTCTCTATTTATCCGAAGAGGGTGTTAATGACCTCCTAGATATGGATAAAAGGTCAGCTGATAACAGACTAGAGGACAAAATGACGATATCACGATTATCTCCTCGCCAGGGCATGACCGATAGATAGCGTGCATCTCTATCTACGGATTGGTCACATGACTGGAGATATTGTGAAACATGTCCGCATACAACTTGCGTCATTAGCACCACAGTCTCTATATATCTTCTTCTCTATATATATAAAATTCTTGTGTCACAGTGTTAGATGTTTATACTCCTACGAAACGGGTTCACCGATTTTAATGAAATTTTATATGTATATTCAGTAGGTATTAGAATAGGTTTACAACTAATTTTTAGGGTGTTCTTTTTAATTTTTTTAAGGGTTGCCTAAACGCGGGCAAAGCCGCGGGGCGCAGCTAGTCATTTTATATTATTTCCAAAAACCAAATGTAAATCTTTCAACTGAACATGTATAGTCAAATACTATAGAATAGGTATCTAAGTACATTAAAATAATACCAAAATAGCGAACCCGAATATTGAAAAAAAAACCAAACATGCATAAAGGTACCTATAGAAAAAAACGGTCATATAATATAAAATATTAAATACCAAATGGGATGATATTATATTAATGTGTAAGTACATAATAATCTCGTGAGATAATGCGTCATAGGATGTAAGCCGAGATAATGTATAGCGCATGTGTTCACGGTTTAATGTTTATAGTCAACAAACAACAGTCACGACAATAATAGTTACAGCTTTACTGTAAGGGTGTCGTTCCACCAAAATTGTGCTACGAAAATGATCACAGCGTGGATGTGAAGCGAGGCTGTGAGACTGTGTTAGTGCGAGCGCACACTGCGGTTGCGGTGCGTATCTATATTTTACCGTACGTTCTGTTAAGTATGGAGTGTCACAGAAGTGCGCGTATTGCGGTTTTTTTTGTACACAGTTTATTCTACCGTGCGGTAGAATAAACCCACCGCAACCGCTGTGAGTGCTCGCACTTACGAGTTTCCATTTCACCAGAGATGTGCTAAGAAAATCAACGAATGTTTAGTGAAGTTGTGATAAAACTGTGTGCAGATGAGCGGAGCGATGCGTAGCGGACTCTTTTCCGATATAAGGCCCCATAAAGTAATATTATATACTGGAGCAAGAGATGCACAGATTTTTGTCCGGTAGTCTATATTGTTCCGCGTCCGTGCTGAGCCTAATCAACCTCATGTTAATGAATGATTTTAAATGAAAATCCGTAAAATAAGTTTGTACAGCGTGCTCAATCTTCTCTTATATTTTTATTTACTATGTATTACACACATCCTCTCGCGTCCACCGCACACATTCTTCGATTCAATCAATCAATGAATCACATGATTTATTTGCAAGAATACAGTTTAGAAGAAGACTCGCAACACATCCCTTGCAACACATTTTTCGTATATACGTAGGTAGGTACATATTATATCTTTAATTGTATGTACATAGATAGAGTTCTTAGATCTCGCTCCCCTAAAGCCCTTTTCTGAATGTGCTGCGCTGAGCGAGGCAAGGAAAATGAAGTGACACGATAGGTTGATTATTGCCTCGCGAGCCACTTAGCTTCCTCGCACAACTCTGGTCGATACGCACCCTAAGGCTAGAATTATCTATTAATGCCTTTATAAATCACGTACTTATTTATGTAACTACATTACATTTACATAGCAAGGACTTTGTGAACAATCAATGTAATATGTAAGTAAATAATAGTTGGCTTGCAAAAGTATTATACCTATTTTATTATACTGGTTATCCCTGTGTAAAATTTCAGCCAAATCGGTTCAGCCGCTACAGCACAAGAGGGACAGAGAGTCAGACAGAGTTTCTTTCGAATTTATTTTCTTATCAATATGGATGGATACCTAGCCAGTAGCCACTTAACCCAACTCCCGAACACGTCGAACTAGGTAGTCAATATTGTCGTATTGTAAACAAGTACCTATTATTGCAAATTAATAAAGATCAACAGAAGTTCAGGGTCACATTAACCGTGCCACTGTCCACGTTTGCGGGTGTGTCTACTACCACAGATTATACAATAGTTTCTACCTACTACGCAATTAATTTGTCGCTTACGTACTAACTAGTAACCTATCTGTGACAACACTGTCCACAATACCACAGATTATATAATAGTTACTACGTATACAGTACACGCCTACAAAACTATATGCCTAATATACTGTACTGTAGGAAAACTAGAAAAACCACTTTAGTGTTCAGAATTTAATTTGCCGCTAAATTGAAATGTATCACATTAACACGGTTAACTAATGTTATGCCGTTACCCTCAAACTATCATAAATAACCAGCCAAGTGCGTGTCGGGCGACGCGCAGTGTAGGGTTCCGTAGTAGCCCGTTATTCAATACAAGTCCTTACCCGTTATAAACAAGCAACTAGGTACTTCGTCTTTGTCACTTTGAAGGATTTATTCTAAGGATTTTGTATTTGGTACAAAATTAGCCAACACCTGGTTACGCCCTACTAGAACAAAAATTTGCACATTAAAGTTTAATATTTCGTAAATGGAGCATTCAATCGAAAAATAATTTTAGCAACCCTTAGTCATTTAAAAAGACCTATTCAACGATACCCCACACAATGGGGTAGACGGCGTAATTTATATACATACCCCTACAAAATTACAGCTTTCTAGTATTAATGGTCTCTTAGTAAAACCTCGGACAGACAGACAGACAGACAGACAGACAGACAGACGGACATGACGAAACTATAAGGGTTCCTTGTCAGGACTACGGAACCCTAAAACGGCAGACAGATTCGTGCCAAACACCCGAGTGAATGCAAGTTCAGTAATACTAAATGCTCGAGCAATACGCTTCCGCGCTCAGTTTGACTTTGCTACTAAGCGGCAGCAAGCTCGGACGCTTCCGTGCAGTTTTACTTCGCAGCGTTGCTTACGTAGTAATCATGCCGTATTGACTATGCCGGACTGAGTGCGGAAACTTATTACTCAAGAATTTAGTATTACTGAACTTGTGGTCACTCGGGTGTTCGGCACGAATCTATCTGCCTTTTTTATGATAGTCTGAGGCCGTTACCATGTTTTTCATTATTATTATTATTATTTATAAAGCCGGCTCGCAAAAAACGGCAACGTGCCGCCTACTGTCATGTGTGCCTATAGCGTAGTATTATTATCTGTTCTGGGCCCCTAGACAAAATTCAATTTCCTGTTTGCCTTCACGCTAACGCAAGTTCACAATGTATGGAATGACATTTATGTTTCCGCAACATAAATGTAATTCCATACATTTTGAAAAGGTAAACAGGAAACTGGATTTTTTCTAGGTGCCCTGTGCCTATACCACAGATTATATAATAGTTACTACGTGCCTATACCACAATACGTGGGTACGCTAACTGGCATGCAGCAAGTACACGCATAACATAGATTTTTTTAACATTTACTGGCATAAAATATAAGGGAGGGGATGCGGGGAGTGCACAACCGGCAATTTCATTATAGGCATTCAACGACGAATATTGCATGCAAGATTATCTTTACGTAGTAATTGTATTTTCTTTAGTTTAACTTGCAAATGTATCCACCGTGTGCCAATTACTTCTACATGCCGTCAACTAGCATCCATGCTACTGTTCTGTTTTATATAGCGTTTACTACATATGCTATAACAGAAACAGGTGAGACTGCTGGCCCTCATATCAATAAATCTTATGACAGACGGACAACGAAGTGATTCAATAAGGGTTCCTTTTTCCTTTTGAGGTACGGGACCCTATAATTTAAAACAATTAATGAGCCATTCAGTTCTCATACAAGTATCAACGTTAAACTACTTAAAAATAAGGTAGGGTTGCCAACTGTACACGAACAAACACGACTTAGTATTCCAGTCACCGAATTACATCACGGTTATTTTTATCATCAAACTATGTCTATGGATCGATAGTGTGTATTTTGTCAATCTGACGGCGACGGGACATATTTTAGTAACGGGATTACGGGGTGTCTCTACCGACTATTTGACCGGAAGTTTTTTGCATGTCATGTCATATTTAGTTATAAGTAAGTAGGTGGGTATGAATATTGGAATGCAGAATTTAATAAATAATTTGATTAATTTAATTTATTATACATGTATGAAGCGTTTGAATGTGGGTAACCTTGACTTTTTTGTGGTGACACAGTTATTTTTAACATTTCTTTTAAAGGCGAATTATACAAGAAGTCGGATGCTGTAGTACCTACCTAGGCGTGGTAAAAAGTGACAAGTTTTCCAGCTCAGAAAATATGAACTTGTCTCCACTCCTACCGCCTCCAGATGATAGAAACCTACGATTCGCAACTGGTTCAGCACTTCAATAATTCTATATAAGTTTTTAGGTTTTCATGGTCACTGACAATATTATTAGAACTATTAACGGGATAATTACCATGTTTTTTTTTATTATTTATGAGATAAGATTTGCAAGCATCTTGCCTGGCTAGCTAAGTCATCCTAATCCACAAGAAAAGCAGCGACATCTTGCCAAGCTGATGATAGAGGCTGGTGGTAAGGCGGGACGTGGCGCTGTGAGTTAACGTACGTGTTCCACTTACCACCTGGAGATGCTGGCAGTGGCCGAGCTGAGGCTACGAGACCCGATGTTAGTCGTCGACAGATCGACATGTTTGAGGTGCTTCGTGCAGGACAAACCAGGTTTGTAGGTGAAACTTGTGTAAAGTTTTCACCAATTCCGCGCGCCATAAGTTTGATCAATATTATATTTAGTAAGATCGATACATTCGAATGTAACCTGCCATAATTCGCGGAATTCGCTCGAAATACCTATGATAGAAAATGTTGTTAGTAAGAATTAGTTTTAATGTTATATTATTTGATATTGTGTTGTTGTTTTCAAATATTTTAATGTGTACCCGGTATCATCGATTTGGCGTCAGTTATTGTATTGATAGATATTATTATTGAATTGATATGATCTATTATACGTATATATATTAGACGAGTGTAAGTGCGTGTTTTTTATCTGCCCGTATACTGAATAAATGCTTTGATATTTTTTTTGAGTTTTTGTATAAATAAATGAAATGTAGGCACTAACGATCAGAGCCGGATTTAGAGACCTAGAGCCCTAAGTAACGATGCTGTCAAAGGAGGTAGCACGATAGGCCTAGAAATGAATGGACACTGGCTGCACAGGGGCTGTGACTGATGTAAGCATACCTTAGCGACGACTCCGGACGCCTCATGCCCCATGATCATGGGCTCCTGCAGCACGAAGTGACCACACGCTCCTGACTGCCAGTAGTGCACGTCTGACCCGCAGATACCCACGCAATCCATGCGGAGAAGAACTTCTGTAATTGAAATATGTACATATTTTGTTTTAGTTTTAACTCCCTTGGCGTAACGATTAGATGGCTTGATTTCTAACCGAGCGATCGCCGATTCAAATTCTATCACGGGTTCACAGGTGGTAGAAGCATATTACATCAATGTTCCGCTTAACTTGCTACTAAAAGGTAGCTTACCACCATAAGGAGAAAATCTGCCGCCATAACCTCACGGTGTTCCGGCAGCGCACAGCCTTCGAGAGTCAGAGTAGTATTCTAGGCCTAGCGTGTTCACCATCTTCGAACACGTCATCGCTTACCACCAGGCGAGATAGTGGTCAATACTTAGTCTATAAGATTAAAAAAAAATTATGGGTGTGTGAATATTACTCAAAAAGTTATCTTGAACGTTATTCATCATTATAAATTAAAAAATATTTACTAACCATCATCGGATATTTGTGGTACAGGGGTCTGTTCCTGAAAATAACAAAAACATTACATTACTTAGCAATCTTATCAAAAATAACATTCAGAGATAGGTACCAGGTATTTTGTTAATCTTATTTTTATCAGAAGCGTTACATTAGATATCTATCTATCAATGAAGTTAAGAATCATACCTAGGTATGATAAAGATAAGGATAAAGATAAGTAACGCCTGGTCATCGTGTGTGTGTTTTATTTATGACTAGCTGAGCCCTGCGGTTTCACCCGCGTAGACATCGTTCCTGTGGGATATCGGGCCAAAAAGTTGGACACGGGTATTTAAGAGGAAACGCAGGGTGCACTTTTCGATACAAATGCATTCCCCCGTTTCCTCCCTGAAATATGCTTCTAGATTTATTCTGTAAACCGCTTTTCGATTTTTATACAAAAAGATCTCAATAAAATCTTTCAACGAAAAATTGGTTTGAACGAGCTATATCGCTATATCTCAAAAACTGCTGACTGTATGTCAGTATGGTAGGGGCGTAGCTACAGCAGGCCTTGATTTTTTGTAGAAACATATTTTGCTCTTATTCTTATGTTTGTTCGTGGATAACTTTGTCGTTTATATTTTTAACCGACTCCAAAAAAAGGAGGACGTGGTCCTTTTTTTGAAGTCAATTAAAAATAAAAAACGTTATAAATCACTGTTATTACATGCTAAGTATATTTAGATATTTTATGGTTTGTCACCGAGTTCCCTACGAATACAACAATATTGAGTAACATATTAGCCAATTGGTTTTTATTTTGTTACAAGCTTCCAAAATTTGTGGGGTGATGTTTTTCCAGAAATTGCTTATTTCCAAATATCTCATCTATTAATTTTCGCCATTCCATTGGGGGGTCTAAATATATCGCATTTTAGCCTTCCTAACTGCTCCTGCCGGGAATACGTCGAATTACCATTAACCCTGTACGTCTATAAATAGGTCTCTAAAAATAACATTGAGGTTCCCAAAACGATTTATTCTCAAAGTCAATAATTTTAAAGATAGACACTTCTAAAGTGGTAAAGTGTGTGCCCGCCCTCCCCCCTCTAACTTTTAAAATAAGAGAGTGAAAAATCTAAAAAACTATATGCTGTAGATCTCAATAAACACTTTCAACGAAAATTGGTTTGAACTAGATATTATCAGTAGTTTTTGAGAATATAGCACATTTGCAAAACCGCAAAATATAACTTTGTTTTTTATACAAACACTATGAAAAACAAAGTTACATTTTTGCTGGCGAAAAATGATAGCTTTAAAATACTCTACTGTGTTACGGAACCCTACGAGTGCGAGTCCGACTTGTACTTGGGCAGTTTATTATCTTAATATTCTCTCCACGGGAACGATGTCTACGCGGGTAAAACCGCGGGGCACAGTTAGTAAACAATAAAGTGTAATATAATAAATATATAATATAATAAATATAGTATATAATATAATAAATATATTATTATGTATCAACTTACCTAATGTACATCTTTACCTCGCCCATATTACATTTAAATTACGTTACTTATTTATTTATAACCAACCATCACTTATACCGAGAAGAGAGAGAGAATCCCGAGAACTTATCTCGCGGGGTGCACTTTTCCATACAAATGTATTCCCTCGTATCCTCCCTGAAAAAAAAACAAAGTCTACTTTTGGTCTTTTTGCTTTTTATCATTTGCATTTTTGACCAACCAATTGCAAATAGAAATATTACCCTTCAAATATGTTAAAGGAGAGATTAAAAGGATTATATTTCGTTTTGCAATTGGTCAAAAAAAGCAAATGATAGGGGCGTAGCCTACAGCTACAGCAGACGTTGATTTTTTGTAGAAAACATTTTCGCTCTAGAAGCATTTTCCAGGGAGGAAACGGGGGAATACATTTGTATGGAAAACTGCACCCCGCGTTCTCTCTTAATTACTTTATTGACCTCTATCCTAGTTAAGATCCCTGTATAATATGTAAATGAATAATTCAATTGGTTCAGCTGAGAGTTGCTCAAATATAATTTAATAAACATATGTTTGAATTACCATGTTTTTAAATATATTTGTGTAATAACTATGCGATTTATGACAGACTTACTCAGACGTTAAAGCAATTTCACACCAGTCATTATTTTACATCTGTACCAATAATTTAAAAAACTAGGTACTACTTATTATAAGATTTGAACCGACCTCAAAAAAACGAGTAGTTTCTCAATTCGTCGGTTTTTAGGGTGCCGTACCCAAAGGGTAAAACGGGACCCTATTACTAAGACTCCGCTGTCCGTCTGTCTGTCTGTTCGTCTGTTCGTCTGTCTGTCTGTCTGTCTGTCTGTCTGTCCGTCTGTCACCAGGCTATAGCTCAATAACCGTGATAGTTAGACAGTTGAAATTTTGACAGACGGTGTATTTCTGTTGCCGCTAGAACAACAAATACTAAAAACAAAATAAAGTTAAAAATTAATGGAGGTCCCCCCCATACAAAAACGTGTTTTTAAACGTCATCTATCTAATTAGTTTCAGCAAAATGACATAGATGGCGCTAGTAAACGAGCCTCGTCTTTCTAGATCGCGACCAAACCAAATATTCTTGGTAATATCAATTAATCAAATATATGAGGTTGAAACTCTGTTATGTTTCGTATTGTACGGAACCCTCCCTAAGTGTGCGATAAGAGACGCGATGCTGACTCGCACTTGGCCAGTTTTATTTTAATGTACCAAGATATGTTCACGAATTACTCAAAGACGCTTGGACCGATTTATAAAGTCAGATAATACCTACCTACTCATTATTTGCACACCAAAAGAACAGAAACCCTCAGAGTAACAATTACTAAAGTATGTTACTCTGAGCAGAAACCATTTAAAAATACATCATATTATAAGTAATACAAAGGGCGGTCTTATCGCTTTTAAACGATTATTTCCAGAAAACCGAATAGTAAAGAAAATTACGAGACTGTGATATGTGATTCAAATAATCTTGTTGATTTTATAAATATTTTAAGCATCTAAAAATACGACAATACTTATGGCTCCATGTCACAACAATAACACATAAATATTCATTAAAAACAACAATTTAAACGGCTTCAACTGATAAATTAATGTTGATAACCCTATTTGTGTCATGACTGTCATGAGGCTAATTTAAAATAAAAACAGCGACAGCGACAGATATTTTAGATTGGCAAATATATATTGATTGAAATGACCGCATTGCTGTACTAAGAATACCTAATTTATAACCACAAGACAAAACTACAGCAAACGTATATTAATAAAATCTTTAAGTTTATAAAGAAACTTAACATTTTTAATGAAGTAATTTGAATAATAATAGTGTCTTCTGAGCTTACCAATCTCAAGTCCTTCGTCTTGTAAAGAACGGCAGTTAAATTATCTGTGGCCATTGTACGTGCGGTCAGCTTAGCAAATGGGGAGGTACTGCCAACCAAAGAGAATATAAAATAACACTACGTAAGAGGTATTTACTGCCTTACTCAGCTGAGGATACCGGTACTGATACCACGGTAATATTACTAGATAATATTACCGTGCTGATACTACCTAAACCTTACACTACTACTGATACTGCCGATGACTGTAGGTACCTACAGAGGTACTACCTACCTACGAGACTACTGGCTAAATGAATGAAATGAGCACGTAACACGGAGATCTAACAACTCTAACGTGTTTTATATGAGTTAGGTATATAACAAACGAAGGAGGTGTGTCCAATTTATAGGCTTGTGGTGCATTGATAACACTAGTGATTTCATCTATGCTTGTGGTTGAACAATTGGCATATCTATCAAACGTATTGTCAATATTGACGGCATTTTATGTGGATTCATCACGATGCTCTCTCACACACGATAGCTGACGCATGGTAGGTACTCTTAGATAAGTAATAAACTTGTGTAAATGAAATGAATAATTTATTGCAAGAATGTTGTACAAGTAGATGTGACAGAAAATTAATGTCTCATACATTCTATCACAACAGTGATGTGCAATGATCAACAGAATTGAGATAATATTAATTACGGTACATATAATAAGTACTTATTATATCATATTTTGATTAAAATATTAATTTACTTAATGATTATAAAATATCAGATGTTTAAATAGTAATTACAAAAAAATAAATAAATGTTAATGAAATTAAATTATACAAATTATTAATGTTATATTTTAAAGTTCATATATTTATTTAAATCATAAAAACTATGTTCCAATAACCAATTAGTCAATTTTCTTTTAATTAATGGCATTTCACTCGTTACATTCAAACTTCTGTATTAGCACAGTACCTATGTAAAACTGGTATAAGGTGTCTAAATTAGGGGATATTCGGTACCTATAGGCAAAAAAAATTAATATGTGTGGTACCTACTAATAATTATAGATATATAACCACCACACATATTATATTACTCATAATATAATATGTGTGGCACTAATAATGTGTTAGGCACTAATAATAATAGTAATTAAGATAACTTTTCTTATCGTACATTATAGCAGCGCTCCGCGGTATTGACAGCGAGGATAAATTACAATTTTATAACGATTTCAGAAATCCATGCCTACAATACAATCCCTTAGTTTGAACAAGTCCATGTAATGAAATCCACGAGGATCTGCCAGAGGCCATCCTGGACAAAATCGTGGTGGCTCTCAGACAGTTTCAAAACGGAAAAACCACCGGTACTTGTATTATTCATTATTCTGTGCCACCGGAAAGGATGGGATTGCAATTTACAATTAAGTTCAAAAAAGCTGGTGGAACGCCAACGCACGTACGGCTTCAGCATAATTATATTTTCTTCCGTCCTCTTTTCGGGGAGAACTTCGAAGACGTGGAGCAAGAGTGTGGTCATTGTGTTCTTAAAAAAGGAGACAAAAATCTATTAAAGAACTGTCGATCCATTTTTCAATCTTGTGTCACGCCCATAAGCTGTTTTCGAGAGTCATCACAAATCGTCTCGCGCGTAGACTCGACAAGTTTCAGGTCCCTACAACAGGCTGCGAAAGAAGGAAACAGCCGCAGTAATGTTATTTTAATGTTTCTGTGATCAGTTCCACAGACCACATTCAGACAGTGCGGCAGGTTAACTAGAAGACTGAAGAATATAACCAGCCCCTGTGACCTGCGTTTGGGGACTCTGAGAAAGTTGGACTCTGTTGGATCCTGGTATGTGCTGGAATGGTCTCTGCGACGGTGTCAAGTTTATTGGCGATACGTCAAATTGCTGAGAAATCTGTATGACGTCGCGATTATGACCGTCCAAGTACAAAATCAGCTTAGCAGACTGAACATATCCCCATACATAGGGGGAGGAGTGAAACAAGGGAACCCTATTTCTCCCAAATTGTTCACTAACACTCTCTGGAGAATATATGTTCAAGACGCTGAATTTGAAAAGGACGGGACATAAATATTAACATCGAGTATCTCTCGGCGGGCTATAACGTCATCACATCATAAACCGTCCAAGTTCTGAAATATATGCTGAGTACCCTGGCTGATACTTCTGCGCGCATCGGTCTCCGGATGAACTTGGAATTTGGATAAAATCAAAATCATGTTCAACGGACAAGTTATTCCGGAACTGATTGCCTTTAACGTAGTTCCTCTAGAAGTTGTTCACGAATACGTGTACTTACGCGTACCTTGGGTAAATCTTCTTATTCGCTAGAAACAACTTCGAGAAGGAAGCTCGTAGAAGGATACAGCTAGGATGGACAGCATTTGGAAAACTTCGTCGAGTCTTTTAATCACCCATACCACAAAGCCTGAAGACGAAAATCATACCTTTTATTACTTACGTAGCCAAAACGTGGACACTGACGATGCGAAGGGTTCACTAATTTAAAGTGTCTCAGCGAGGTATAGAGAGGGCTTTACTTTCTGAAGGATTGAAATCGAAATGAAGTCATCCATCAAATAACCAAATTAATTATCGACATAGCTCAAAGGATTAGCAAGCTGAAGTGGCAGTGGGCTATTGTAGAACTCGATCTTCAGCTCTTTTTAGGGTTCCGTACCCAAAGGGTAAAACGGGACCCTATTACTAAGACTCCGCTGTCCATTTGTCTGTGTGTCTGTCTGTCTGTCTGTCTGTCTGTCTGTCTGTCTGTCCGTCTGTCACCAGGCTATAGCTCATTAACCGTGATAGTTAGAGAGTTGAAATTTTCACTGATGGTGTATTTCTGTTGCCGCTAGAACAACAAATACTAAAAACAAAAAACGTGTTTTTAAACGCCATCTATATAACAAGTTTCGGCAAAATGACATAGATGGAGCTGGTAAACGAGCCCCGTCTTTCTAGATCGCGAACAAACCAAAAATTCTTGGTAATATAAATTAATCAAATATATGAGGTTGAAACTCTGTTATGTTTCGTATTGTACGGAACCCTCCCTAAGTGTGCGATAAGAGACGCGATGCTGACTCGCACTTGGCCAGTTTTATTTTCCAACCGCTGCCAGCCAGCTTGCCTATATCATCGCTCCATCTAGCTGGAGGTGCTTGTACTATTCATTATTCTGTGCTGGAGGGCGCCCTACACAATGCCCTAAACGTAATTACGTAGTATTGTTATCTGTTCTATGATGTAGTGCAGGGCGCCCTCCTGCTAGAATCTAAACTAGATGGAGCGATGATATTACAAACTGGCTGGCAGCGGCTATTTTTGAATGTTCTATTTTTTTATGCATGGCTGAAATAAACTATGTCAAAAATGTTTGTTTCGTCCCTATAAATATGACATTTTTAATTGACATTTTCTAATATTTATATAATTTTTAACTTTTGTTTATAATGTTATAATGATTTAGATTAATGTAATTGGTATGATACCGTTTTAAACGAATAAAAAAAAAATGTCTCATCTTTTAGAGAGAGTTCGATTATATCAGTCAAAAATAGGTAGGCATAGAATTTGGGTAAACTGTCCGCTCGATTCGGTGTGAATGCAGCCTCAATGTCAAGTCGCAGAGTCAAGTGGAGTCAAGGCCGTGAATTGGCATTTTCTAATTCCGTCTACGAAATTATAACTAGCAGCCCGCCCCGGCTTCGCACGGGCAGAACATATTAATATTCCTACATATTTCCAGCATTAGTTTGGTGCGTCGAGAATTAATTAACATTGCAATCATCGTCCCATTTCAATCAATTTACACCAAACTCTAAGGAATTATACGGCTTAACTTTAGTATACCTACCATAGATTTAAGGTGAAATACCCTCCCCTTGAAGGAAAGGTTGCGGAGCCCCCACCCCCCTTCAAAAGTTATGAATATATTATATACTAGAAGTGCCCCGGCTTCGCCCGCGTTAAAAACTTATCTTTTGTAAAAACGATTCTATCATTAAAGACATCAAATATGAATTAGCCAAATCGGTTCGATGCCGTTTTCATGTTAACGCGTGACTAAGGCAAATCGGGATTCATATTTATAAAACCCGAAAAACCCAAATTTTCATACTTTGTTACCTACCCCATTTCGAAAAATCCTACAACACGTACTTACTTATTTATTTACAGAAGTACTTATGTGTAAAGTTTCGAATAAAACAGACTATTTCATCTTGTTTAGCCACACAAACTTTGAATCCCCGTTCCGTATCCGGGAGGAATTTTTTGAAAATCCTTTCTGAGCGGATACCTACGTCATAATAACTATCTACATTCTAAATTTCAGCGCAATCCGAAACAATATTGATTTTAAGACTTTGTTACCCCACTTCATCCTCTTTAAGGTGGAATTTTGAAAAAAACCTGAAACATCATCGAATTATAACCTATATAATTCGATGTGAAACATGTATTTTATTATTTATTTACTTAAGTACTTGTGTGAAGTTTCGAATGTAAAAGACTATCTAATCTTGTTTCTCCATACAAACTTTGAACCCCCGTTTCATCCCCTTCAGGGGTTAATTTAGGAAAGTCCTTTTTCAGAGGGAACTAACGTCTTAATGGCTATCTGCATGCCAAATTTCAGCGCAATCCGAAACATTATTGATTTTTACACTTTTTACCCCATTTACACACTCTTAAGAGGTGGAATTTAATAAAAAAACCTGAAACACGTATTTACTTATATTTTTACTGGAGCACTTGTATGAAGTTTCTAATAGAAATTACTATCTAATCTTGTTTCTCCATACAAACTTTGAACCCCCGTTTCATCCCCTTAAGGGGTGAATTTTAGAAAATTCTTTCTTAGTAAACCCTTTCGTACTAAGACAAATATACCCTCCAAATTTCAAGTCTCTACGACCAGCGGTATAGGCTGTGCGTTGTCTATCAGTCAGTCAGTCAGTATGTCAGGACAAACATCCTTGTAGTATTAGATAACATTTTGAGTTTAAGTATGAAAAATTATACCTACCCCTCGAAGTTATTTTATTATAACCCGGGAATCCTTCCTGGGTTGAGTCGACTTAAATAGGAGAGGTCTGCGAGTTAGTGTTTGTCGTTTCAGATATGTACTTGTACTTAGCAGCTTGTACTTGAGCAGCTGAATAAGCTTGAGCGACTCCAAAATATTACGATTAGGTTCATATTTGGTCTTCGCAAATATGATCATGTTTAAGATTTTCGTCGTAAGCTCAAATGGCTGCCAATTCGTCTTCGCCGGAATACACACATCCTGTCACTTCTATATAACATCTTATTTAATCCTACTTCCCCAAGTTACCTAAAACAACTCTTTGTTTTTCTCTATGCCTCCAATTCCCTTGAGAATTTAATGCTGTCTTTTCCCAGTCATCATAGTTCCTTTTATGATAAATCATTTGCCGTACAAGCTGTGAGACTTTGGAACGCACTTCCATTAGAAATTAAACAGTCACAGACTCTTTACACGTTTAAAGAACGAGTCAAATCTTTCTATCTCGCTTAAATGTACTCATGCTCACGTGAACTATTCTAATCCATAATGTATATTTATTCTTCTTTCTTAACTTAACTTTGTAATTTATTAAATAGTTTTTTCCCCTCTCACTTATAACACCACTTACCACCATATCTTGTTACATTTCTCTCCATCCATAGGTTGTCTGGAAGAGATCGCTTTAAGCGATAAGACCGCCTATTGTTGCACTATTATTGTAAATTGTATTAATTATTATGTTTGATTCTGTAATTTAAGGTGTTAAATAATAAAGTGTTTCTATCTATCTTAATAATATCAAAGTCGAACACTAAGGCACAACACTAGGGAACAGTGACCACCGCGTGCCGTGCGCCGACTAGCGTAGCGAGTAGCCTTTCCCCCCTTAAATCGATGGTAGGCACTCTAAATTAATATTTCTTAAACATTACTCCAATTAGAATCAAAATATTAGAGACAGTAGGTACCTACTTATATTTACATAAAAGTTAGTTACCAAAGTTGAACCAATTATACACGTAAACCTTCCTCATAAATCACTCTGGCTATAGGTGAGAACAGCATGAAAATCCGTTTAGTAGCTTTTGATTTTATTGCGAACAGACGGACAGACAGACGCGGTGAGGGACTATGTTTTATAATATGTAGTGATGATGATATTGGACGGCCCTTAGGTATAAAGGTCTAATTGTAACCTTATACACGAGTTCCGGCAGCACAGCTCTCGAGAGTCGGACCTTTCTAGGCCTAGCGTGTTCACCATCCTCGACCACTTTATTATTTGTAACCCTCGACGCATTTTACATTTGACTTTGAATTTGGCATTTGACAATTGTTGGTGGCCCAGTATTCTGAAATAACTCTTATAAGAAATATATAGACTAGAAATATACTCTAGAATATATAGACAAACTATCAAACTAGTTTCGAGTTACCTGTCAGAACGGTCGATAAAACTGTCATACTTGCGAGAGGAGGTCATAAGATCAACCCGAGAAAGTGGCACAATACAAAGACCGTGTTATGGCCAAGTCCACAAAAAAAAAAACTGGCCAAGTGCAAGTCGGACTCGCATTCGTAGGGTTCCGTAACACAGTTAAGTATCCCATAACTAAGACTTTTCGCAACTACAAAATTAACTTTGTTTTTCATAGTGATTGTATGAAAAACAAAGTTATCTTTGCGGTCGCCATATCTCAAGAACTGCTGGCTGTATCTCGTTCAAACCAATGTTCGTTGTTAGTTTTTATTGAGATCTACAGCATATATATTTTTTAGATTTTTCACTCCCATACTTTAAAAGTTAGGGGGTGGGGGGAGGGGGCACACATTTTACTAATTTAGACGCGCCTATCTTTCAAATGATTGACTTTGAGAAAAAATGACTTTAGGAACCTCAATGTCATTTTTGAAGACCTATCCATAGACACACGTATAGATTTAAAGAAAACAATTTTTTTTTTGTTTCAGTTCCATGTATGGGATGCCCCCCCTTAAACTTTTATTTTTTTTACTTTTGTATAAAAATCGGAAAGCAGTTCACAGAATACATCTACCTACCAAGTTTCAATTCTGTAGTCCTAACAGTTTCGGAATAAAATGGCTGTGACATACGGACGGACGGACAGACAGACAGACAGACAGACATGACGAATCTATAAGGGTTTCGTTTTTTGCCATTCAGCCACGGAACCCCAAAAAGGATCAACCCGTGGTTGTAAAATAGGTCTCCATGAATGTACCTTTAAACGGGATAACAATATATACCTAGCCTATTTTCAGGGTTGGATTGGATCTTATATCGAGTGTCCCGAATTTGAGTAAACTGTGAATATGGGGGGGTTAAGGGGGTTGTACTATAAAATAAACTGACCAAGTGCAAGTCGGACTCACACTAGTAGGGTTCCGTACCACACTACAGTATTTTATAAGATCGAGCAAAAAATACCACTATCATTTTTCGCCAGCAAAAAATAATAATTAATAAACATTTTATTTCTTATAACGCCATCTAACGTCTAACAAGGGATTAAACGGGATATTCAGTCGCCTCGTGACCACGATCAATGCAACTTGGTCGAAACGTCGAGTTAAATAAAAAAATATGTTTTAGGCGCGATAAGTCCCGTATTTTAATATTTATAAATATGTCTAACAAAGGAGTTAGGGATCGACATTTCAATATAACGCCATCTATGGGACTTTTACCTAACTAAGCGTTTATAGATGGCGTGAAATGCCGAAAAAAACACGTTTCTTGTATGGGGACCCTCTATTATTTTTAACTTTATTCTGTTATTAGGGTTCCGTAGTCCTGACAAGGAACCCATATAGTTTCGTCATGTCCGTCTGTCTGTCTGTCCGAGGTTTTGCTAAGAGACCGCTAATACTAGAAAGCTGTAATTTTGTGGGGGGTATGTAAATGAATGACGCCGACAAAGTGCTGAAATAAAATTTTGAAAAATATTTTTTTTAGTGTAGCTCCTCTATATGAGAAGTGGGGATGATTTTTTTTTTCATCTTCTACCCCATCGTGTGGGGTATCGTTAAATAGGTATTTTAAAATGACTAAAGTGTTGCTGATACCATTTTTCGATTGAATGCTCCATTTACGAAATATTAAACTTTAAAGTGCAAATTTTTGTTTTAGCAGGGCGTCCCCCCCTCTCTAAAAGCTAAACTGCTGGCTTGAAAAATCTGAAAAAAATTGTGATAATAGCGCATTTCATGAACTTTAAAGGAAAATTATAGCAGTTAAGATAACTTTATTAGTTTAGCAGTAATAGTCGTTGAACTTGGGTGTTGAATAATTTTGTACCAAACACAAAGTCCTTAGAATAATCCTTTAAAGTGACAAAGACGTAGTACCTAGTTGCTTGTTTATAACGGGTAAAGATTTGCATTGAATAACATGCTACTACAGAACCCTACACTGCGCGTGGCCCGACACGCACTTGGCCGGTTATTAGATAGATAGATAGATAGATAATCTCTTTATTGTATACCAGAAAGAACCTTAATATCTAGACATAACAACCTAATTCGGTGATATAATCGGCGGTCTTATCGCATAGAGCGATCTCGTCCAGACAACCAAGTGTGGAGTAGTAACAAAAAACAAAGGGGGTTTGGCGATGGCGATTATTTATGTTAACTGGAAACTGCAATAAAATATTTATTTATTATTATAAGTAAAATACTAATATACATATATGGACATACATACAATTTATTTATATAAATAAATATATATATATACTAGCAGCCCGCCCCGGCTTCGCACGGGTAGAACATATATGCCTACAACATTTGCATCAGTTTGTTGCATCGAATATAAAATATGAACATATTTAACAATAATCGTCATATTTCACCCAATTTACACAAAACCTTAACAAATTATGCACCTAAACCTTCCTCATAAACACTCTGGCTATTGGTGAAAACCGCATGATAATCCGTTCAGTAGCTATTGAGATTATTGCGAACAGACAGACAGACGCAGTGATGGAATTTGTTTTATAATACTTACGTAGTGATATTGGACGGCCCTTTCGCGTAATGGATAGTTACCCTGATTCTGACCCGACGGTCGTTGGTTCTAATCCTAGCTATATAAGTGAATATACCAATGAAAGTTTTATGTGCATTCATGAATCATGAGTTTTCGTACAGTGGTAGTGGGATCATTAAATCAACCAAAAAGTAGCTTACCACCAAGGAGCCCGGGCCCGGTGGCGTAATCGGGAGAACGGTCGGCTTTGATGCCGTGGTACCGAGTTCAAACCTTACCGTGCACCAATGGATTTTTCCATCGAAAAATGTATGTGCGCTTCTCACAGTGGCCCTCCGGTGAAGGAAAACATCGTTAAAAAACCAACAACCCCCGCATGGTGGTAGGACACTATCTAGTATCCGCCTGGCCAGCCCTCAAGTTAGACATTCTGTCGCCAAAAACATCTAATGTGTTCCGGCAGCTATCCTTGAGAGCCAGTTCCCCAATCTAGGCCTAGCGTGCTTACCTTCTTCGACGGCATCATCACTTACTAACAGGTGAGATAGTGGTCAAACGCTAGCCTATAAGATATAAAAAAAAAGGTGAACAACTGCCGCCGTAACCTTACGCGTTCCCCGACGCAAAATGTAGGGGTAATATACGTTTAACGTGTGTATCTGTGTGTCTGTCTGTAGCATCTTAGCACCTAACCGGATGAACCGATTTTGTTTTTATTATTGATAGTTTTTTGTTTGATAGATGTCTTCATCGAGAGTTTTCTTAGCTTTGATTCATGAAAATTCGTTCAATCGTTATAAAACTATGAGCTTTTTTCTAGTTAATTGCGCTATGAAATCAACTTTCATAGGTCTGATCAATTCGAAAATCTTCTTCTTCAACGATATTGTAAGAACATGGAAGCATTGACCTAATGCTGGGACATCTCCTAGACTCTACAGAATACTCAAATCCTCATCAACTTACAGCTCAGATTTTAAATGTCGTGTTTAGAGTCATTGGAATGCTTTTAATGAAAAGATTATACATAGATCAGTCGGGGTGGTATAAAATATTATATTATTATATATATAGATGAATATTATTTTATACAATAGATCATATTATTATACTATATTGACTTTAAATTGATTGTGATCGGTGGGGATCTACAGCATCGCTAAGCTTATAATAATATTTTCGTAGTAACTATGACCTAATCTGTGGTTTCACTGCAGATATTTTATTAATTTTGCGGTGCGTGTATATGAAATTCGTGATATCTTCTAGAGTTTTCTTTTGAATTATATACTGTAAAGGACAATTTTAATCTATAATATGTGGCCAAGCTAATTAACGTAATTATTTGGATAAGGATTAATATACTTGAAAATAGCCTTGGAAGTTATGTAATATTTTTTAACAAAAAATTAAAGATTCAAATGGTTACTGTGAGTCAACCTTAAGAGATAGACATATGCTGTCGCGGACTTTTTTGTAGGTCTTATTAAGTTGTACAACTCTTGCAAAGAAAATATTCTTCTATCTATTTTCAATTAAGCAGCGTTCGTAAGAAACGTGTTTTTTCGACCGTTTATTTGCCGACTTAGGTTGCAAATTAGGTCTCCACGAATGTACCTTTGATTTAAACGGGATAATATATAGCCTATTTTCATTCTGAAAGTCCATTCTATGTATTATTTAAGAATTTTTTAAATCGGTTCAGTAGTTTTTGAGCTTACTCATTACAAACATACAAAAATACAAAAATACAAATGTTCTCTCTTTATAATATTAGTATAGATAAAGAGAGAACATTTGTATATTTGTGTATTTATAAATTACTAGCAGCCCGCCCCGGCTTTGCACGGGTAGAACAAATATGCCTATAAAATTTGCATCAGTTTGTTGCATCGAATATAAAATATTAACATATTTAACAACCATCGTCATATTTCAACCAATTTACACAACACCTTAACGAATTATGCACCTAAACCTTCGTCATAAACACTCTGGCTATTGGTGAAAACCGCATGATATTCCGTTCAGTAGCTATTGAGATTATTGCGAACAGACAGACAGACGCAGTGATGAACTTTGTTTTATAATACTTACGTATTAATATTGGACGGCCCTTTGGCGTAAAGGATAGTTACCCTGATTCTGACCCGACGGTCGTTGGTTCTAATCCTAGCTATATAAGTGAATATACCAATGAAAGTTTTATGTGCATTCATGAATCATGAGTTTTCGTACAGTGGTAGTGGAATCATTAAATCTACCAAAAAGTAGCTTACCACCAAGGAGAACATCTGCCGCCTAACCTACCTTACGGCGTTCCCCGACGCAAAATGTAGGGGTAATATAACGTGTGTATCTGTGTGTCTGTCTGTAGCATCTTAGCACTGATCGGATGAACCGATTTTGTTTTTATTATTGATAGTTTTTTTTTTGTTTTATAGATGTCTTCATCGAGAGTTTTCTTACCTTTGATTCATAAAAAATCGTTCAATCGTTATAAAATTATGAGCTTTTTTCTAGTTAATTGCGCTATGAAATCAACTTTCATAGGTCTGATCAATTCGAAAATCTTCTTCTTCAACGATATTGCAAGAACAACTTCTTATTGTAAGAACATGGAACATTGACCTGATGCTGGGGACATCTACTGGACTCTACAGAATACTCAAATCGTCACCAACTTACAGCTCAGATTTTAAATGTCGTGTTTAGAGTCATTGGAATGCTTTTAATGAAAAGATTATACATAGATCAGTCGGGGTGGTTTAAAATATTATATATATAGATGAATATTATTTTATACAAAAGATCATATTATTATACTATATTGACTTCAAATTGATTGTGATCGATGGGGATCTACAGCATAGCTAAGCTTATAATAATATTTTCGAAGTAACTATGACCTAATCTGTGGTTTCACTGCAAATATTTTATTAATTTTGCGATGCGTGTATGTGAAATTCGTGATATCTTCTAGAGTTTTCATTTGAATTATATACTGTAAAGGACAATTTTAATCTATAATATGTGGCCAAGCTAATTAACGTAATTAAGTAGCATTCAATATATATGATCCAGTTTGACATGTTGTAGCGGATCACACAGACAAGCTCCAATGTAGTGGTATTACTATGCGGGGTAATTGTAGTGTAGTTGACAAAGTTAGTTTAAACTAACGCTTAGGACAATGGGGAGGCCAGACTTAATCAATATTTTCCATCAAAATATACAAGGCCTCTCCAGCAAAGCCTTAGAATTAGAATTATTTCTCGACTTTTATAAAGTTGATATAATGTGTATTACTGAACACTGGTTTGTGAAAGGTACTTTGTTACCAATAATCAGAAATTATACAATTGCAAGCACATTTATCAGACAGAAGGCAATTCGCGGTGGCTCACTTATATATGTATCTGAAAATTGTAATTTTAAGGAGCGTAAAGACATTGTAGTTTTGTCTGTTGAACGATGTATTGAATTATCTTGTATAGAGCTGGGGCAACATATAGTCATCTGTGTATACAGACCTCCATCGGCTGATTATAAAATGTTTGAGACAATTATGGAAGAAGTCATGATAAAAGTCTTCAACACCCCGAAATCTTTGATAGTTTGCGGTGACTTTAATGTTAATTTAATTGAGCAGTCACCGCTCAGTGATAAGTTAAAAAATTTATTTCTTAGCTTCAATTTAAAGCATCTTTTTAACCAGCCGACTAGAATCACTAGCTCATCAGCAACCTGCTTGGACAATGTCTTTTGCAACTGTGAACCTGAGAAAATTGCAATCTTTGATAAACTTGGCTCCGACCATCTGGGACAGAGTGCCACATTTTCATGTAAAACATCCACCAAAGGTCAAGAATACACATACATGCCCATTACAACCAATCGGGTTGAACAGTTTGTGGATATAATTGACAAGCAACTAATGAACCTAATATTTTCTGAGGATCCCGATGACCTATGCAGCACTTTATCTCAAATGTTGGGTGCAGAGTTCAATAATATTTTTAAATTTAAAACTATTACAAGAGCTGGGAAAATTCGGTTCGATGACTGGGCTACTCCTGGTATTTACAAAAGTAGAAATAATTTGTACAACTTATACTCACAAAAACAAATTAATTTTCACAATACTAAATTCATAAATCACTTAAAACTATATTCCAAAACTTTTAAAGTGGTTTGTCAGACAGCAAAATCTTTGCATTTTAGTAGAAAAATTAAGCATGCTGATGATAAAATAAAAACAACATGGAAAATCATCAATACTGAAACTGGAAAAATAAAACAAAGAGACAGTAAGATCATCTTAAAAGTTAACAATAAATTAATCATGGATAGTAATGTGGTTGCCAATACATTTGATGAGTTCTTCTCTCAAGTAACCATTACTACCACTCAGTCCATAAATTTTAGTCCCGCTGATGCTTATTCTATATTATCAAAGTGTGTAAATAAATGTGATACCTTGTTCCAGTTCAAACACGTAACTGCAGACTCAATTGTGAAAACATTTAAAATGCTCAAAGAAAAGAAAACCGAGGACCTGTGGGGAATGTCAACCACAGTTCTCAGTTACATTATTACTGTTATTAGCCCATACTTAGCTTTTATTTTTAACAGATGCGTTGATCAAGGTGTCTTCCCGGATTTAATGAAAAAAAGTAAATTGATTCCTTTATTCAAATCAGTAAACAAAAATGATCCATCTAACTATAGACCAATCTCTATACTACCGGCATTGAGTAAAATTTTTGAAAAAGTAATATTAGACCAGCTTTTAACACATTTTAACATGAATGATCTTTTAAATAGCAAACAATTTGGATTTACTAAAGGGCGTTCTACTACTGATGCAGGAATAGGTCTTCTTAAACATATATTTGATGCATGGGAGAAAGCACAAGATGCTATTGGCGTGTTCTGTGACCTATCAAAAGCATTTGATTGTGTCTGTCATGAAACACTAATTTACAAATTAAAATACTACGGTGTTGAAGGTAAGGCACTTGATCTGGTATCATCATACCTCTGTAATAGAACACAGATGGTTGAAGTCAATGGCGTCAGGTCATCTGGATCCCTCATAAAAATGGGAGTCCCGCAGGGATCGATCCTAGGACCTTTTTTATTTCTAGTTTATATCAATGATTTACCGTCATTCGTACAGAACCTATGTGATATTGTTTTGTTCGCAGATGATACTTCCTTGATATTCAAAATAGATAGGACTACACCTAACTTTGACGATGTAAACAAATCAATAACACAGGTTCTGAATTGGTTTACAACCAATAATTTATTGTTAAACGCAAAAAAAACTAAATGTATTAATTTCTCTCTACCAAATGTAAAAAAGGGTATCCTAAATAGAAGTATATTAATAAATGATGAACCATTAGAACTTGTTGAATCCACAACATTCTTGGGCATCACCCTGGATTCAAAGCTTCAATGGGGTTCTCAAATATCGGTTCTAGCAGGTAGGTTAAGCTCCGCTGCATAAGCAGTACGTAAAATTAGATTTTTAACGGACGAAGCCACTGCAAGATTGGTCTATTTCAGCTACTTCCACAGTATAATGTCTTATGGCATTTTATTGTGGGGGAAAGCCGCTGAAATCCAATCAATATTTGTTTTGCAGAAACGAGCTATTCGCTCTATATATAGTATGAGGTCGCGAGATTCACTTCGTGAAAAATTTAAGGAAATTGAAATTCTAACAGTGGCATGTCAATACATTTATGAAAATATTTTGTTCATACGCAAGAATATAAATGATTATAAGAAAAGGTCTGATGTACATAATTTTAATACAAGACATAAAAATAGATTCATTATACCTAATTTCAGACTGCAGAAAGTTAGTGGTTCATTCATGGGGAACTGTGTACGCTTTTACAATAAGCTACCTAAAGATATTGATGAATTGCCTATGAGCAAATTTAAAATCTATGTAAAATCCAATTTGATGAAAAAATCATACTATACAATAGGTGACTATATGGATGACAAAAATGCATGGCCTGAATGCCCCAAGTTCCAAGAACAAATATAAATTGTATTATAATTAATAATATATTGTTAAAATATTAAAGCTGACATGTACAATTAATTTAAAAAAAAAAGATAAAATGACAAGACAAGCCCCATAGAGTTTCTTGGTGTTTCTTCTCTGATGGGAGTATTTCCGAAACACCGGTAGATTCAACAGCCATTCAGTTTTCCCCTTTTGTCCGCAGATTTTCTTTCTAGGCTCGCCATTTTTATTTTTATTTAAACAATATTATGCAGCTGACAGACGGACTATCAGTTCCATTTGGATCATGATATGTACTGTGATCGGTATGCGTTTCTCTATGTTGTGTTTCACTATTTCACTTTTTTATTTTTTTTATATAAAAATTGTCTGAAGTACTGAAACACACAGTTACATGTATGGTTAGTTTTAACCTACTTTAATTTTTTTTAAATATTCTGACATAAACGATTGGATGACAGCTGAATGGTTCATTACTTTTTTTTTCTAATTCAAAACGTTAAATTCTGCTTTTGCTATGTTTACTTGATAATTGGTTATGATTTATTTTTAACCGACTTCAAAAAAAGGAGCAGGTTTCTCAATTCGTCCGTTTTTTTTTTTTTTTTTTTTTTTTTTGTTCGCGGATAACTTCGTCGTTTTTGAACCGATTTCGATTATTCTTTTTTTGTTCGAAAGGAGATATCCCAAGTGTGGTACCATGGTAATTTTATCGAGGTATGATAAGTATCTCCAGAGATATTGAGATAAACATCTCAAAATTGGTACTAGCGCGGCATTGAAGTCGGTTGTTTTTTAGTTTTTAAACGATATTATATGATTTATGATTTTGACGTGTATATGTGCGTATATTTATACTGCCTACATGCTGAATAAATGCTTTGATTCTTGAATTATTTGGATAAGGATTAATACTATATACTTGAAAATAGCCTTAGAAGTTATGGAATATTTTTTAACAAAAAATTAAAGATTAAAATGTTTACTGTGAGTCAACCTTAAGAGATAGACATATGCTGTCGCGGACTTTTTTGTAGGTCTTATTAAGTTGTATAACTCTTCCATAGAAATTATTCTTCTATCTATTTTCAATTGAGCAGCGTTCGTAAGAAACGTGTTTTTTCGACCGTTTTTTTGCCGACTTAGGTTGCAAATTAGATCTCCACGAATGTACCTTTAATTTAAACGGGATAATATATAGCCTATTTTCATTCCGAAAGTCCATTCTATGTATTAGTGAAAGAATTTTTTAAATCGGTTCAGTAGTTTTTGAGCCAAATCATTACAAACATACAAAAATACAAAAATACAAATGTTCTCTCTTTATAATATTAGTATAGAGTATAGATAATATTAGTATAGATAAATACAAGCATGTTAAGCTAATAGTGATACGAGGACACATATGAATACCTACTAGTTACCACTAAAGGTTTTGTTTAGGTAAATACTAAATAGTTAAATATCTAGTTGTTACGTCAAAATCGACAGCGCTAAAAAAACACAGGTACTAAATGGGTGACCACTGATGGTAGGCCTCGATTGTAGCTTGAATCGCCAACCGAACAAAGACGTGTCACCAAGCAGTTCGCAGCCATCCGGCATGATGTTAGGAGCTAGTCAGCTTGGGAGTTGGGAGACTGGTTGGGAGAGTTGAGCTAACTGACTAAAGTAACTACCCGACCCTAGGTAACACACAACACAATGCATGCTCGCTTTCACGCCAAACGGAAATTTTAAATAAAATATAGGAATGACATTACCACAGCCAGAGGCGGCGTAAGGCGTAAGCGGTGTGGGGCAAAGGGCCTCGCGCCTCACAGTCGAAAATAAATGTAGAAAAGTAAGTACATAATAATTAATTCTCCATCTAGAGATGTTACACTCTTCAGCGCACGAAATGAATGTGAATTAAACAATGAATATTTCTGATAACGTTTAATTTCAAGTGATTTTTTTATTTTATATTCCCTTCTTTTTGCACCATCAGAGGGCCGGCCACGCGAAATGTACCTTGCCCTTGCGTCGCCACTGTCCACAACAAATGCCACTGTCAATGTCATTCCCTTACATTTTGAAGTTGAGTTTGGCGTGCACGCTGACAGAAAGCGTATTTGGTGGCAGTGGGGCAGATGAGATAGTGGTCATGTACAGGCCACAAGTATAACTTGGCGGTGGTGGTTTTTGGAACTACATAATCTTCTTCTTCTTCTTCTTCTTCTTATGGCTTTTAAACGCTGAACTACATAATTATTTTAATTGAAACTGTGAGTTTGACGTTTGAGAGATTACCGCGACATTATTGTTGATAAATCTGCTACATTAAAATGGTTCAATAATGCCAAAAGTAATTAAAAGTGGTTCAAGAGAAACTGTTATCAAAGTACAAAGTAAAAACACAGTGGCGCACAGGCACGCCAAGTTATATTTGCCGGACTGTACCTACAATATCTGTTAATGGTCATGTTCTGCCGGGTACAAAAAGGCTATAATTATATTCGGGTTATTTGGTATAATGCTATATTTATAATAACCAACGCTGAATAAAATATTCATCAATGTAATAACTGAATTAACAAGTAGGTACTGCTAACAAGCAAGCGCTATAATATCTATAATAATGTAATAATCATATCGTTTAAAAAACTAAAAAATAACCGACTTCAATGCCGCGTTATTAGTTTTCAGTACCAATTTTGAGATATTATGTTTCTTTGAAGTGTCACACACTTTACATTTTTGTAAATTGTCAAACACAATCCAAAATTTCATCGTACCGACGGGACTCGAACCCGCACCCCCCGGATGACACGTCCAGGTGCTCTGCCAATTAAGCCACGGTTCGATCCATCGATACGACGAAATTAGTGGATTGCATTTGTTAACCCAATTATGCATATACTTAACGAATTATGCACCTAAGACCTAAACCTTCCTCGTAAACACTCTATTGGTGAAAACCGCATCATAATCCGTTCAGAAGCTATTGAGATTATTGCGAACAGACAGATAGATGCAGTGATGGACATTGTTTTATAATACTTACGTAGTGATATTCGACGGCCCTTTGGCGTTAGTAAAGTTACCCTGATTCTGACCCGACGGTCGTTGGTTCTAATCCTAGCTATATACCTACCAATGAAAGTTTTACGTGCATTCATGAATCATGGGTTTTCGTACAGAGGTAGTGGGATCATTGAATCAAAATCAATCAAATCATGGGATCAAAGGTAAAAAAAACCCCTAGGTATTATACGTTTAACGTGTGTATCTGTGTCTGTAGCATCTTAGCACCCAACCAGATGAACCGATTTTGATTTTATTATTGATATATTTTTTTTGTTTGATAGATGTCTTCATCGAGAGTGTTCTTAACTTTGATTCATAAAAATTCGTTCAATCGTTATAAAACTATGAGCTTTAATCAACTTTCATAGGTCTGATCAATTCGAAAATCTTCTTCTTCAACGATATTGTAAGAACATGGAAGCATTGACCTGATGCTGGGACATCTCCTGTACTCTACAGAATACTCAAATCCATACCAACTTACAGCTCAGATTTTAAATGTCGTGTTTAGAGTCATTGGAATGCTTTTATTGAAAACATTATACATATATCAGTCGGGGTGGTTTATATATAGATCATAACTATATTATACAATAGAATTTTATACAGTAAAAATATATTATTATACTATATTGACTTCAAACTGATTGTGATCGGTGGGGATCTACAGCATCGGTAAGCTTATAATAATATTTTCATTGTAACTATGACCTAATCTGTGGTTTCACTGCAGATATTTTATTAATTTTGCGATGCGTGTATGTGAAACCCGTGATATCTTCTAGAGTTTTCATTTGAATTATATACTGTAAAGGACAATTTTAATCTATAATATATGGTCAAGCTAATTAACGTAATTATTTGGATAAGTATTAATACTATATACTTGAAAATAGCCTTGAAAGTTATGTAATATTTTGTAACAACAAATTAAAGATTAAAATGGTTACTGTGAGTCAACCTTAAGAGATAGACATATACTGTCGCGGACTTTTTTGTAGGTCTTATTAAGTTGTACAACACTTCCATAGAAAATATTCTTCTATCTATTTTCAATTGAGCAGCGTTCGTAAGAAACGTGTTTTTTCGACCGTTTTTTAGCCGACTTAGGTTGCAAATTAGGTCTCCACGAATGTACCTTTGATTTAAACGGGATAATATATAGCCTATTTTCATTCCGAAAGTCCATTCTATATATTAGTGAAAGAATTTTTTAAATAGGTTCAGTAGTTTTTGAGCCAAATCATTACAAACATACAAAAATACAAATGTTCTCTCTTTATAATATTATTAGTAATAGTATATTAGTATTAGTATTTTTTATTTTTTAACCTACTTTAATTTTTTTTAAATATTCTGACGTAAACGATTGGATGACAGCTGAATGGTTCATTACTTTTTTTTCTAATTCAAAGCGTTAAATTTTGCTTTTGCTATGTTTACTTGATAATTGGTTATGATTTATTTTATGATTTATGATTTTGACGTGTATATGTGCGTATATTTATACTGCCTACATACTGAATAAATGCTTTGATTCTTGATTCTTTGAGTATTAGTACTAGTATAGATATATATATATATAAGGTCGAATTGAGAAACCTCTTTTTTTTTAAGTCTGTTAACGGAAAGAAACATTATGATTTAGATAACATCTACATTGTTATTGAAAATCGATCATCAAAATGGCATTAGAAAATCATAATAAGGTAATCTCGCTAAATGTGTGTCAAATAATACCGTGTTATAATACAGGAGCTAACATAATATACCTACGCTCGTTAGTACTGTAGCTGTAGATCAGAATAATGATGGCTGTAGCTAAATGTAGCATAGCCTGTTTCAGTGTAGCCGTGGCAAATCGTTACTATACTAAAACGCGCATACGATAGTAAAATCCATCGGTACATTTTGGGACTGACATAATAGTTGACTTAATTAACTTCAACTGACCTCTGTATCTAGTTAACCAAGTTAATTACTCAAAGTTATTGCTAGGTTCAAGGACTACAAATAATGTTGACGGCGCAATGTGTTTGTAGACTACTCGTAAAGTCACGTTGTATACCATGTGCAACGTTGCCGCAAACATAAATGTTTCGATTACATAGTTCAGAAATAGTCAAACACCCACATTTTTTTAAAGTAAAACTTTTTTAGGCACACTGGGGTAAAATGCAACGGATGTAACGTAGTGTCAAGTTATATTTTATACCTACCTATAAACGCCCTCTATTGTAGAACGGCGTAACTACGAAGACGTATCCGCTGTCATAGGGGCATTCTTCCTTCTAGATTTAACAGATGGAGGTGTACAAAAAACAATTAGTTATGTTGAGAAATAAATTAAATGAACGTAATACCTTCTCTGAATTCCTACTCTGTGAAGGAAGTTTCACATCTAACGCGTAGCTTTCTAGTCCTACGCGCCCTCTTCTTTTCATTGTATCTTACTGGGCTATGTACCTAAGCTACATAACTTTCCCACTCATTCTTGTCCTCTAGAAGTTCACATCAACACCATCGAAAGCATCTATCTAGGTCGTCCGTCGCCACGGCCGCGACGCCGTCGTCGATCTTTGACCCTTGGCTAGTAGCCATCTTTCAGGGTGCATACTGCCAACACGGCAACGTGGCTCGCCCAATTCCGCTTGAGATAAAAATTATGTAAATAGGATAAATTTGCGAAGTGGTATTTTTTCAGTAGTTTTATTCAAATCTACATGCGATAGTTACGGCTGTTCAATAACCAATTTTTTGGTCCATAGTTTAGGGAAAAAATTAGAAAGAGTGACCCGGAAACCCTGCCTTTAAAAATTATGGACGTTAAACACTGTCTGATTCTTCTATATCTCCTCGTGTTCTACCGACCAGAGGTGGAGGCATCGATGGCGGCCACTCACCTCCTGCTGACTCATGTGGGTCCCTGTGATGATTCGACTGGGGATATACTGACGTTGGGGGAGATGAGCATCGCTACACAGACTTACGACTCTTCGCTGTCTGGGCAATTCAATATATCAGAGGATGTTGAGAATGGGTGGAGCGTTAAGGTGAATTTTATTTTTAGTTCTGGAGCACGGAATGCATTTCAACCTCAATTTCGACTTTATCCGACTATCTAAGTGTAGAAATGGTTCAAAGGTCAATTTTTGGGTATCATGTCGCCACAGGAGGGTCCTTGATAAATACCTGCGTCCGTAAGCTTAAACTCTAAATCTGCTCTACACGTAGGTAATCCCTAGGTGGTTCTATATGGACTATATGGTTGACCACTAGTGGTAAGCTTCAACCGTGGATCAAACCAATTATTGTTTCGGCGAGTTCTGGTATGTTGTTCAGTGCAACTGCCGAATGAATGTTACAGTTGCACTAGGTATGCGGATTGGAAAAATTAGAAAAAGCTTACCTTACACGTTTTCCAAAACAGGTACCTACCTACCTATATAGTTTGCCGTTTGTAACCCACGAGATTTTTTCCGAGTGTAGGTTACCAAAAGCAAGCAGCGTAAAACCTACCACGAGTCGGTACTGATGCCAGGTGCGCGTTAAGCAATAGCAAGGACTTCTTCTTAGTAAGATGGTGGTCGTGGTATAGCCATATGTTCCAGTAGGGCTATTCTGTAAGCCAGTTTAGGCATCTCACCGCGGATTCCACTTGCGAGATGCGTAAACTAGCTTACAGAATAGCCCTACTGATGGAAGGTAGGCCGCGTGACTTGACTCATCAACAGACCCGCGCCTTATCGTCTCTTAATCGTTAATCTTGTTACCTCGGACAATAATTATACACGGACGGACTCATAAACTGCATCAATGTTCAAGACGCCTTTGAAACAAACATTTTAACCAAGTATTCAAACTTTTTTATACAATTTTAAATTGAAACCTATAGTTTGGTTCGTTACCTTCAAAACAGCGCAGTATCATATCCTAAGTGTATGTTTGTATACTAGAAAGGACCATTCAATAAATTCGAAAGTACTTAATCCTGAACTTTGATGCAGTTTATGAATCCGTCAGTGTATTTAGTGTTAATTTACCACATGTCAGGCGATGATGCAGAAATGCCAGGACATCCGCAACATGGATACGTGCGACTTCTTCGGCACGCTGGTGATGGTGCGCGCCGGCTGCGAGGCCGATGATGCTGAGGAGATGTACACCATGATGTTCCACTATGTCAAGCCGGAGTGAGTGCCACTCCACCATTATTTCTCTTACTTTTTTATATCTTATAGGCTAGCGTTTGAACACTATCTCACCTGGTGGTGGATGAAGTGGCCGAAGATGGTAAACTGGCTAGGTCTGTAATACTCTAATTCTCAAGGGCTGTGCTGTGTGCTGCCAGAACAGCGTAAGGTTATGGCGGCAGATTTTTCTATTTGACGGTGGTAAGCTACTTTTTATTTATGTATTCTGAATAGGCATAAAAGACAACAAAGAGATGAGTTTGCACTTACTTCCATTTATCAAAACAATCAATTTACAAACACTCAGTTGAAAGTGTTTTATCACGATGATCATGTTGTTTCACTGAACTTTGATCGATACTATTATCGTAATCCTCTACGCCTGTATTTATTTGGACACGCTATTTGTGTTGACTAATGCCCCCAACGCAAATTGACGCGTAGGCGTTTTGTTGGAAAGGAGATATCCCTAGAATGGTACCATAGTAATTTGATCGAGATCTGATAAATATCTCCAGAGATATGGAGATAGACACCTCAAACTTTGTACTATAAATTAATAGCGCGGCATTTGAAGTCGATTATTTTATAAACGATCTTATGATGACGATGAAGGCGTCGTGCCATCTTGTTGGAAGGTAGCCCATACCCACCCTATTCCTAACCCTCCCGACCAATTATAGGCCTATAGCGATTATATCTCTTCTCTCCAAGGTGATGGCCGGCCCGATAGACTCTGTACTACCGATTCATTCAATAATCAACTGTCAAAGTGGACCATAAGTCACTACGTGGGCTGACTATTTTTCTCAATGGATAGACCCAGATCAATGCTAAATAGTTGGCACTAATCAGTTACTTTGTCATTCAAATTGGATCTGTTAGTTTATGTCCAACTACTGGCCTAACATTCGATGCACATTTTCAACCAACTTCCAAAAAGGAGGAGGTTCTTAATTCATCTGTAGGTTTTTTTTGTATGTATGTTACGTGATTATTCCGTCAATTGTGAACCGATTTGAAGGATTATTTTTATCATAGGGAAGGAGCATCTCCGAGGTGTTATTATTGTTATAAACCGGCTGTAATTCACGTACCTTTAGTCGAATTTTCTCGACCTAGGTTTCGAGCGAGTCAGTCGCTCTTCCTCGGGAGTGAGGTCACGCGGTGAGAACGATAATTTTAAAATCAAAATCTCCGAGGTGGTTCCATTTTAATGTTATCAAGATCAGATAAATATCTCCAGAGTTATGACGATAAACATCTCAAACATGCTGCTAAAAATTACTAACGCGACAATTGAAGTCGGGTTTAACCGACTTCACAAAAAGGGAGGAGGTTATCAATTCGACTGTTTTTTTATGTTTGTTACCTCAGAACTCCGTCAAATCTTAACAGACTTGAAAAAATATTTTATTGTTTGAGAGATTAATCCTCCCATTTGGTCGCATTCAAATTATATCCAGTTCTGACAATTATCTCCAGAGATATGGAGATAAACAATAGAAGCAAATTTGTATACTTAGATGACATGATTATAACTAGCCAGTAGGTACTTTGACTATCGTGGCATGTAAAGTCGGGTTTTTCGTTTTGTACGATTATAAATTATTTCGTTGTAATTATTTTCGTAACATTGTGTTTCAGGGTAGAGTGTCCAATCCGTGCCGGCGTGTACCGGCTGGAAAACTACCCGTTCTTCACGGAAGACAACTTCCTGGCTGTGTACGAGTCTAAGACATCCACCAGCATATTTGGATATTCGTTTCGGTTAGAGGGATCCACTGTTGATAACCGAAAGGTGAGGAAAATAACACAGTAGACATTTCTGCTAGACAGGCGAAGCAGACACTTTAAAAGGCAGTGAGACGAGGTGGTAAGGGAGCACAAATACCACCTCAGTGCGCCCAGCCAACCTGACCTGCCCGTGGTGCATCCTGCTGACCAACAAACGAGGCTCTGGCGACCGACAAATGGCGGTATAACCATTTTAAATTATGGCGTAGCTAAATACTACAGGCCGGTGACGGGCAGCAGCGTCAGCGGTGCGAGGAGCTACCTGCGATCGCCAACACGCCTGTCCAGCGTGTCGACTAGGGCATATCCCCCAATGAGCCGAAGATTGGGCTCAGTGGCTTATCTTGGGAGAGGCCTACGTCCAGCAGTGGACTGACATAGGATGATTATGATGATGAGACATTTCTGCTAGACAGGCGACGCAGAAACTTTAAAAGGCAGTGAGAAGAGGTGCAGCATACCTGACTTTAGTCCATCGAGATAAATGTATATATCGATGCTTTGGTCCAAATCTTTAGTGAAATAATGAAATAAAAATTTATTCATATAAAATCTTTAAAAAAAAACCGACTTCATTACCACAAATAGGCACTCAAAAGCGAAAAATAAATTACTTAATATAATTATTATAAGCGCACCCACTTATCTATTTGAAGTCGGTGCCAGCCAAGTCTATTGGATAATAGATAGATACTATGTATGTAGTAGTAGTAAATAGGTAGATACATGTAGGTAGTATCTATCTACTACCTATTAGACTTGGCTGGCACCGACTTCAAATAGATAAGTGGGTGCGCTTATAATAATTATATTAAGTAATTTATTTTTCGCTTTTGAGTGCCGTTTGTGGTAATGAAGTCGGTTTTATTTTTTTTGAAAAAGATTTTATTTTACCCTTTATAGTGCAAAACAAGTTTTAATTAAATTACATGCATCTATAAAATTTCGTGTCTGGGCCGTTATACACTGACGGATATATACTTTGTGAAAATTTCAAGTATGTACCTACATCTGTAAAGTGCGCACATATAGACACACGGACGGACGGACGGACGAACGGACAACAAATTCTCAGAAAGTATTCATTTGGTACCCTTTGGGTTCGGAACCCTAAAATGCCGCGCTAGTGAAAATATTCATTAGTCATAATGATGTCATTAAGGTATCAAAGGACAATGTCCAAAATGGCCCTGTGTAATATAATAAAAGCATCGGACACACACGACAATTAATTGTCTATTTTATTACAATAATTCCAAATACTTTTATAACACGGACTAGTTGTATTCCAAAATGAATATTAAAAAGTATTATTTGCGATTATTAACATTTATTGCCGCCATATGGCCCACACAGTCTGAATCACTCTACTACGTTATAAGAGTTGGCACTTCCTTACCTTGGTAATACCCGAATGATGAAAGCACTGTGTAGCCAACCTAACGAAAAGTATTATTTACGTAGTAACTATTATATAATCTGTGGTAATAATACCACAGATTATATAATAGTTACAACGAATAAAAAAAATAAGCATAAGCTTTTTTTTTTTTTTTGCAGTGTTGGTTGGTACAAAGTACGTTCATAATTCTGAGTTATTTATGTATGCAGTGTCGCGGGCGGGACTCATATGGCCGCCATCTTCGCCAAACGTCATGTCATGTCAAAAAATATTAGGTACAGTCCGGCAAGTATAACTTGGCGTGCCTGTGCGCCACTGTGCTTTTACTTTGTACTTTGATAACGGTTTCTCTTAAACCACTTTTAATTACTTTTGGCATTATTGAACTATTTTAATGTAGCAGATTTATCAACAATAATGTCGCGGTAATCTCTCAAACGTCAAACTCACAGTTTCGAATTAGTTTCAAAAACCACCACCGCCAAGTTATACTTGTGGCACTGTATGCTCAAAAACTTTGCACATTAACAAGACTTTGCCTGGAAGAACATTCCTGTGAAGACAAATTAATTCTCCCCACCTTTGTTTCTCAAAAAATTAAAACCACCCCCGACTGATTTGTATATGTAATCCGAGTTTATAATCAAAGCATATGTATAACTTTGTACATTGAGACCATTCCAAGGAGATGTCTCAGAATTAGATCAAGCTTACCATATTTTTGCAATATCATTGAAGTAACAAGATACTGCGACAGCGTCATTTTGATTTTTTGACGTCTGCGGTCAAAGGACTACGAGCTTAGGAAAGGTGCTATCGTATTTTTTTTAACCAAAAAAGAGCTGATAATATTTAAACGCCTGAACAGATTTTCATGAAATAAAGCTAAGAACACTCTCGACGAAGACATCTATCAAACAAAACAAACTAAATCGAAATCGGTTCATCCGTTTGGGCGCTACGATGCCACGATGACAGACACACAGATACACACGTCAAACTTATAACACTCCTTCGTTTTGCGTCGAGGGTTAAAAACCAAAATCAACGTGAAGAAAGATGTAAAAACATTATTCAAGGTCATATTTTTAGTCTTCAAAAGTATATGCAATAGCAACCTCCATTGTGTATAATCTTCTTGGGACTCTTCTTGTAAAACCAGTACATTCTATGTTTGAGATATTTATCTCCATATCTCTGAAGATACTAATCAGATCTCGATAAAATTAAAATGGGACCACCTCGGAACCTACCTATTAAAAAAATAATCATTTGAATTCGTTCACAATTGACGGAGTAATCGCGTAACATACACACAAAAAAAAACATACAGACGAATTGAGAACCTCCTCCTTTTTTGTGAAGTCGGTTAAAAATACGCATTAGTTACAACATGGTTATTGGAAAATTCTGGTACCTAAACTAGGTTCTAAGACCCGTAATATAGTCCATCGTCAGTTCGTCAGTATGGATATGTCATAGAAGTGCGCGCACTTGCGGTGTAATAAACGCAACTTTTTTGTATAGAGATTATCTACCGTGCGGTAGAATCACCGCAACCATGTGCGCTTTTAGCTTTACGGACAGTTATTACAACTCTTTGGTCCAAATCCAATCCTCGGCAGAGTAGTAGTGTTCTGTGTCCAAATCCACATAGCCACAGAATAAATAATAGCACATAGCGGAACAATCCCAGCCCGTCTTCCAAGCTTTCGTCTTGAAACAATATCATATCGGAATGCCGAGCCGATTGAAGATATGTTTTTGTTCGAGTAGGGTGGACGAGGGAGGGGGAGGCAGGGAGTTCAAGTCACGACCGAAGCTGCAGCTGCCCCACCACCCAAGGATCACGTGTAGAGGTCGCTTACAGACGGTTTAGGTCCAAAATGGCGTATGAGTCTTAAAAGGACTAATTCAACAAATGGCAAATTCTACAAATACAACATTCTAAAAATGCCTAAATGGCAAATTCTAAAAATGCCTAATTCACAAAATGTCAAAATAGTGATCCCTATTAATCCAGTCTATACTAGCGACGCTCCGATGAAGTACTCCATGATTTCAGTTTTTCTGCATAGAAGCATACCTACAGCTGCTGTACATGCGCGAGCACGACTGGCTCGCGGGCAGACCCCGCCGTCCCAGCTCCGCCACTACGCCGAAGGATGCTAATGACGAGTATGAGGATGAATCACTTCATTGAACTAGCCGTGGTTCGCGGCATCTCTGGCATAAGCATTTTTTAATACATTTTCTTCCTCAGTTTCTTTATTTCATTCCTTTTCTAATATCCTTTCTTTTCCCGAAGTATATTTTTACCCAGAAATAATTTAAGATCATTTACAAAACTAAAAGAAGAATATACATCTTGGCATATCTGTGAAAATACCTACTTAATAAAATTGATTTTAATTTTTTATTTATTTTGGCTGGTCTATAGGAGCGCGGTGTGTACGTGTACCCTTTGCCGACCGCTGTTGACCTCGCCTGCTCGCTGCCATTTCAGTGTGAATTGACCCTAAAGCCTATTTATTCTAGACGGATGTAATCCACCGTCCCAGCAGAGGTCACCTTGGTGGGAACTAAGTTTCAATCCGCGGATTATGCAACACGGATCTAATTCACGCGCCAACACGCTAGCAAATCAGTCGCGACTCGTCTTCTGGCATGAAATCACGTACTCGTATCATGTACGGACCGTATTCGTACTGTAGAAATGGCTCCTAATTTGTCCATATTTCAAAAACTGGGCCCTTGCCTAAGAGCAATAATTACTAAAGTACAGAGCGCGGCTACTCGAGTTCGAACAGTAAGCACGGGTCAGAACATCGTCGCTGTCCACCGGCAAGTGCGAACAGTCGACATTCTGAGTTCGAGCAGAGCACAGAGTACTTTTTTATGAGCAGAGTGCGTTTAGTGAATGAGAATGCGGAATGAGATGTCATTCCGTTTTTGCCGAGAAACTGGTGAAATGTGCGGTGCCAATTTGTCAATGTGGCACAAGGAAACACACCAAACTAAAATGCAACATAACATTTCACAGGCAATTCAGTTTTTCATACTTTTAAACGGATATACTCTTATATGATAACGGGGATGAAGTACACGTGAGACGTGCGGTTGCGAGTCGCGTCCCACTACACCGCCCGCCGCTTCGCCGGTGATGCATTGAGTAGTGATGTGCGTGCTATCGATATTATTTACGACATTTTTTACGTTCAAGCGAAATCGAAGTAAGGAATGATGCCTCCGATGCTCTAAAGTGTTAATGTTGAGATTTTTGTGTGGTTAGCTTTATATTAGTTACTAGCTGTGCCCCGCGACTTCGCAACTTCGTTCGCGAGGATGTGTCTTTGGGTAGTATTTTTAATTATTTAGGCTAATTATATTACAAATAAGACACATACGTAGCCCACCTACACCGCGCCGTACCACGCCTCACTAAGCCCCCTCCCCTCCCTCTCCCGCTTCCCCACCCCCTCTTACCTAACTTAAATTTTTACAAACTTTGAAAGTCATATTTATTACACGATTGCGAAAGAAGGAGGGTTATATTTTAGGTTCTCTCTTAGGTACTCTTGATTACATTAATACTATCTCTTTCGTGCATTTAAGATACTTATATAATGACTGAGAAATCGTAGAAAAAAACAAACAGGGTATCTTGAGATTAATATGTAACATTCCTCTCAATGTATAAATTTTCTTATATTCATTTTTGTCGTCACGTGTCACCCGCATCATCGATAAGCGCGCGGGCGTTTGGAGGCATCGAGGCAATTAGATGTGATTAATAGGTAAACGGCCATCTCTCTATTTGCACGCCTTTATAAGGCAAAACATGTATACCGGACTATTCTTGAGAACTCTACATGCTTATGCTTGTAATACCTTCATGTTTATGGCAAATACATGTATATTTATCAGCCGCTGCCTGTCACCGCGCGACTGCCTTACAGCGTTTGTCCACACTCCACGGCAACGGCACCGGGACGTCACCGGCAATAAAATGCCGGCGCCAAAGTAGCGGTACATTGTATGTATGGTAGCTTGTCCACAGCATGACCGGCACCGAGCGACGTCATCCCGGCCGCCGATATTTCGAGTAGATCGGCGCGACCGCTAGAAACCGGCCAGAGATTTGACGGGCCGATGTGCCGGCATTGGCTCGCAATACAAAACACGTTTGATCTTGTCCACACACTGCCGGCGCCCGGCGCCGTTCGATAGGTTATTGTTTTTTATCTGAGGTTGTTGTTTTATTTCTATGGAAACGCATCTGCCACGCATGACAGCTAGAAGAAACAGAACCACCGGAATCGGTGGCGGTGGACAAACGATCGCCGGCACATCATTTTCAAACCGGCCCGAAAAAATCTCGGTGCCGTTGCTGTGGACAAACGCTCTTAGGATGGATGTAATCCGCCGGCTACACGGATTTAATTCGCGCGCTCCAACTGCGGATGGGAACTCGGTTCCCACCAAGATGACCTCTGTTGGAACGCTGGATTACATCCGTCTAGTCTAGAATATGAACATTTTAAGCACATTTCGGAGACACTATTCTACTATATAGTACAGCATGTCGAGCAAATTACAAGCAAACCGGCTCATATAAAGTATAGCTAAAGTGTGAACGTGTTCTAAATAAATGTATGATGAACAATGTTGTTGTGCTATAAACTATATGCTATAAGCTATATTATATTCTATTATAGCGTAGTCTGAAATGCGCTTCAGACGATCGCTTAGCGGTGGATTTTACATAAGCTGTAATGTGATATAAGTTATAACAATGATGTATTGATTTCATTAACATTATGCGTACTCGAGCTCTGTGACACTTTAGTGTTATTTGTGAATATCGGGTTAGATGTTATATTTAGGTGTAAAGTATTCAATAAAACTTAGGAAGAACAATATAATACATTTATTACAAGACCCAATACAATAACATTCATTCATCCCACCCCCACAGCCCATGACTCTCTCTCACAGTCTCTCTATTATCCCTCCTCTGTCGAGTGGTCGCGCTCGCCTCTCCCTTAGCCACAGCCTTCTTCCTCTCCATCTTCTTCTGCCGACATTCTAGATTCTTCTTAACTTGTTGTTTAACGACGTCTGGAGCTATCGTACTAGCAGAGGTATAAGATCGCATCGACCTAACATCGGAGAGGGCTTTTTCTATCATAGCGAGTCTGTACTTTTGTGAGTTCCGATCTAAATCGCTGACTTTGTCACCTTCTTCAACTTTATCATTTTCTATGTCGGTTGTGTCTGTTTTTTCATTGTTGTGGGTTGGTTGTGGAGTTTTGTCAGTGTGTGGTTGTGTGAGTGTGGGTATTTCCTCGTCTGAATCGTGTTTGTGTGTGTGTGTGAGTGTGACAGTTTTTGTTGTGATTTGTTTAGTGCTCTCGTCGTGTTGTATCGATGCATCGACCTGTAATTTACAAAGGTTATAGTATATTGTTAGGAAAATATATTATTACACAAGAAAACTTATTTATATGCCATACAATTAGACAATCAATTTAGACGAAAACGTAATAACTTTCGAGTGTTATGGAGAGTAAAACAGGCACTTTTTACACAAAAAAATAAAAACCATACGCTACTAAACAGGCTATATTACTAAAACAAAATGTTTAGCCCGTCATTTACATTATCAAAAAATATTGGATAGGTACGTAACATTTATTTTGTCAATTGAACAAAAAATGACGAAGATATAGAACGTTGAAATTCCGCGTGACGTCACAAACCGCTACAAAGTGTACTACTTTTAAACTGACTTCCAAAAAGAAGGAGGTTCTCAATCCGTCTGTATGTTTTTTTTATATATGTTACGCGATTACTCCGACAATTGTGAGCCGATTCGAATGATTTATTTAAGCGGTAGGGTACATTTCCAAGGTAGTCCCAGTGTAATTTCACCGAGATCTGACAAGTATCTTCAGAGATATGAGGACAAACGTCTCAAACTTGCTATTGAAATTGACTCGCGGGGCATGGAAGTCGGTTGTTTTAGTTATGAAACTATCCTAATCATAAGTGGTTAGTGACGTCACGAGCCCCCACTCCCGAACTTTGAAGCTCCTTATTTTTGTCAATTTCTATTGATTTGTAAATTAAATATATACATGTCCAATAATCTTTGATAATTTATCTGACAGACTAATTAATACAGTGGAATTTCAATAACTCGAATATAAAGGGAAATGCAAAGAAATTCGAGTTAATGAGATTTCGACTTAACAAGAATTTCGAGATACAAAGAATTTAACTGCTAAAATTACGACTTAGGGAGACGCGACTTTTACGTGTATTTTTTTTAACTTATCCAGTCAAATTTAAATAACAATTTGACTTAAGTTGTATGGTGTACATTTTTTCAAATAAAACACAAGCTACAAGTCTGACCGACAAGGAACAAACATAAGGTACACAGCTTGTTACAAGTTTAATGAATGTAGTCATTTATAAATGCGAAAGTAACTCTGTCTATCGTCTGTCTGTCTGTCTCACTTTCACGCCAAAACCACTGAACCGATTTAAATGAAATTTGGTACACAGATAGTCTAGAGCCTGAGAAAGGACATAGGCTACTTTTTAATGCGAAAAGAGGGTTGTAAGGGGTTGAAAGGGGGGATGTAAAGTCCAAAGTCTAGATCCTTTACATATTATAGTGTTCAAGCGATTAGTTAGTTTGGAACTCAGCAGTCAGCATCGATGTCCATCATCGATGTATATGTACTTGTACATATACATCGATGTTCATCATCGATGTATATGTACCTGTACATTTATTGGGAAATGTGACAGGACGAGCAATTATTAAATGATAATTTAAGATCATTAAAAAAACTGAAGAAAAAAAACTGATTCAAATGCCGCGCTAGTCAAATTCAAGGAAGTATCGTCATTTTTAAAGCTAGAAGCTTGAAACTTGTTGTTTAGGCTGTTGATTCGATATAAATTAATATGTCTTTCAAAGTTTGTGAGGGGGAAGGGGGAGGGAGAAGGGGAAGGGGGAATGAGGGGAGGGGAGGGAGGGTTTAAGTGAGGGGAAGGGGAAAGGGGGAGAGGGATGGAAGGGGAGGGGAGGGGAGTGGGGGAGGGGAGGGGGAGTGGGGGAAGAGAGAGGGAGGGAATTGGGAAGTGGGGGGGGAAAGGGGAGGGGGAGAGGGAAGTGAGAGGAAAGGGGTGGAGGGAATAGAGAGAGACGGGAGGGGAGGGGTGAGGGGGAGGGAGAGGGGTTGGGGATATGCGCGGCGTGGTACGGTGCGGTGTAGGTGGGATACGCATGTGTCTTATTTGTAAAATAATTAGCCTAAATATTTAAAAATGCTACCCAGACACCATTCCACGCGGACGAAGTCGCGGGCACAGCTAGTATTTTTATATTTTAAAGTGACACCTCGCTCAAGCGCCCTGCGCTCCGTCTTACGAATTTTCGTCTTACGATCAGGACACGTGACCCTGACGAGAGTTTAACATTTTTAACCCATCCCAAGAAAAGTGCACATCGCCGGTAAACAAGTGTTCACTTAAAAAATGCTGAAGCTCATACTGAACACAGACCTGTTTCCTGAGAGCTTCCAGTTCAAGTTCAGTAATCTTGTGGAGATCAGCAGATGGCTCCGTGTCTTCCGCGTCAGAGTACTCATCCTCGCTGCTCACCGTCAGACCGATGCCCAGCTCCTGGACAGAAACAATATAATTTTACAATCTATATACATATAAAAGAAAGTCGTGTTAGTTACTACACTTATAACTCAAGAACGGCTGGGCCATTTTTTATGATTTTTGTATTTTTGGAATTGTCTGTGTCAGGAATAGGATAATAATCATTAAAAACAATGAATAATTGACCTAAAAAAATTATATAAGTAAACATATTTTGCCAAAATGTTCCTGGGTTTAAAAACTGCCGATTATTTGATGTTCAATTGTTTATCCCGCCGTGTTTTTTTTGTATAATTATGGCTCCACACGATTAGTGTATTTAGCCAGTGTCAAGTAATAATTCTTCAAGTTTTTGTGAATTCAAGTCATGTAGATTTTAAAAATGTCAAATATTGTCAGTAATGATAATTGTATGACATATTTATTGATTGTCAAAACAAATTCATCTAAAAGGTAACACGACATTCATTGTCTGTTAGGTGGTACAAAGTTCGCCGGGCCAGCTAGTTTTATATATAATCCAAAATGTCACCGTACTGACGGGACTCGAACCCACGCCTGGATATATGACCGGCGTTGTTCCAGCTCAGCTACGGTACGATCCTATCGATACGGCGAAACTAATCGATTGCAATTTAATCAATTATTCAGCATTGTGTTGCGTCTATAAAAGTATTAACAAAGTCTTAAATAAAATGTACAGTTGTTTATTGACCCAGGAAGGGCACAGCAAAGTTAATTAATTATGCATTCGTGATATGAAATCAAGGAACTTGTTTGCCAAATTTCTACAAAATCGGTTGAAAAATGCGACCCTGTAGGCGAGAACAGGCAGACAAATATAAGCATTTTTTGGCCTATCTCGAAATTGAGACGCTTCGCTCTCGTCGCTTGCTCGGTCTATAAATTAATTTCTCATCGGATCATCTCTCGTCGGGTTTGAAAACTGTAACGATTTCTTCCGAATGATTAAGTTATCACAGATGGCGCCACCAATGCATAATTGGGTTAAAAATGCAATCCATTAATGTCGTCATATCGATAGTATCGGACAGTGGCTTAATTGGTCAGAGCACCTGGACCTGTTATCCGGGGGTGCGGGTTCTAGTCCCGCCAGTACAATGACATTTTGGATTGTGTATAACAATTTAATACATGTAATGTTCTCACCTCTAACAGTTCATTATCAATATCCTTGGTCCGCTTGTACCCGGAGCATGCTATCTCCGTGTCGAGCGTGTCGTCTCGCTCTAGATCGGAGAACTTCGGGTACAGCTCGCTCTCGTACCCGAACCGCTTCTTAAAGAACGCGCGGATACAACGCACGTCACGGTCGAAGTAACTGCAATAAAGTACCAATCATAATTTAAGATCGTTAGAAAAGCTAAAAGAACCGACTTCAAACGTCACGCTAGTCTAAGTAGCCAGTAGACGTAGTAACTATTATATAATCTGTGCCAGTAGTCAGTAGTATGTCGTCGAGATAAGTAAATGCGTCGTTATACAAATGTTGATATATTAGTAACGGGCAAGTGCGTGTCGACACCCAAGTTCAACGACTATTACTGCTAAACTAATAAAGTTATCTTAACCGCATAACCGCTATAGCCAGCAGTTTAGTTTTTAGAGGGGGGGGGGGGGACGACCTACTGGTATAAAAATTTACACTTTAAAGTTTAATATTTCGTAAATGGAGCATTCAATCGTAAAATGGTATTAGCAACCCTTAAGTCATTTTAAAAGACCTATTCAACGATACCCGCCACGATGGGGCAGACTATGAAAAAAAAATCATCCCCATTTCTCATATGCTACCCTATTTTTCACAATTTTATTTCAGCACTTAGTCGGCGTAATTTAAATCCATCCCCCCACAAAATTACAGCTTTTTAGTATTAACGGTCTCTTAGCAAAACCTCGGACAGACAGACATACAGACAGATGGACATGACGAAACTATAAGGGTTCCATGTCAGGACTACGGAACCCTAAAAAGAATTCTCCAAATCGGTTAAGGCATTTTCGAGTACTCGGTGAACATACATAAAAAATAGAATAAAATAAAAGGTTCCGACGAATTGAGAAACTTCTCCTTTTTTGTGAAGTCGGTATTATAAAAATAATTTTTGATCGTACAAAACGAAAAAACCGACTTCACATGCCACAATAGTCAAAGTAGCGAGTATAATGTCATCAAGGTAAGTATACAAATTTGTTTATATTGTTTATCTCCATATCTCCAGATGATTATCAGATCTGGATAAAATTTGAATGGGAGCAAACGCTGGGCCATAATCTATCAAACCAAAAAAAAACAAATCGATTAAAATTTGATGGAGTTCTGAGGTAACAAACATAAAAATAAACTGGCCAAGTGCAAGTCGGACTCGCACTTGTTAGATTATTTTCATAGTACATACAGAGTTGCGACATATTTCCAATGTTTTATGATGATTTAATTTATAAATTATTAATATTGCCTTAAATGAGGGTGTTTATAGGGTGTATGTTTATACATTTGAGGGTAGTATAAACCTTACAAAATGTGTCAGAGCCGCCATCTTGGTTTTCTGTTTGACTGATGCTTTAAAAGGGCGGTAGAAACGTTAGATGAGAGACTTTTGCTCGAGCAGCCTTCGGGCTAACATCGTCACCTTTACTCTGTTGGGAATATCGTTCAGACGACAAAGTGCTGTCCAACTCAATGAAGCTAAGTATTTGTATTACAAAATGTATAGAATAATTATGGCTAGAATGTGGTTTTCTAGGATATGTTTATAATAATGATGGTTTCACCTAGGAATGGTGATGATAGTGGTTTAGCTTCGTTGAGGGTGGTAAGGAAAGGCTATGAGGGGTGGTGGAGGCCTTTTGGGGGAAACCCCATAATATTTTGTATAAATTGTCTAAATCGGTAGTGATTTTCATGTGTTATGTCTTGTTGAAACTTGTTATAAAGCCTTGTGACTTAACATTAAATACTTATTGGTATATTGCTGTTCTCTTTGTTCTATTGTCTATTATAATGGTGTTGAGTCTCCTGATGGTACATAAACTGTTGTTATAATGATGAAGGTACAAATAAAATGCTTTCTCGGTGATGTCCTGACTTTTATATTTTATTAAGTCCTACCTATTAGCTGAAGTATAGGCAGGTAGTTTTGGAAGTAGTTCCAAGTGAATATTTAGTTTTTTTTTTATTTAGATTACTAGACTACTGGCTACCACCCATCTTGTTATCTATGAGTAAGCTAACACACTCGCAGGGTTCCGTAACACAGTAGAGTATTCTATAACTATGATTTTTCGTAACTTAAAAATTAACTTTGTTTTTCATAGTATTTGTATGAAAAACAAAGTTATGTTCGGTCGCTATATCTCAGAAACTGCTGACTGTATCTCGGTCAAACCAATTTTCGTTAAAAGTTTATTAGTGAGATATACAGCCGATATTTTTTTTAGATTTTTCACTCCTATACTTTAGAAGTTAGAGGGGGGGGGGGGGACACACATTTTACCACATTAGACGCGACTATCTTTTAAATGATTGACTTTGAGAAAAAAATATTTTAGGAACCTCAATGTACCGGAACCCTAATTACCGTCGAATTGAGAACCTCCTCCTTTTTAGGGTTCCGTAGCTGAATGGCAAAAAACGGAACCCTTATAGATTCGTCATGTCTGTCTGTCTGTCCGTCCGTATGTCACAGCCATTTTATTCCGAAACTGTTAGGGCTAAAGAATTGAAACTTGGTAGATAGATGTATTCTGTAAACCGCTTTTCGATTTTTATACAAAAATAAAAACACAAAACACAATTTTCTTCAAACCTATACGTATGGGGTGTCAATGGAAAAAACAAAACAAATGTCTTTAAAAATAACATTGAGGTTTCTAAAATCATTTTTTCTCAAAGTCAATCATTTTAAAGATAGGCGCGTCTAATGTGGTAAAATGTGTGTGTCCCCCCCCCCTCTAACTTTTAAAGTATAGGAGTGAAAAATAAAAAAAATATATATGCTGTATATCTCAATAAAAACTAACAACGAAAATTGGTTTGAACGAGATACAGTCCGCAGTTTTTGAGATATGGTGACCGCAAAGATAACTTTGTTTTTCATACAAACACATATGAAAAACAAAGTTAATTTTTTAGTTGCGAAAAATCATAGTTATAGAATACTTTACTGTGTTACGGAACCCTACGAGTGCGAGTCCGACTTGCACTTGGCCAGTCTTTTTTAAAGTCGGTTGATAAATATGAAATTATTTGTGATGATTATAGGGGGGATTATCACGTCTGGAATAGTTGAAGCGTGCCGTGTCGAGATATCCCGGTTCCTCTATATCAACTTTTCCGCGTTTGCGCGGATTAGGAAGTGTGGTTATAGTAAAAAGTCACCTGATGTGCTGATGGATCCTATCTTATTAAGTAATGTGGCCACATGAATTATAATGACTTCCCTAAACTCGCCGTGATGAGTGCTCCAAATCCAAGGCCTGGTGGACGACGATAACTCCAATTCGTGATTTTCACAAGTTAGCTCGTCTGTACGAAATCAAAACCAAACAAAGTAAATACGACTGCGCCCGGCCGCGCTCGATTCGTGAACAACAAAACAACTTTAAATCTCAACAATTTTCCACAACTTGTCTCAACTCAAAATAAAAGACCAAAAAGTGCCAGTGAATATCGAAAATCCATCATGTCACAGCTTAGACGCGGCGAAGTGACAGACGTCAAAAAATGACATGTAGCCCTAAGGTCACCGCGCACGATAGACGCGATATTTCGCCAAAAGACAGGCGATGTAAAATGGCGCGAAATCGAATTGGCACGGGACGAAACAATTTGTTTCGACGAACGAAACAATTCGTACCTCGGTTGCCTGGAAGAGATCGCTGCTTAGCGATAGAGGTTATCACCGACTATTCCCACAGCGCTCCCACCCGGCAAAAAATGTCCATTAAAATGCAAGCCTTAGAAGAGACAGCGCTGTCTGCTCTGTGTGTTGTCAATGTAAAGTCTGTCTACAGTGAACGTCATAAGGTTTACATTTTAATTAACATTTTTTGCTGTGTGGGAGCACTGTGGGAATAGTCGGCGACAACTGTAAGGCTGCCGATTGTACTCCTAATTCTAATTGGTAATGGCGGCGATAAGACCTGCACTGACGTCCCGCTTGGGGTTATTATGTATTTCCCCCCGTGCATTTACCCAAGCCACCCTTAAATGAAGCGTAGCACGACTTTGGGTTCCTGTCATACTGCTGGCAGATACTTTTTAACTGGGATTAACACACATGATACTTTCAAACGCGGGCGAAGCCGCGGGGCGCAGGTAGTATAAAACATATGTTTTTTGTCGTTTGTCGACGGGATGCTAGGATTAAACACCCCGGAACTAAGACGCAAGTGCGCCTTATTAATGCATCATTATTTGTAGCTCCATAATAGGAGCGACAATCCTACAGTTTTGTCTCGCGTCTCCCTGTACGTGCCGGATCAGTACCTACGGCTGCGCGCGACGTCTCTTAGAAGCTCTTGGTGCTTCTAAGACCGCGAGGTTTGCTCCCATAAATCAGGCTTTTTGTCTCTTCAACGATCTGATTGCAAAGGAGTTAGATGTGCACGTATTTTTCTCCACATTTACCTTTTTCTCAGTGCGTGTATTAGATTTTTTAGTTAGACATATTATATAGTGAGCAGTTAGTCAGTAGTTCTGACATGATGTACGCTTTGGTGTCCAACTGTAAGTGCAACATGTATTTACAACCGACTTCCAAAAAGAAGGAGGTTCTCAATTCGTCGGAATGTTTTGTTTTTGTGTATGTTACGCGATTACTACGTCAATTGTGAACCGATTCGAATGATTCTTTTTTTAATCGGTAGGGTACGTTTCCGAGGTGGTCCCATTGTAATTTTATCGAGATCTGACAAGTATCTCCAGAGATATGACGATAAACGTCTCAAACTTGCTACTGAAATTGACTCGCGGGGCATTGAAGTCGGTTGTTTTAGTTTTTAAACTATCTTAATTATTTCATAAATAAATAAATGAATATCTTACAGTTCAGCGTTAGAATGCGAGGTAGACACCATCTGCGGGAAGTCGATGATGATGGGATGGTTATCAGCATCCATCATGATGTTGAACTCGTTGAAGTCTCCGTGTATCACCCCGCAGTTCCCAAGGCGCACTATGAGGCTCATCAGCTCGTCATACAGGGCTTCCGGGTCTTCTACCGATGTTACGTGTGTCCTGGAATAGGGTATTTTACTATATAAGAAAAAATCTAAAAATATATTATTGAGATAGCTTAGGCAAAAAGCAGTCGGAAAACATTAGTTTTATTATATACTAGCTGTCCCGGCGAACTTCGTACCACCTAACAGACAATGAATGTCGTGTTACCTTTTAGATGAACTTGTTTTAGGCTTTTATGAAATTTTTACTTGATTTACTACTTGACACGGGCTAAATACACTAATCCTGTGGAGCCATGATAATACCAAAAAAAAAATACGCGATAATCCGAATATTGTAATGCTATCCCCACATGGGAAGAATTTTTATACTTGACACTGGCTAAATACACTAATCGTGTGGAGCCATAATTATACAAAAAAAAAAAATAGGGCGGGATAAACAATTGAACATCAAATGATTGGCAGCTTTTAAACCCAGGAACATTTTGGCAAAATATTTTTTCTTATATATTTTTTTTAGGTCAAATATTCATTGTTTTTAATACTTATTATCATATTCCTGACAAAGACAATTTCAAAAATATAAAAATTATAAAAATTGGTCCAGCCGTTCTTGAGTTACAAGTGTAGTAACTAACACGTCTTTATTTTATATATATACTCGTAGATATTCGTCGTAACGATACATCGCACTGTGGCTTAATTGGCAAAGCACCTGAACATGTTATTCAGGAGGGTTGAAGTCCCGTCGGAACGATGAAATTTTGGATTGTGTTTAACAATTTACAAAAAAATATAAAGTGTGTAACACTTCAAAGAAACATAATATTTGATTTACGCAGTGCAACATCTCTCGTCGGATTTGAAAACTGTAATGATTTCCTCCGAATTATTAACTTACGTAATAAGTAGTCATAGATGGCGCCACCAATGCATAATTGGGTTAATAAATGCAATCCACTAATTTCGTCGTAACGATACATCGCACCGTGGCTTAATTGAAAAAGCACCTGAACATGTTATTCATGAGATTGCGGGTTCAAGTCCCGTCGGTACGCTGAAATTTTGGATTGTGTATAACAATTTACAAAAAATATAAAGTGTGTAACACTTCAAAGAAACATAACTTTAGTTTTAGTTCATATAAAAAATAAGTTCATAAACTAAAACCCGACTACTGAAAAATCACGCTCTAAAAATAATGAAACAAGATAATATTCTCATCTGAGATCGCTACGTACAACCTATTCCATTGAGATTAGTCGTCGTCGTAACTACAACAGAGACAGAGGGTGCTACCTGTCACCTACGTGGAAAACCCTCGGAACAATGACTAAAACATGGAAGCCGGGCTAAAATAAGAAATGAAATACGTATGTTTACTTTTTTTTACTTACGATGTTAATAGTGCGTAGGAAAGAGACGTATAATGCCGTTCTGTTTCGTTATCATGCAGGTTGTCACAAGTTAATTTTTGGCTAGTGATGGGCTTATCATCGACATTATCGTGTCGATGTCAGTCATCAAAGCACATATGTATTTAATTTTATTAAAAAATCCAAATACAAGACTGTTCATTACATGAGTTGTATTGTGTATGTCGTAGGTATTATTGATAAAACGTTTTTTGCAAAAAATAGTAGGATTTCGGGAACACACGAAAAAATAGACAATGGCTATGGTATCAATTAATCAATCTTAATGAAAAAAGTTAGTTCCGATTAGGTTTTTTAATTATAAAAAACCTAGTTATTTAGCGAAAATTTAGTTCATGAAATTTTCTTTTAAAATCTTCTCTTCTTCACTCAGTATAATTATAAAAAAGCGTTGCATCGTAATGTAGAAATAGTATGATAATGGTGCGTAAATCCGTAATACACCCTTCAACAACACAAGTCATCTTGTCCAAAGCACTGTACACCTCACGTAAGTATATACTTTTACTTTCTGGTCACGTTCTCAGACAGCAATTAATAATTATATCGCTTTTTTCACTCAGTGAATTCGTCAAACCCGCGACACGTATCGACAAAACATAAAACTGCAAAACTAAGTTGATAGCTGACATATAGTATTTTGACGTCTTGGATAGAACTTTTGTATTTATTAGCATTATAAGATGACCAAAGGTGACCATTTGACATTTCCCATTTAAGCTTTGTGACATGTTTAAAAATAATAAAAACAAACAGCCATGTTTTGTTTCTTTCACACCTTATGACATGCTAATTGACATAAATGAATAAAATATAGCTTACTCGATTTTTATTTTAGCCCGGCTTCCATGTTTTAGTCATTGTTCCGAGGGAAAACCATTCTTCATGACATTTAATTTCACTTTTGACATCTATATCTGACTGACATTTGATTATTTTGAGCACGGATTTTGTTTTTGAGCATGATTTAAATTGTTATTATTTAATTCCTATGTATGATTTGTAAAACTTATTATTTTTATAATTTTTATTAGCAATTATGTCTTTTACATATTTAAATCTAATTAATCTGTGTAATGACATTATTAAGTAAGTCATTGAACATTAGAAATCTATTTTAAGGTAATGAAATATTTGTACACTACAAAAAGGTTGATTGTGCTGGTTATTAATACGTTTGTATATTTGTGCCACAATCTGACTAATAAATATATTATATTGAATTGAATTCATGGAAAGCACGTCACCAGTGGCAACAGTGAGGAGGACACCTTGAGTTCCGTCTGCCGGTTAGATGTGGTTTCGTCTGAAGAAAACAGCAGTGATGAAGACGAAGCCCTCCAACCTAATCCCGCGCCTCCACTATGTACACCGCATCATCACCCCCCACCAACACCACCACCGCCGCCGCCGCCGCCGCCGCCCGCTCCGTCCACCCGCGCTGCACGAGCAGCGGCCCGCAGTGCGAGGCTGAACGCGTCGGCGAGCGCCCCGCATTCAAGATCCTGAAGAAGCCCGCTGGATGAGGCCGAAACATATGTCGATCGCTATATCGACATCGCGTAAGTCACGTTAAATTCCCGTTTTTAAATCTATAAACTAATTAATGTTGGCTAGTTAATAAGCAAGAAGGCTTGGACTCAAGCATTGCTCCAACATTGCTTTTCTATGGGTGTGTTATCGGATACATTTTGGAGTGTGCTATCCAACTACACGAACTAGTATCGTCATCCCCATGTTTCTATCAGACAACCAGACGTACTGATATGCGACACCTTTACATGGTTTTTTTTAATACTAATTTTATTTAGGGACTTTGTCTTGTCAATCCCATCGTATACATTATAGGTTGGTAGATGGTAAACACGCTAAGCCGTCTAGGCCTAGAATACTCGTGACTTTGAACGGCTGTGTACTGCCAGAACACCGTAAGGTTAGTTAGTTAGTTTATGGCTTTTGTGGCCTGTTGTTTGGTGGCAGATTTCCTCCTTGATAGTGATAAGCTAACTACCTTTTGGTAGCAAGTAAGTGGAACATTAAAATAATGCTTCTAGCACCATAAACCCATATAATACTCACAGAGGTCCTCCTCCAATAAGGTCCATAACAACGCAATGCCGGTTGAAGTCCACAGGTCTGGGAACGGGGAACCCCCGGTCGTACAGAGCCTTCATGTATGCAAACTCCTTGGTGGCGGAGATACGGGACAGGTAGAGCCAGGACGCACGGTTGCGGTGCGCGTGGTAATCCCGCTTGTCTTTTATGTTGCGGAAACATGTGCGGCCCAGTCTGCAATCCATGAACATAATAATATCACTGTATATTAAATAACTAGAAGTGCCCCGCGGCTTCGCCCGCGTTAAAAACTTCTTTTATTTACTTAAAACTTTTCTTTTGTAAAAACGATTCTAGCATTAAATACATAAAATAAGAATTAGCCAAATCGGTTCACCCGTTTTCATGTTATCGCGTGACTAAGGCAATTCGGGATTCATATTTATAAAAACCGAAAAACCAAAATTTTCAGACATTGTTACCTACCCCATTTCAAAAAATCTTACAACACGTACTTTATCTCATCTTATTTCGCCATAAAAACTTTGAATCCCCGTACAGTATCCGGGAAGAATTTTTAGAAAATCTCTTCTGAGCGGATACCTACGTCATAATAACTATCTGCATTCAAAATTTCAGCGCAATCCGAAACAATTTTGATTTTTGGACTTTGTTACCCCAGTTTATCCTTTTAGGGTGGCATTTTGAAAAAGTCTGAAACTCGTATTTATTTATTTATTTACTTAGAAGTACTTGTGTGAAATATCGAATAAAATGACTATCCAAACTTTGTACCCCCGCTTCATCCCCATGAAGAGTGAAATTTGAAAAATTCTTTCTTAGCGGATACCTAAGTCAAAATAACTATCTGCATGCAAAATTTCAGCGCAATCCGAAACAATATTGATTTCAGACTTTGTGACCCCACTTCACCCTTTTAGGGGTGGAATTTCGAAAGAGCCTGAAACACGTATTTACTTACTTAAGTACTTGTGTTAAGTTTCGAATATCTAATCTTGTTTCTCCATAGAAACTTTGAACCCCCGTTTCATCCCCTTCAGGGGTGAAATTTGAAAAATCCTTTTTCAAAGGTAACTAACGTTATAATTATTATCTGCAGGCCAAGTTTTAGCGCAATCCGAAAAAATATTGATTTTCACACTTTGTTACTCCATTTCACCCTCTTAAGGGTGGAATTAAAAAAAAACCTGAAACACGTATTTACTTATTTTTGTACTGAAGCACTTGTGTGAAGTTTCAGATAGAAAAGACTATCTAATCTTGTTTCTCCATACAAACTTTGAACCCCCATTTCATCCCCTTAAGGGGTGAATTTTGAAAAATCCTTTCTTAGTACACCCCAACGTACTAAGACAAATATACCCTCCAAATTTCAAGTCTCTACGACCAGCGTTTTAGGCGGTCTGTCAATGAGTCAGTCAGTCAGTATGTCAGGACAAAGATTCTTATAGTATTAGATTTACTAGCAACCCACCCGGGTTCGCACGGGTGCAACGCTGTAATTGTTAATACCGCCGCAACCGCTATGTCCCTGCATTTCTAAATCCGTAATATCTTCGAAAATATGAATTTAAATTATATGCTGTAAAGGGCTGTAATAATCTATATTATTTATATATATATATATATTATAAACTTCCTCTTGAATCACTCTATCTATTTAAAATAAAGCTGGCCAAGTGCGAGTCAGACTTTTGTCCCGTACACGGAGGGTTCCGAATTTCCGAAGTCCGAACGCCACCAACTTCTAACCACCAAGTAAATTAACACAAAGGTAATTAATATATTTAATTATCTGGAAGAGCAACTGATAGTACAACTACCTTTCTACTGATTCTAGCTAATTGAAGCTCTTAAGTACTACAATTGAAGATATATTATTCAATACTGTACACTACATATATGCAAGTAAACCTTAACTAAGTAAACAAATCGACCAAGGCCCACAAATTTAACAAATGAAACGCTTGTGCGTGCTAATTTTTCCTGTGCTGCCATCTAGCTGCGTCAAGGTGAATTAATTTCGTACCATATTGTATCGTAAAAACACATTTTTTGTTTTAAACCCTTTAATTTTTAACTTTGTTCTGTTCTTAGTATTTGTTGTTATAGCGGCAACAGAAATACATCATCTGTGAAACTTTCAACCGTCTAACTATCACGGTTCATGAGATACAGCCTGGTGACAGACGGACAGACAGACAGACGGACGGACGGACGGACGGACGGACGGACGGACGGACGGACGGACGGACGGACGGACGGACGGACGGACGTACGGACGGACGGACGGACAGACAGACATGACGAATCTATTAGGGTTCCGTTTTTTGCCACTCGGCTACGGAACCCTAAAAATGGCTGAATGGATTTGAATGAAATTTGGCCATACAGATAGTAAGTTTATAACCGGGATTAACACATACTTATAAATGCGGGAGAAGCCATTGGGCTATGCTAATTTGTTCTACTAGTTAATAGTTTATAGCTCTCAGACTGACTACAATAGGTGAGATAGTGGTCAAACGCTAGCCTATATAATATTTTAAAAAATTGGTTGTCTGTAACAGTTTACGGACCATATGTGATAACATCATACGATCGTGCCTCTCTATCGCTTGTTCCGCGCCCTCGCTTGCACGAGGAACATGACACTTTTTCATGCATGCAGCCGCATTCATCGATATATAAGACGTTATCACGTCAAAAAAAAACTTTTCTTGTCAGTAGTAACATCATAAGTTTAGTACATTACCTATGTAGTTTCAAGCACAATGGCTTCCTGTCTTCATCACCAACTGTATAAATGTTAGATTCTTTTCCGACACCTATCTGATTGCCGAACGACGCTATCACCTTTCTGTTGGTCAAAGCCTTCAGGGCTAAGTAGTCGTAACCAGCATTTGTGAGACGATAACCATCATCTAGGGAAATAAACAAGTAATATTTTAAAAAACCTTTTTAAATACAAGCTTTAACATAACCTAGGGCCAGAGTATGTCAAGACAAATCCAACGAGACCAAACACAATATAACAAATGTAGTTTAGGAGCTCCTTTGGCCACCTTCCAGCTCCATCATCAGATCAGCACCATGTGATCATAATATTGCATTGTCATGCGATTTACATATGTATGCAAAATTTCAGCTCAATCAAACCCCTGGAAGTCGCTCTAAAATCAATCGCAAGATTTGTGATGGACAAATTTGCCGTGAAGTAGAGATAAAGCTTGTAAAAATATGGTCCACAATAGGACAGGAAATACACAATAGAAAATTGGGATACACATGGCTAGTAATAATAGATAAGTGCGCGGTCATGCACGTACAGCGGGGGAAAGTTGTGAATTCAATGAATTTACAACATTCTGCCACAATGACTTTCAGATCTCTCTCCGAAACCGACACCTATAAATACCTTGGTATGTCAGAGTCATTAGGTATGGAGAGTGGGGGGATAAAACAGTTGGTGAAGGAGCGTTTCTTCAGTCGCCTGACGAAGGTACTTAACAGTCTTTTGTCAGGAGGTAACAAGGTGCGCCTTCAACGGCTGGGTTATGCCCCTACTTATATACACCTTTGGCATACTAAGGTGGACTCAGACCGAGCTAGACACCTTGGACAGAAAAGTTCGAAAGCAATTGACATCACATCGCATGCTTCACCCGCGCTCGTCTGTTATGAGACTGTATATTCCACGGAAATGGGGTGGTCAAGGCTTTTAAATGCCAAGACTCTCCACAACCATGAGGTGTGCAGTCTCCGGGAATATTTCCTAAACAACGAGTGTAGGATGCATCGCGATGTGGTGGCAAAGAGAACTGGCGCAAGCCTCACGTGTTAAAAACCGAGGACCACAAGGACGTATGGAAGAGCAAGAAGCTGCATGGCCAGTTCTATCGAGTTTTAACAGGACCCGATGTGGACCTGCTCGCGTCGGTGAACTGGCTACGATTCGGGAACCTCTTTGGGGAAACCGAAGGTTTTGTTTGTGCAATTGCAGACAAAGTTATCAAGACGAACAACTACCGGTAATATATTATGAAGGTTGGTACGGTCGACATATGTCGGGCGCCATCCCAGAGAGTCACTCAGACATATCATTTCCGGTTGTTCTCATCTTGCTAACGGCGAGTACTTGCACAGACATAATCTCGTAGCCAGGATCATCCACCAGCAACTTGCTCTTCAATATGGCCTTGTGGAGTCCGAGGTGTCGTACTATAAGTACGCACCTGCGCCAGTTCTTGAAAATGGACGTGCTTTGCTCTATTGGGACCGATCTATTATCACGGACAGGACTATTGTCGCCAATAAACCTGATATCGTGATAGTCGACCGGTCCCAGCGGCAGGCAGTGTTAGTCGACATCACCATCCCGCATGAGGAGAACCACGTGAAGGCTGAAAAGGACAAGCTTAGCAAGTACCTTGACTTGTCTTACGAGATTACCGCCATGTGGGATGTTGACTTGACTATCATTGTCCCGATAGTTGTCTCGGCAAACGGCCTAATAGCTAAGAGTCTCGACCAACATTGAAGAGACTCTCGCTAGACGGCTGGATCAAGGGCCAGATACAGAAGGCGGTACTTCTTGACACGGCACGCATCGTCAGGAGGTTCCTCTCTCTGCAGCCCTAACCACCGGTAGCTTGGACCCTGCCCCGCTGCCGGCGGCACCCTAGATTTAGGTTTTTTATAATATTTTATGTTTTTATAGTTGTTTTCTTTATTACTTTTATATGGATATTATAAAAAACCTAAATATAAGAAAATTAAATATATATGTGAATAATAATAAAGAAATTTGACACATAAAAATTAAAGAAACAATTTGAATGTGACCAAACGGGAAGCATACTCTCTCAAACAAAAAAATAATTTTCCAAACCAGTTTAGATTTGATGGAGTACTGAGGTAACAAACAAAAAAAGATACAGTTGAATTGAGAACCTCCTTTTTTGTGAAGTTGGTTGAAAATTAATATTAAACTTTTTGTAACAGCTATTAACACAAAGAATATTTGCTGGAAAATTAACTATGAGCAGTTAGATAAAAATGTATGCTAAAGCCTGATAGAGAGACATGAAAGTTGACTTAGCCCTTGAGTTTCAGATACAGAGATTATAGCATGTTTACTATCCTCAACCACATCATCGGTTACCACCAGTATAGGTATATACCCGATCGCTTTAAATGATTCTACATAAATAATACTAAATATAAATAATATTTGTCAGTGTTTGTATGTTTGCTCCTCAATCATACATAAGCAGCTGAACAAATTTGGATGAAATTTGATATACATATAGTTTATAACCTGGATTAAACATTTATATATATATTACAATACATTCTACACTTTTTAACTCGGGAAACCTACGGGTTAGTATAAATATAGCAAACTTACAATGTTTTCCTCTTTCATATGTGAGCAACCTATGTTTACATAGTTCTTTCATGAGTTTATGAACTCCACCATGTCGCAAATTAGCAATAGACGCCACAAGAGACCCTGGAACTAGCTCGTGATTCTTCATACCCATTTCCACCTGAAAATCATCATGATAACATTAAATTAGCTTTTGAAAATGTTTTACTATCATATTCCCGTTCGTATTATGCTTACCGCAGTGAGCACGCGGAAGTCCTCAGCAGATAAATACCGCAATATTGCTACATCGAGCTTTCCCATCTTGAGCTCAATTAATTTTTGAGATTATTGATACCAAGTTGATACTAAACAAAACGTGACCAGTGACCACGACTAACCACAAAACCACATCCACCCACAATCAAAGAGAATATATATAAATAAATACTACGTAAACAATCAAAATTTTGCTATTTGCTACCTATGACTGACACTTGACAAAAGTACTGACTGACAGAACTGACAGTGACAAATGAAAAGAATGAAAGAAAGCCAATTGACAGTGACAGCTGTTACAACTTTGCCATTGAGCTACAATAAACACAGAGGCACTATGGTTCCATCCAAAATGATATACCCACTAGACCATGGTTCTTTAAGCTAAAAATACTTAACAAAAAACCTACCTCAATAATTTGTCGACTGAGGTTGGGTCACTTTTGCTCGCCTGTCTTTCTAGCCAAAACTAGAATTAGAGAACATTCAATCTGTGAATGTGGTCTAGAGGAAGGAGATCTAGATCACATATTTTTCAATAGCTAAAAGCTGCGCTATTATGTGTATGATAGTCTACGTCCTGAAATACCCCGTCCCACAAACCTGATTTCTCTCCTATTCCTTGTTTCTACCCCTTTTATCTATATTATTTCTAACTTTATGGTTAACAATATAAAATTATAAAGTATTTACAATATGTTTAATTGCATTATTCTATTAAGTATTTATAATGTTTATTCTATAACTGTGTTGTTTTTTGTTGTCCTTAAATGTTTCTTTCAAGAACTCAGACAAGTTAAACCAATCAATACCAGCTTACCGGGCAAACTCCTACGCTTGGTTGTCTACTCTATCCACGCGACATTGGCAAAATTGTGGTAACACATGTTGAAGGAGGCACCACGATACAAGTGCCTGGAAGGAAAGTCGTAGAGAGAATCTATCTACGTTAGTAGTCTTTGCACACACACACACGCATCAATCACACATGTACAAAACTAAGGAGATACATCTACCTACATACAAACGTGCGTAGTATATCCTCTTAGTCCTTAGAGTATTAATATAAGCGTAGCTCAGACTATGCTAAGATATTAGCTTAGTCTGTGCTACGCTAAATACAAACATACATACACAAGTGCCGGACACAATGCCGTGGTCTGCGGTCTGCTGTCAGCCTGCGGTCATGCCACGGTCAGTTGTGATGTGTGAAAAACAATGAGATTGTCCATACTCCAGAGTGTGGAGCAGATGGCATACCGCGGCAGTGAGTTTGAATCCTTAGTTAATACTTTAACTCTATACTAATAGTAATCTGCGATATAAATACAAAGCACTACCAAACTAACCGAACTAGATTCATAATGGTGGTAGGAAATATATATAAATAAGAAGGCACCGAAATACATTTTCCTGTATGGAAATAACTTCAAATAGAGGCTGCCATTGATTGTCTATTGGACCATTGATGACCTTGAATGACACAAGACACCTAGCAATGAACCAATGGACTATCAATGTCAGCCATTTTAAGTTCCATTATGACGTTTAGGTATCCTTCTATATGTAGGTATTTCGTATCATCAAATATATATATATATATACTATACGTCAATCATTGCATTGCATACGTAGCATCTCATTATTACCAGGTACAGACCAGGCGATTCTAGTCGTTCAACTTCCTAGGGATGTACGATACGAATTACAAAAAATACCCAATCGATATTTTTATCGATAAAATCGTGCTTGATTAGCATATTAAATAGTTTCATTCGAAAACCTATTAACGCTGTATAATTCCAGCCTAAATGTTCATCCAAAACAAATAATTGAGTAACGAAACGAGTACTTATAACTGTTACTTACTTAGTATCGATACTAATAGTACTTGGAATCGAAAGACAAGTACATACCTAGGAAGTTGAACGACTAGAATCGCCTGGTGTGAACTCGGTATATCCTCCTGTCAGTTTAGTAGTCTGTGATCTAACTGATTTAATTTAATTTACCGGGCCTCGTTCACATCCTCCGGAGAAGATTTTTTGGTTGTTTTGCAACTCGCTCGAAGGTCAGGAACGACCACGGGTGTTTTTCACTCAAATTGTGACTTTCACATTTTGCGCAGACTCGAATTTCGAGGTTATGTTCATTTATTTTTCTATTTCTAAATATTTTCCGTTTGTTTTTACGATTAATGTCTCGTCATGTCACGTCTTGGTCTCGACAATGCAAATTACTTCTGATCCCCTTAATATGTAAAAAAATAACGGCTTTTCCCGCCAAATTTACTGTCACAAACGTCAGAGCGTTTATTAACCATCGAATTTTATGGTTTAAAAGTTGCAACTGGAGTAAAACTACCGAGGTCGTGAACGACACAGTTGCTACAACCGAGGTCGGGAACGGGGTTAGAGCGTTTGGGCATAGAAAAGATAATAATACTACGTACTGGTTTGGGTGCAGTCCAAGCGTAGGTCGTGAACGCAGCCCCGAATTACCGAACCGAACCGAAGTGTCCGAAGTTAACCGACCCGGCGAGTAGCGGGTACTTAGTATTATATTCCATATAGTCATATGGACAGTTATTATACTCTTTGCATATAGTAATCTGTGTTATATTCTCTTTGCCGGCGGTGAACAAGAATATACAAGTCCGGCAAGTATAACTTGGCGTGCCTGTGCGCCACTGTGCTTTTACTTTGTACATTGATAATAGTTTCTCTTAAACCACTTTTAATTACTTTTGGCATTATTGAACTATTTTAATGTAGCAGATTTATCAACAATAATGTCGCGGTAATCTCTCAAACGTCAAACTCACAGTTTCATTTAAAATAATTAGTTCCAAAAACCACCACCGCCAAGTTATACTTGTGGCACTGTATTCTCTTCACACATATAGTAATTCTGATTTCTGACACATATATTAATCTCTAATCTGTGATTCTCTTTGCGGTGAACTGAGTGCGATGTGTTTGTGGTTTATTTTCGTTTTTTTGCAAACTTTTCTTGAATTGAGTTGATTTGTTTGTGAAACTAATACGTTCCTGTTTTAATATAATAATAATATCTACTGTAGTTATCAATCAAACAAAATGAGCAAATTAACTTATAGAAACGGATTTATAAAGTTAGATTCTCCCAGAGAAGTGTTTTACCCAGGACAAGTGGTTCTAGGAAGTGTTGTTATCGAATTGGATCAGCCTCTTTCACTTTTTGGTAAGATACTCTGTTTATGGGTAAGAGTTATCAATTACTTATTGTACCAACTATATGAGTTTATCCTACGCACAGAAGTAATTAAACATATAGAAGTTATGTACCAATCTACCTATAGTTCATTTTACATTCATCAATTTGACCTTGGTCTTTTAACACAGGCTACAATAAAAATACAACTACAAAGTTTGTACTTAGCTACCAACAGAACTAACAAAATAAAAAGGCAATTAATTTGTTAATTCTTCTCGTTTTATGATTTTATTAATTTTACAGCTGTAGGTACATAATACAAAAGTTGTTCTAATTAGATTCTTACTTACATAAATACAACAATCTTTGAAAATTGTATTCACTTCAAAGTTGTAATTAATTAAACAAAAGTTAAGATACATTTATAAAAATGTTCCTTCTACCCATTTTTAGGGTTCCATACCTCAAAAGGTAAAAAAAAGGAACCCTTATAAGACCACTTTCTTGTCCGTCTGTCTGTCCTTGTGTCACCACTGATTTTCTCAGGAACGGGTCGGGTGGACCTAGCAAGTTGAAATTTATATCTGATACTGAGGTCTATAGTCCCTATTCGGTGTATAAAAATCGAGGTCTTGAGTCAACACAATAAAAAGATAAAATTTAGATTTTCGCGAAAACATGTTAACTTACCAAAATGTACCTTAATTTTCACCTTTTTTTATTTTTCAAAATTTTTCCTTTACTTGTGCTCTAAGACCTTGCTTATAGCCAAAATTGACAATTCTAGGTAAACCGGAAGTACCCTATAGGTTTTGGGTCGAAAACCAATAGGGTTCTTCCCGTTGACCTAGAATCATGAAATTTGGCATGAAGCAAGGTCTTAGATACATACATAAATTGCGCCATTTAAAGTAGACCTCTGAGTTATATGAGCGGTGATACAATTTAGAGGTTTAGCTTTATTGGTTGGTACGGAAGCCTCGGTGGGCGAGTTCAACTCAACTTAGCCGGTTTTATTTTCTTTTGGTACAAACTTATGCTATTTCTGTGTTGAGATCAATAATAATAACAAGCCAATGCTATTTCTGTGTTGAGATCAATAATAATAACAAGCCATTTATTTCAGACTATGTGATAATGTTTAGGTAGTTTTTATGATACATAGTTTTATATGATGTTACACAGTCCAGCATGTCTAGTGGCATAGGCCTACTCCATCAACAACAATACATCCAACATTTTCCATTGAATTCTGTCTCGTGCGATTCTCCAATGATGTCCTGCTGTGAGTTTAATGTTGTCTTCCCATCTGGTTTGCTGGCGTCCTCTGTGTTGAGATAAGCCTACTTCAGATCTTTGTCAATTGACAAATTTTTATGTAATGCACGGCGGGCCGAACAAAAAACAACAAACTTACATGAAATTTGTCTAAAAAAAACTTTTTTTTTTTATAATGCTTAGGCTAGCCTTTTGACTACTATCTCACCTGATGGTAAGTGATGATACGGTCGACGATGGTACTATGCTAGGCCTTGAATAGGAACTGGCTCTTAAGGATATCTGCCAAAACACATTAGACATTTGGTGACAGATTTTCTAACTTGAGGGTGGTAGCAAGCCAGGCGAACACTAGATAGTGAGAGTCCCACACCATGGAGGGATGGGGGTAAATCTTTAATGTATAGTATAGATCTAACCAATAAAATATATTTTAAATATTTTTTTAGCTATACATGCAAAATTCCTGGGCGAGGCAAGAGTAGATTGGAGGGAGCGGGAATCAGAGACAGTTAATGGAATGAAGAGGAACCGAGACGTGGAATATGTGGGCAGAGAGGAGTACTTCAATGTTACCCAGATGCTGGCCGGAGGGAATGGTATGCTATAAACACTCACATAGACTATAAAGTTCTGTAGTATCTAGTATAATAGTAACAGTATCTACTGGCTGCGCTTGCAGCGTTCCCAGCGTTAAATTATCTTTTTTATTTAATTTATAGGCTGGCGTTTAAGCACTATTTCGCTTAACTCTTAAGGGCTGTGTGCTTCCGGTACACCGTAAGGTTATTGTGACAGATTTTATCCTTGATGGTGGTAAGCTACTTTTTGGTAGCAACTCAGGCGGAACATCAATATGGTTTATTTTTACTAAAAACGGAATGGATTTTTCTTTAGAGACATTTATGTGCGCTCTTCACAGTGGCTCTCCGGTGAAGGAAATACATAGTTAAGAAACCCCCAACTCTCGTATGGTGGCAGGACACTGTCTGCCTGGCCAGCTACCACCCTCAAGTCAGAAAATCTGTCGCCAAACATGTAATGTGTTCTGGCAGCTACCTTGAGAGCCAGTTCCCATACTAGGCCTAGCGTGCTACCAACCTCGTCTGCAACATCACTTACCAACAGGTGAGATAGTGGTCATACACTAGCCTATATGATTTAAAAAAAAAAACTCAGTGCTGTTACCTGTTCAGCCCTGATCAGTAAAAATACAAGATTATAATACTACATACTAGATAACAATGTAAATATAAATATCACACCACATTCCTTATCATTAACAAAACAATCTAGGAGCAGACATAGCCTTGAATTTTTTGCAGCAAGTGTCAGACACATTACCTAGACACATTTGTAGCTAGTTGCTAACCTAAGGGTCAGCTCACACCAAAACGCGACGTAACGCTGCGCGCACATTTAAAAATAGATTACTTATTCATTAACACTTACTTATTAAATAATTTTCGCACTTTTTAAGATACTTACAAATAATTTACTTCTTAATTAAAAACTTTATTTACGACACAATAAAAATGTCTTTGAGATTTAATTTGGCGGCTTCTTGCTGCACCGGGCGGCTTCTCGCTGCGTCGTGCGGCCTCGCGGGAAGCCACGTGATACAAATTAGAGCTTTATTTACTACATCATAAGATACACATTTCATTGAGATAATTCGGTGGCGTCGCGTGTCTCGCTGAGCCGCGTGGCTTGAAACCACAATCTTCGTCACGTCGCGTCGCGTCTCGGTGTGAGTTGACCCTAACTGTCCAATAACAGACCTTGAAGAACATTGTGTATCACATTTATAACTGGGGGCCTAGTGCGAGTTTCTTTCGAATCATTTACTTGCTCGATCACGTTTACGTAAACGCAGATTAGTATGGAATTAAAAAGCGCCATCTAGTGTGCATAAGAGGCAACATTGTAATTTTCATACAAATCTGAGTTTACGTAAACGTGATCGACCAAGTAAATAATACGAAAGAAACTCGCACTAGGCCCTCTGTGGCCAGTGAGCAAGTTTTCACATACGCAAGTACTAATAAATTAATTAGCTCAGGTAATCCGCGTCATATTATCATCTGTGTGCAGCGGTATGCGAATAAACGTATTTTTTCTGTATCTTATAGTATAACGTTTTGACCACTATCTCAACTGGGGCCCTAGACAAAATTCAATTTCTTGTTCCCATTCACGCTAACGCAAGTTGAAAATGTATGGGAATGACATCTTTGTTGCGGAAACATAAATGTCATTCCATACATTTTGAAGTTGCGTTAGCGTGAATGGAAACAGGAAATGGGATTTTGTCTAGGGGCTGGTGTAAAGCGATGTTGCGGTCAAGGATGGGTGCTACCATCCACGACCGTATCGTCGCTTATGTTAAGCCTGAAATAGGAACTACCTGTAAAGGATCGCTGCCGGAACACATTGGATGTTTTTTTTTAAATATCTTATTGGCTCGCTTTTGACCACTATCTCACCTGTTGGTAAGTGATGATGCGGTCGAAGATAGTAAGCACGCTAGGCCTAGAATGGAAACTCGCTCTCAAGGATAGCTGCCGGAACACATTGGATGTTTGGCGACAGATTTTCCAAATTGAGGGTGGTAGCTAGCCAGGTTCTACCACCATGCCAGGGTTGGTGGTTTCTTAACGATGTTTTTCCTTCACCTTAGGGCCACTGTAAAATTCGAACAAAAAGTTTTTGGAAGAAAAAGCCATCGGTGCACGGTCTTGTACTATTCATTATTCTGTGGCACGGTGGGGATTTGAACCCATACTACCTCTGGAGAGGCCTATGTTCAGCAGTAGACGGAAATTGAGTGATAATAATGATGGTGATGATGATGAGGTTTTTGTTTTAAAATTATCGTGAACTAGCTCTGCCCGCGACTTCGTCCGCGTGGAATAGTGTCTTTGGCTAGCATTTTTAATTATTTAGGCTAATTAATTTACAAATGAGACACATACGTATCACTCCTACACCGCGCCGTACCACGCCGCGCTAATCCCCCCTTCCCCCCTCCCCTCACTTAAGCTTCCCTCACCCTTGCCCTAATTCCACCTCACCCTCCTCCTTCCTCTCACTTACCCTACCCTCCCCCTCCCCTCCCCCTCCCCTCCCCCTCCCCTCCCCCTCCCCTCCCCCTCCCCTCCCCCTCCCCTCCCCCTCCCCTCCCCCTCCCCTCCCCCTCCCCTCCCCCTCCACCTCCCCTCCCATCCCCCTCGTTTACACCTCCCCACCACTACCAAATTTCATTTTAATCGGTTTAGTAGTTTTGGCATGAAAGCCAGACAGACAGAGTTACTTTCGCTTTTATAATACTAGTAAGGATTTGTTACGATGAATGAATTTGTGATCGCGATCTCACCGCGTGACCTCACTCCAGAGGAAGAGCGGCGGACTCGCTCAAACCAAGGTCAAGAAAATTCGACTAAAGGTACGTGAATTGATTATTACCTCTGGCGTCAAAGCCCGAAGCCCGAAAGCGTAAAATATCCCGTCTACTAGCAACTCTCCGGGGGCAACGTAGACTAAATTTGAAACATGTTCCAGGCCCCGTCAGTCTACCCCCCGGTACCCACACGTACCAGTTCAGCTACCAGCTTCCCCCAGGGGTCCCATCCTCGTTCTCCGGAGACCGTGGAGGCATCACGTACTGCGTCAAAGCTACCGTAGAGTTCTCCGGTGCAACACACGTACAAGAGCAACTCGCTAAGTACTTTGAGGTTGTGGCACCGTTTGATTTGAACCTTGGAAACCCGAAATTGAAGGTGATTTTTTTTGTTGATTTTTCAATTTATAGTGTACAAATCGCAAGAGGTTTTTAACCGACTTCAAAAAAAGGAGGAGGTTTCTCAATTCGACCGTATATATATATATATATATATATATATATATATATATATATATATATATATATATTTTATGTTTGTTCGCGGATAACTTCGTCGTTTATGAACCGATTTCGATTATTCTTTTTTTTTTCGAAAGGAGATATTCCAAGTGTGGTACCATGGTAATTTTATCGAGGTATGATAAGTATCTCCAGAGATATTGAGATAAACATCTCAAAATTGGTACTGAAAATGAATAGCGCGGCATTGAAGTCGGTTGTTTTTTAGTTTTTAAACGATATTATTTAAATTTCATATGCTAGCGTTTGACCTCTATCTCGCTTGGAGTAAGCGATGATGTGGTCAAAGATGGTGAACACGCTAGGCGTAGAATACTCTGACTCTCAAGTGCTGTGTGCTGCCGGAACACCGTAAGGTTATGTCGGCAGAATTTGCCCTTGATGGTTTTTTTTTTTTTTTTTTTTTTATACGTTATAGGCTAGCGTTTGACCACTATCTCACCTGTTGGTAAGTGATGATGCGGTCGAAGATGGTAAGCACGCTAGGCCTAGAATGGGAACTGGCTCTCAAGGATAGCTGCCGGAACACATTAGATGTTTGGTGACAGATTTTCTAATTTGAGGGTGGGTGAGGGTGGTGGTAAGCTACTTTCAACCAACTCCCAAAAAGCAGGAGGTTCTCAATTCGTCTGTATGTTTTTTTTTGTATGTATGTTATGCGATTACTCTGTCAATTGTGAACCGATTCGAATTATTATTTTTTACATTACCGAGGTGGTCCGATTGTAATTTCATCGAGATCTGATAAGTATCTCCAGAGATATGACGATAAACGTCTCAAACTTGCTACTGAAACTGACTCGCGCGGCATGGCAGTCGGTTGTTTTAGTTTTTAAACTATCTTAATTGTTGGAATGTTGCGTTTACGTTGGTGATATCAGAACTCTAGCACAGATTATATAATAGTTACTACGTAAACTCTTGCATTAGTTTACCGATTCAGTTTTTTTTTTGTTTACCTGACTGAAAGAACCCCTTAACCACTATCTCACCTGATGTTAAGTGACGATGCGGTCTACGATGGAATGATTTTTTTAACATTATCTTTTTTTTTCAGATAGGCTATCGTTTGAGTTCTATCTCACCTGTTGGTAAGTGATGATGCGGTCGAAGATAGCACGCTAGGCCTAGAATGGGAACTGGCTCGCAAGCTGCCGGAACACATTAGATGTTTTGGCGACAGATTTTCTAACTTGAGGGAGGCCAAGCGGATACTAGGTAGTGTCCTACCACCATGCGGGGGTTAAGGGTTTCTTAACGATGTTTTTCCTCCACCGGAGGGCCATTGTAAAAAGCGCACATACATTTTTCTATCGAAATATCTATTGGTGCACGGCGGGGATTGAACTCGGTAACACTGGCGTCAAAGCCGACCATTCTCCCACGACACCACTGGGCTCTCAAAAAATGACGCTTATCTGGAAATGGAAGAAAACAGACAAGTGACTCGATGCGCAGAGAAACCGACTTTAGTCAAATCAACATAGCGCAGATAGATATACAAAACACGTCTGCCGAGTTGTTGAAAAAGTTGAAAATTAAAGGGTTACATACATAGTTTACGCCAATTAAGGTAGACCTCTGAGTTATATGAGCGCTGATACAATTTAGAGGTCTAGCTTATTGGTTGCTACGGAAGCCTCGGTGGGCGACTTAGCCGGTTTTATTCATTATATCTATCGCTGATAATAACAATGTTGTTTATAAAACTTTTAATTTCTATGGTAGGAACCAATCCACATAGAATTCGAGGAGGTGCTCGGATGCGGATGCATCTGCAGCTCGGATCCGATCTCCATCCGCATCCGTATCCCGGCGTCCGGATATTGTCCGGGGCAGGTCATCCCAGTCGACGTAGAAGTGGATAATAACTCCAGTATGGAAGTTAGGAAGATGGTCTTTGAAATACTTACGGTAAGAAAAACAAAAAAATATTTCCCTTTTTTTATTTCGTTCTTTCTTTTTTTATTTCGTTCTTTCTTTTTTTTTTCCTCCTTTTTTGTTTATCTAGGTATTTATTTATTTGTTGCATACCACAGATTACAAAATAATAATAATAAAATAACATGATGAATATATCACGACGAAGGTACCATAGTCCAATATCATACGTACACTTCGAGCATTTACCAATGGAGATGTTGACGTTGTAATCCGCAAACATTTTTTTCTGCCGATACTTACGGGGGACGAGGTAAACACGCATTGCACACACACAAATCACTCACTCTAACGATCCCGCACACTCCACGTACTCCACGTTATCTTAAAGAACTGTTTCAACTTCCTTCATAGCGCAAATACTCTTTCTCTTAGGTCATCAGAAAACTATACCCTCAGTTTTCCACCTTACAGTTCTGTGTTTTTTGATAAATCCTTCACAGTACAGGCTATTCGCCTGTGGAACTCTCTACCTGAGGACATCAGAGCATCTCAATCCATTAATATATTTAAGGATCATTTAAAGCAATTTTATCTGTCGTTGTAACTGGAGTCCCCCTGTTATATTTATTTATTTATTCTTTTTCAATGTTATTTAGTATTATACTGTTCTAGCTGCATAAGATTAATTTACGCTTAATATTTGCGCCACTAGGTATTTATATAAGATGTTAAGTTTATTTATAGGTATATATGTAAGTGATTAGTGTTTAGAGTTGCGAGATACACCCGTCATTAGTCACATGTTCTATCCTCTCCATCCTAGGGTTGCCTGGAAGAGATCGCTATTAGCGATAAGACCGCCCATTGTAACACATTATTCTTAAGTTTACTATGTAAGTTAGTTTTAAGAAGGTGTAACAATAAAGAGTTATCTATCTATCTACCTTGAAACACGCACACAGTATTAAAAATACAGCGTAGTTACGCATGCTCATATGGCCAAAAATGGCTATATGGCCAGCAGAGGGTACGCCTTACGTTAACATCTCCATTGGTAAATGCTCGAAGTACGCACACATCATGATAAAAACAGCATTTCATAATTATAAAGTGCGAAAAAAATAAATAAACATAATATATTTATTTTGCATTGAATACAATTAACTTATTAGGTGTTAGTTAATGAAGTGTTTGTAGTGGTAGGACTTCAGCTAGTCCGCCTGGGGCGGTACCACCACTTTGCCAATTAATTTTCAGCTGTGAAATAGAAATGTTTTTCGGTTGAAATTGCAAAGTGTCCAGTGAAATTACAGGGCGTGAGACTTAACAGCTTTATGTCTAGAGGTAAAAGGCGCAGTGCCGATGTGCAGTGCGCTGCTGTATCTGTAATAGGTAGACGTCATCGCTTACCATCAGGCGAGTGTCGCGCTTGTTCTGTTACCTTATATCATAAAAGAAATTAAGTACTAATATAAATAGTCTTAAGATACATCATTATCATCATCAGCCAGTGTCAGTCCACTGCTGGACGTAGGCCTCTCCCAAGATACGCCACTGAGCCTGATCTTCGGCTTTTCTTTTCCAGTCTCCGCCCATCGTTTTGCGTATATAAATAAGATAAGATATATAAAGGTTCGCATTTTATATAATATGTATCAATAATATCGTTTAAAAAACTAAAAAATAACCGACTTCAATGCCGCGTTATTAGTTTTCAGTGCCAATTTTGAGATGTTTATCTCCATATCTCTGAAGATACTAATCAGACCTCGATAAAATTAACATGGTACACTTGAGATATTTCCTTTCTAACAAAAAAATAATAATCAAAATCGGTTCATAAACGACGAAGTTATCCGCGAACAATCATACAAAAATATATATATATATATACGGTCGAATTGAGAAACCTCCTCCTTTTTTGAAGTCGGTTAAAAATTGAATATGATCATCAACAATACTGGTCCACTGCTAGTGCTGGACATAGGCTACCTACATTACTGAGTCTGAGTTTCCTGATAATAACCATCTAAGGGTGTTCAAGTCGCGAGTAAATAGGTATCTTCTAGGGAAGCGTTCTACGTTGTGAACCACATCGTCACTTTACATAGGGCCCCCTTGACAAAATCCAATTTCTGTTTTCATTTACGATACCGCAGCTTCAAAATGTATGGGAATGACAACTTTGTTGCGGAAAAATAAATGTCATTCCCATACAATTTGAACTTGCGTTAGCGTGAATGGAGGCAGAAATTGGTGTTTATCTAAGGGGGCTGGTAAGATAGTGGTGCTTGCATATCATCCTAAAAATGACACCATCAAATACAGAATACTTCAACAATGTTAATATTAATACGTTATCGTTACTTTGGTCTCTGACGCGTCGAAGCACTTTAATATTGAGCGCACGAAGTATCTGGACGGAACAAACTCAAGTAGCTCACAGTCACATCCTAGGTCATTCTCACATTTTAGCAACTGGTGTGGAATACAAAACTACCAGTTTTTTTTTTAACCGACTTCAAAAAAAGGAGGAGGTTTCTCAATTCGACCGTATATATATATTTTTTTTTTTGTGTTTGTTTGCGGATAACTTCGTCGTTTATGAACCAATTTCGATTATTCTTTTTTTGTTCGAAAGGAGATATCCCAAGTGTGGTACCATGGTAATTTTATCGAGGTCTGATAAGTATCTCCAGAGATATTGAGATAAACATCTCAAAATTGGTACTGAAAATGAATAGCGCGGCATTGAAGTCGGTTCTTTTTTAGTTTTTAAACGATATTATTTTGTTTTTTACTTTGTAAAGCGCTTATTACACTACTGCTGTGCCCCGCGGCTTCGCCCGCGTTGAAAAGTATCATATAGCCTAATCAATAGTACTGGCTATCCCTCTATAACATTTCAGGTAAATCTGTCCAGGCGTTTGACCGTGAAGAAGTCCCAAACAAAACAAACAAATAAATAAACTGAGTTTCGTATTTATAATATTGACGTTGATTCAAATTGTAGGAAATATACTTCCTTAATATTATAATATCGTTTAAAAACTAAAAAACAACCGACTTCAATGCCGCGCTATTCATTTTCAGTACCAATTTTGAGATGTTTATCTCAATATCTCTGGAGATACTTATCATACCTCAATAAAATTACCATGGTACCACACTTGGGATATCTCCTTTCGAACAAAAAAAGAATAATCGAAATCGGTTCATAAACGACGAAGTTATCTGCGAACAAAAAAACAAAAAAAAAAAAAAATATGCGGTCGAATTGAGAAACCTCCTCCTTTTTTTGAAGTCGGTTAATAAAAACGTTTGTAACTCTATCACTCTGTCTGTTTGTTACCTAATAACGCCTAAACGGACGATCATAAATCTAACTGAAATTTAACAAGGAGATACTTTATAGTTTATAGCATGAGGATGTACATAGGCTACTAAACTCTAGGTCTACGTGAACGAAGTCGGGTATCGGCTAGTATGGTAAAAAAACCAACGGGTTGCACAACGAGTGCCGACAGAAGTGCAAACTTGAACACGTCATTTTTAAATATTTTGGAATGACACCTCGCGCAAGCGCCCTGCGTCTTATGAATTTTCGTTTTACGATCAAGACACGTGACCCTGACGCGAATTTAACATTTTTTACCCATTCCAAGAAATGTGCCCAACGCCGCTGAAGAAGTTTTTTACTTCAAAAAGCCGTGTAATATTTCCAGCGAGAAAAATACCACACGCAGCAACCAGTGTCCGAGTACATTCCGAAGGAGCGTTCGCTGGCGACGGAGAAGCGAGGCGCCATCATGAGCGGAGCCAAGAAACATGTCACCGTCGGTCTGCCCGTGCCCGAGATCATAGCGCCCAATCTAGAGAACTGCGGGATCATAGACGTCGGGTACTTCTTTAGGGTAAGATGCTTCTAATATAATATTATTAGTATATTTGAGAGCCTGGTGGCGTTATCGGGAGAACGGTCGGCTTTGATGCCAGAGGTACTGAGTTCAAACCCCGCCGTGCACAAATGGATTTTTGTATCGAATAATTTATGTGCGCTTTTCACAGTGGCCCTCCGGTGAAGGAAAAACATCGTTAAAAACCAACAAACCCCGCATGGTGGTAGGACACTATATAGTGTCCGCCTGGCCAGCTACCACCCTCGCGTTGAAAGTCTGTCGCCAAAAATCTAATGTTTTCCGGCAGCTATCCTTGAGAGCCAGTTCCCATTCTAGGCCTCGCGTGCTTACCATCTTCGACCGCATCATCACTTACCAACAGGTGTGATAGTGGTCAAACGCTAGCCTATAAGATATTAAAAAAAAACCTAGATGGTATTTTTTTTTGGGAAATCGTGTATTTTTGGAAATTAAATTAATAGTTTTTCTCACAAGAACACAAGAAAGAACTAGAAAAAAAGGGGGAAAAAATAATCACATCTGGACTCGAACCGGGGTCTTCTGGTTTCGGGACCGCCCGATTTCCCACCGAGCTATATTAACCTTATATATGGTGGCGAAATTTACCTTCGTAGAATACGAAGGTAAATTTCGCCATTGTATGAATGACATTGTAGCAGTTTTTCATTGCATGAAAACACGGATAATACGACGTTTTTTAAAAATGAATCCTAGCTAGATCGATTTATCGCCCCCGAAACCCCCTGCATACTAAATTTCATAAATAATCGTTGGAGCCGTTTCCGAGACTCAAATTATATATATACAAAAATTGCTCGTATTATTTTTTTTATGTTTGTTCGCGGATAACTTCGTCGTTTATGAACCGATTTCGATTATTCTTTTTTTGTTCGAAAGGAGCTATCCCAAGTGTGGTACCATGGTAATTTTATCGAGGTATGATAAGTATCTCCAGAGATATTGAGATAAACTGATTGAGGTACTGAAAATGAATAGCGCGGCATTGAAGTCGGTTGTTTTTTTAGTTTTTAAACGATATTATAACAATATCAACTCGCCATGAGTTTAAATTTAATTAAATAGTTGAAACATTATAAGATACGAATTCATCAAATCAAGTCCCAGCATCAAATACGCAATCCTTTCCAGTTGATACACAATCTATGTAATCCTTATCAAAATATATTACATGCTACAAACATTCAAGATAGCATTTTATCTGTTTTTGCCAGGCCTGAATATATCCTAGAGACCTAAAGATAAGACCCAAAGACTTAAAGATAAATATATTTTATAGGTAACAGTGAAACTGTCGGGTTGCACAGATGACTTCCAAGATGAAGAGGAGATATGTCTCGGTCTCGTCCCACTCAACGAAACTGTGGATGGTGAATATACGCATCCTTTGTCACAGAGCTTACCCATTGGGCCAATACCAGATATTCCACCACCCGAGGAAAACAGGCAATTCGAACAACAGCAAACGTATCAAAACACCCAATCCGGCTATCCTAACACCCAATCCGGCTATCCTAACACCCAAACGGGCTATCCTAACACCCAAACGGGTTATCCTAACACCCAAGCGGGCTATCCTCACATCCAATCGGGTTATCCTAACACCCAAACGGGGTACCCAAACACAGGTTATCCAAACCCACCACCATATTCGAATGAACAAACCTCTCAAAGTTCTTACTTCGTCAAAGTCCAAGAGCAGCATTTCTCTTCGACTGATCCTTCAAAGAACTACAACATCGGTTTCACGATGGCGTCCCCGGGGGCTGATCTGAACACCTTCCAGCAGAATTGGAAGCTGGGGGATGTAATCAATGATTTACATATACATTTACCTCCGAGGGGGGTGAATGTCAATGTGCCTTCTGCGCCTCCGCCGTCGAGTTAAGCGAGTTTTACTATTTAAGGCTTACGCAGACGTTTTCTAAAAGTGTATCAACACTGGTTGTAAAGTTGATAGTTTTCAATGAAGGTTTTCATAAAAAGAAATTGTTCCACTACAATTGCTAGAGTCTGTGGAAAAAGAGACCCGTCGTGGCTTACCGATGAACTAACATTCAAAGGTAAGGAAGGAAGATACAACCTACCTAGTACCACCCGATAATGATAAGAGGTATCTACCAAGGTATTAAACATTTTAGTCGTGTTGGCAATGACAGAGCAATGTTGTACGCAACAAAAACAGTAAATTAGAACCATCATCAACACACGCGCCCTCAATTTCTACGACGGTTCTCTTTTTGTACAGACCCTAGGTGGTATTTTGAAGCAAACCTATTGAGATGTCACTGTCAGAAGCGTCTAAGAGAATATTTGCATAATATTTTTTGCGATAATGGTTTTTATGTATTTGAGCAAAGGTCGTTTAAAAACAAAATAGTTTTAACTAAAGAACTGTATGACTGAGGTAATAAGGTCGAAAGTCGATGGAGACGTGCGACCGGTTTCGGGGCGGCGCTCCTTGATCAGTTGCGAGTACGACGAGTGCTCTCAGCGAGCGCCGCACCTGTCGCACGTCGCCATCGACTTTCGACCTTATTACGTGAGTCTAAGAGTTCTTTAGTTAACATAAATTATACTCCTATACGTTTAATTAACACTATAAATAGAAATCTAAGGAATGAAAGCGTTTATATATCAGAAAAGAACAATAGGTTTGATGATAGATTGTTTAAGAAATCCTCTTAATGTATATTGTAATTAAACCGCCGTGTGAACACGGACTGTCTCCGTTTAAATAACAGATATTTTTTGATATTTTTTAGCGCTTATTGCGCTTTCGATTTGCGTTAAAATAAAAAAAAACTCTTATTAATTAAAATTAATACGCCTTGTACACACGGACTGTCTTCGTTTAAAAAACAGATATTTTCGACTATTTTTGGCGCTTATTGCGCTTTCGATTTGCGTTAAATTTATGAAGAAAACCTTATTGTATATTAAAATTAATACGCCTTGTTAACACGGACAGTCTCCGTTAAAATAACAGGTATTTTTTACTATTTTTGGCGCTTATTGCTCTTTAGATTTGCGTTAAATTTATGAAGAAAACCTTATTGTATATTAAAATGAATACGCCTTGTGAACACTTGACTGTCTCTTATTAAATAACAGATATTTTTTGACTATTTTTGGCGCTTATTGCGCTTTCGATTTGCGTTAAATTTATGAAAAAAACCCTTATTGTATATTAAAATTAATACGCCTTGTAAACACGGACTGTCTCCGATTAAATAACAGATATTTTTTTACGATTTATGTGCGCTTATTGCGCTTTCAATTTGCGTTAAATTTATGAAAAAAAACCCTTATTTTATATTAAAATTAATACGCCTTGTAAACGCGGACTGTCTCCGTCTAAATAATAGATATTTTCGACTATTTTTGGCGCTTATTGCGCTTTAGATTTGCGTTAAACGCAATATGCCTATTGCTTTATACTTATGTGATGTTAAGTTATACGCACAATGTACTACACCTACACATTAGTAATGAAGTAAGTACAGTCCGCAACGTATACCTAAGGAAGTGGGTACACTACACGTAGGGTGACGTTGGCACACAGTAAGGTATTTCGATTCGCATTACATTACCTCCTGTCAATATTCTCTTTTCATTACATGTTTATTTACTTCTATTGTCTGTGGTTTATTGGTTACATATGACCATTAACTATAGTGTCCTTCAATATGTACAGTATAAGTATTCGCACAAAACACAAAAAAAACCGCCCATACACACTTTCACACACACACACATACACATACACACACACACACACACATATATAGTCAAGCACACACACACACACACTCACATATATATAGTCAAGCACACACACACGTACACACGCACAGTTCACATAGATTTATAGTTATAGTGAGTTTGAATCATGATTATAAAATACCGACTATTATACTCACTAAGCTTTGATGTCGACTGTCTCGACCTAGGTTTCGTGCATGTCCGATGCACATCCTCGGGAGTTTACGCTGCGAGATCGCGACGAGCACTGCGGATATGTAACAATACTGTCGGCGATAGTGACGATGAAGACCTGTCTAGCATCGGACCAGCTCATTCTCCCGCTATCATCGAGCCGCGCCGCTCGCCGAGCCCCCCTCCCCCGACGAGCCGCGTGCGGCCCGCAGTGCACGTCGCGATCTCGCAGCGTAAACTCCCGAGGAAGCGCATCGGACATGCACGAAACCTAGGTCGACACATTCGACATCAAATCTTAGTGAGTATAATAGTCGGTATTTTATAATCACAGTTCACAAACACATCACTATTTCTTTCTTAATTAAGCTAACAATATGTATGTTAAATATAAACTTAATTCATAATTTGCTTTGCAAATCTTCATCTATACTCAGATATGTTAAATTGGGCTTAGTTTTAGGGAAGACACTGTCTTTACTTTTGCAACACAGTCATAATGACTAAAGCAGAAGGCAGGGTTTCACATACAATTTGTTACAAAAAACCTATTTCTTCAGAAATAGGTTTTTTGGTAATTAAAACACAAATACAAAATTGCTTTATTTCAATAAAGCAATTTTGTATTTGTATTTTACCAGTCAAGTTAACCTGTATGTTACTTGTACAGTTACTTGCTTTAATAAGTATTTTTATGTCAAACTTGTTGCTCTACCCACGTTAAAAGATATCATGCGTTCTCTACAATACTGTGCACACTTGAGCAAATGATTGATGTAGATAATTGGTTCACCAAGTTCCGGCGTTATGTTCGGTGCTAGCCAGTATGGAGGACGGATGAACAAAATGCGTGCTTATTAATTGTAGTGTTGCGGTCGACGACGTAACTACTCGTATTAATAAGATTTATACATAATAATTGTCATAATATTACTATTTTATTATATAAGATCACCATCACAAATACTAGTCTTTCATAGGCCTATTTAGCTAGACAAAGTAGCTTTTTTGTACAGCAAAATAACGATTTAACTACTGGTTAATTAGATACAAAGTAACGATTTAACTACTGGTTAATTAGATACAAAGTAACGATTTAACTACTGGTTAATTAGATACAAAGTAACGATTTAACTACTGGTTAATTAGATACAAAGTAACGATTTAACTACTGGTTAATTAGATACAAAGTAACGATTTAACTACTGGTTAATTAGTTACAAAGTAACAATTTAACTACTGGTTAATTAGATACAAAGTAACGATTTAACTACTGGTTAATTAGATACAAAGAGATAAGTTACTGTTCTCTTACAACTTAAGTTACATCGGAAGTTAAGTGACTGTCACTTAGGTTAGTTTAAGTTTAGTTCGGAAGCGAAAGACTGGTTGCGATGCCGGTAATTACACACCTTGAATTGTTCTAGTCATATGGATATATGGCGGAGGAACAACTGATATAATGCAAAACACATAATAGATTATATCCGTGGACGGAGTATTAAATAGACCTGGCATTTAAATAACAATAATAATATGAGAAGGATAAAACTATACAATTACTAGTATGAGAGTGCGAGATGGACAACAATTTTTTATTCTTCTTATTATATTGCATAAGTATACTATTTTATTGTTTGAAGAGACCAGATTTTTTGACTTTATTTATAGGTCGCGTGTGACGCTACAGTCACAGCACATCCGGTCGCGTCAAGCAAATATATAAAATCACTTCAAACTGTGACGCTACAGTCACAGCACATCCGGTCGCGTCAAGCAAATATATAAAATCACTTCAAACTGTGACGCTACAGTCACAGCACATCCGGTCGCGTCAAGCAAATATATAAAATCACTTCAAACTGTGACGCTACAGTCACAGCACATCCGGTCGCGTCAAGCAAATATATAAAATCACTTCAAACTGTGACGCTACAGTCACAGCACATCCGGTCGCGTCAAGCAAATATATAAAATCACTTCAAACTGTGACGCTACAGTCACAGCACATCCGGTCGCGTCAAGCAAATATATAAAATCTCTTCAAACTGTGACGCTACAGTCACAGCACATCCGGTCGCGTCAAGCAAATATATAAAATCACTTCAAACTGTGACGCTACAGTCACAGCACATCCGGTCGCGTCAAGCAAATATATAAAATCACTTCAAACTGTGACGCTACAGTCACAGCACATCCGGTCGCGTCAAGCAAATATATAAAATCACTTCAAACTGTGACGCTACAGTCACAGCACATCCGGTCGCGTCAAGCAAATATATAAAATCACTTCAAACTGTGACGCTACAGTCACAGCACATCCGGTCGCGTCAAGCAAATATATAAAATCACTTCAAACTGTGACGCTACAGTCACAGCACATCCGGTCGCGTCAAGCAAATATATAAAATCTCTTCAAACTGTGACGCTACAGTCACAGCACATCCGGTCGCGTCAAGCAAATATATAAAATCACTTCAAACTGTGACGCTACAGTCACAGCACATCCGGTCGCGTCAAGCAAATATATAAAATCACTTCAAACTGTGACGCTACAGTCACAGCACATCCGGTCGCGTCAAGCAAATATATAAAATCACTTCAAACTGTGACGCTACAGTCACAGCACATCCGGTCGCGTCAAGCAAATATATAAAATCACTTCAAACTGTGACGCTACAGTCACAGCACATCCGGTCGCGTCAAGCAAATATATAAAATCACTTCAAACTGTGACGCTACAGTCACAGCACATCCGGTCGCGTCAAGCAAATATATAAAATCACTTCAAACTGTGACGCTACAGTCACAGCACATCCGGTCGCGTCAAGCAAATATATAAAATCACTTCAAACTGTGACGCTACAGTCACAGCACATCCGGTCGCGTCAAGCAAATATATAAAATCACTTCAAACTGTGACGCTACAGTCACAGCACATCCGGTCGCGTCAAGCAAATATATAAAATCACTTCAAACACGCGGCAAGCACGTAATGCTTGAATCAAGCATCAAGCAGACATTGTACACATTGTAAGTGTTGCCTTACAATTACCTTTACAGTAGTACTGTTAAGGTTGACTATAGTACTCTAACAGTACCATAGTCGACACATGGTTTCATTTTTAAGTTTTAAAATAACGGAAAAGGTCTTAAAGACCTTAAATAAATAGGTACTTGATTTTGTACGAATATTTGCTATGACTTATAAAAACTACATTGGATTTAAATATTAAGGAATACTTTTTTTAACCGACTTCAAAAAAAGGAGGAGGTTTCTCAATTCGACCGTATATATATATATTTTTTTTTTTTATGTTTGTTCGCGGATAACTTCGTCGTTTATGAAACGATTTCGATTATTCTTTTTTTGTTCGAAAGGAGATATTCCAAGTGTGGTACCATGGTAATTTTATCGAGGTATGATAAGTATCTCCAGAGATATTGAGATAAACATCTCAAAATTGGTACTGAAAATGAATAGCGCGGCATTGAAGTCGGTTGTTTTTTAGTTTTTAAACGATATTATATAATAAGTACTTACATAGATATTTATAAGATGAATACTTTATACTCGATTTATAGATATTTACTTTATGATATTCTAGTTTAAATCGAATGTCAACAATTTTATATTTTATAGAGGTAGCTAGAACTGTCCAACACGAACATGAGATGATATTAAGCGGAGCTCGAAATAATCTACTTGTATCAATCAGTCTAAGACATTAGTGGACAGTGGCACCGGTTCCTGAGAGCCTTTTTAGGGTTCCGTAGCCGAATGGCAAAAAACGGAACCCTTATAGATTCGTCATGTCTGTCTGTCTGTCTGTCCGTCCGTATGTCACAGCCATTTTATTCCGAAACTGTTAGGACTACAGAATTGAAACTTGGTAAGTAGGTGTATTCTGTAAACCGCTTTCCGATTTATATACAAAAATAAAAAATATAAAAGTTTAAGGGGGGGCATCCCATACATGGAACTGAAACAAAAAAAAAATTCTTCTAACCTATACGTGTCTATGGATAGGTCTTTAAAAATGACATTGAGGTTCTTAAAATCATTTTTTCTCAAAGTCAATCATTTGAAAGATAGGCGCGTCTAAAGTGGTAAAATGTGTGTCGCCCCCCCCCCCCCCTCTAACTTTTAAAGTATGCGAGTGAAAAATCTAAAAAAAATATATGCTGTAGATCTCAATAAAAACTAACAACGAAAATTGGTTTGAACGAGATACAGTCAGCAGTTTTAGAGATATGGCGATACAAACACTATGAAAAACAATGTTAATTTTGTAGCTGCGAAAAATCATAGTAATGGAATATATAACTGTGTTACGGAACCCTACGAGTGCGAGTCCGACTTGCACTTGGCCAGTTATTTTTAATCTTATAGGCTAGCGTTTGACCACTATCTCGTCTGGTGGTAAGCGATGATGTGGTCGAGGATGGTGAACACGCTAGGCCTAGAATACTCTGACTCTCAAGGGATGTGTGCTGCCGGAACACCATAAAGTTATGCCGGCAGATTTTCTCCTTGATAGTACTATAGTGGTTAGCTAAGTTTTGGTGGCAAGTCAGGTGGAACGTCGATATAAAATACTTCTACCACGTAATCAGGAGTTTATTTGACAGACTTGACAATTTTTATATGGTGTCATATATCAGATAACTATCTGATACTTTATCAGGAACCGATGAAAGTGGTCATTGAACTCTACTGGATAATCACAAACCTTTATAATCGTGATATCTATCATGATAAATGATCCGTGATTTGTACTAAATATTATATTTAATTCCTAAGTACTTATTCATCACCCTGGGTTGTTGGGGGACAGAGGCCAAGAAGTTCGTCCATGAAGTAGGTCACAGGCTTAGGGACAGTACAGCTAGGCTATTCTGTAAGCTATCTCGACAGCGGAATCGGCGGTGAGATTCGAATTTCGTACTACGAAATTCAATCGTATCACGATCGTAATACGGTTGAATTTCGTAATACGAAATTTAAATCTCACCGCGGATTCCGCTTCCGAGATAGCTTACAGAATAGCCTAGCAGGTGACTCCCGCTCCGGCTCGTTCCTGGTGCAAAGGATGAGCATCGCCATTCAACGTGGAAATGCGGCGAGTGTGATGGGCACCTTTGCACCCGGAGCGCTCAGGGGCGGGTTATTTGACTAATATATAGATATATATATTTAATTTAAAGTTGACTTTACTTGATTTTATGTCAAAATATACGGACTTATATATTTTACTAAATAACTTTGTACAAAATAAATATTTTATTATAAAAACTCACGTTCATTTTAAACTTATAGATTTGAGACGGGAATTTAACGTCGATCACTATCGATATAGTGATCGACGTTAAATTCCCGTGAATTCGACGTTAAATACCCGTCTCAAATCTATAAAAAAAAAATTGTATCTTATTAATTAATCGTATTAATGTTAATTAAACATTTGTTGCTTATTCATAATATTATTTATATACAGTAAAATATGCCTAATGTTTATATGAAAAGGTGCCTCAAATAATTTTACATAATAATTTGTAAGTCTTAATTAAATAGTTTGTCAACTATTTGATGACTTGTGTCAAATATTTAGGCTAGCTGCACATGGCTCGCCGATTACGAATCGGGAATAGTATTTAATAAACTTTTAGACTGCATATTTACAAATTGTTAAACACAATCCAAAATTTCATCGTACCGACGGGACTTGAACCTGCAACCTCCGGAATAACATGTTCCGGTGCTTTGCCAATTAAGCCACGGTGCGAAGTATCGTTACGGCGAAATTAGTGGATTGTGTTTAACAATTTACAAAAATATAAAGTGTGAAACACTTCAAAGAAACATAATATTACATATTTACAGTTTTTGTATTTAGAATGATATTGCAAATCGAAGCATTTATTCAGCATGCAGGCAAATATACGCATATAATATACACATATAAAATGTAGCATGTCTTCGAGGTATATAAATGCATCGTAATACAAATGTTGATATATTAAAAACCACTGGACCGATTTCGTTAAAATTTAAATGGGACCACCTGGGAAGTGTCCCTTTAAAATAAAAATTAATATAATTTTTCAGATCGGTTCAGGCATCTTCGAGTTATCGGTGAACTATGTTTGATGAGTTGTTGGTGAGAGTGTTTGGTGAGTATGTTTTTTTACGTATAGTTTAAAAAACGGTTAATCATTACATTTGTTGAAGAATTATGGAAGTTTATTACGGCGCTCCCACAAAAAAAAACAAATCATATAGCCAGTCGTGTTCAGCTGATCTTAAATAAAGTGCCATTGCATTTATTTAAAAGGCTTTAGATATAAGAGGAAACTCTCCTAGATATTGTGTTTTTGTAGTAAAACCGCTTTAGGCGCACTGGGCTAAAAATGCACCGGATGTGACGTAGCGTCACGGTCCGAATGCAACAGAAGTGACGTACGGGTAAATCTTAAACTGTCAATATTTCAATGAGAAGGAAGCATCACTTTTTTCGCATTATCTTTTTTTTTTGTTATACATATTTAAAGAACTCCACCAAAACTAAGATAGATGTATGTCAACAACATTAGGATTTTGTCGCGCTGCGTTATTTAACAGCGCGTTGTAATCCTATTTATACATAGCTCAGCTTAGCTCAGTTTTGGTGGAGTCCGGACCTAAGGCGCCATCTCCAAGAACGACTATAAGTACATCTGCGATAGCCTCGCCATGACACATATTAAACTTTGAATCAATCTCCACACACGGCGATATTATCGCGACGTTGAACGAACTTCATGGCCGAGATACTCGCTTATGGAAATGGTGCCTTACCCACTTTAATATTTGTTTTTCCATTATGAAAGAAATAGTCTGTTGTATTCGTTCTTAATTATATAAGACTGTATGCTGCGGCAGCTCGAATACATTGTAATAGCTATTTATAATAATTATATCCTTCACTATTGTCATAAAAGTGTCGCTTACTGCTTCATATAACATTTGTAAGGGGTTCCGAGACGGTGAAGCGACTTGATGGCAATTACGTAAATTTGTTTTGCTTTAGGCAGCAGCTCAATGCGTCCGTCAATAGCTAGATTCAGGGAGAGGCACTCTTCTCGCTTCACATGCTGACGAGCGACTGAGCTATGCTTGATCAAGCCGGTCGCAAACATTGCATAAATCTTGCTTAGCACAAGTTAAAATGTACGTGCTTTCCATCAATCTGCTTGATCGTCATGGAACTTGGAACCCTTTTAAAAAACTGGCTATTTTATATGAACCGTGGATTGATGTAGTAATTGATTTGACTATCTTGCACAGTGAGTAATTTTGTGTAATTAATTACAATATTTATATTGTTGTAAAATAAGTCTGAGTTGCACCATCTTACTTTATGTTTTGTATGCAGTTTTGACGTTTGTTATAGTTAAAGTAAGATGGTGAAACCCAGCCAATGTTGTTGTTTTTCTATATACATTTTATATTCTGTAGAACGATATTACTGCTTAGATGTAATGTAAGATTTTTCGGTTTATTTTTGATACTTAACAATTTTGCAATTTAGATTCTTTTGAAAATATATTGTTATATTCACGTACTTATTGTAGATTTGTGTTTTTATTTAACCTAGTGAGACCTACAATTACGAAGTCGAAACAGGCGGCAAATTTTTAAGTGCTCGGCGAATAGTAAGCAATTAACTCTGTAATATACAATGACCTGTGTCGATCGTTCATTTGTCGTGTCGTGACCCGGGTCGATCGTGGCCGACTCATATAGTGATCGGTTCCAAAAGACTCGATCATTTCGGTCGCAGGTCGCAGTCACAGATAACTGTATATTAGTCCGAGAGTCGAATAACGAAATTTGTATTTTTAGGGTTCCGTAGCCGAACGGCAAAAAACGGAACCCTTATAGATTCGCCATGTCTGTCTGTCCGTCCGTATGTCACAGCCATTTTATTCCGAAACTATTAGGACTACAGAATTGAAACTTGGTAGGTAGATGTATTCTGTGAACCGTTTTCCGATTTTTATACAAAAATAAAAAATAAAAAAGTTTAAGGGGGGCATCCCATACATGGAACTGAAACAAAAAAAAATTTTTTTCGTCAAACCTATACGTGTGGGGTATCTATGGATAGGTCTGTAAAAATGACATTGAGGTTCCTAAAATCATTTTTTCTCAAAGTCAATAATTTGAAAGATAGGCGTGTCTAAAGTGGTAAAATGTGTGTGTCCCCCCCCCCTCTAACTTCTAAAGTAAGGGAGTGAAAAATCTAGAAAAAATATATTCTGTAGATCGCAATAAAAACTTTCAACAAAAATTGGTTTGAACGAGATACAGTTAGCGGTTGTTGAGATACAGCGACCGCAAGTATAACTTTGTTTTTCATACAAACACTATGAAAAACAAAGTTAATTTTGTAGTTGCGAAAAATCATAGTTATGGAATACTTAACGGTGTTACGGAACCCTACGAGTGCGAGTCCGACTTCCACTTGGCCAGTTTATTTTGTATTGTATGAGTATATGACCGAATGACGAATGCTGAACTGAGCGGATGATGGTTAGAATCATGATATCAATATTATTTGTCGTGATGAAAACAAATACCTATTTTTAATCTCATGAACATGTCGCCTGTTTGTATATTCAATCATGTTGCAACAATCGGACTAAGCATTCGATCACGAGACACGACGAGACTGATATTCGAGACCGAGTCTTTTAGAGATCCTTGATTCGATCACTCATGTACGGGTCGCGATCGAATCAAAAAGATTCGATTAACACGTTAAGTGCGAAGCGAGGCCTAAATCACCCCTGATGCAACTTCCCTGTGGTGCGGCAAGCAAAAAAGTGAATTTCTCTGTCGTGCGAATGGCATAGCTTTGGTTTGGTCCAGTGTAGGAAAGAGATAAATATATATTTGAGATCACTAATGGTTCCCGGACTCGGTGGTGTACCTACCTTGGTACCGGATGTCTTAGGCCTCGTGCCGCACTGAATTAATATAATTTTAATGCAGTGCGGAACGAGGCTAAAACGTCCCATATCCCCCCTGACCTCGTACCGCACTCAACGCGAGCTTCCCGCGACCAGTGTTGTGCATCACGTCGATTGGAGAGCACGTCCTTTTAGATTATTTAAAAAAAATGTATCCTTTGATAGCTTTGTGTTGTTTTGCCAGGTTTTGCCCTTAAAACGATCTAATGAGATATAATTGATCAAAATCGGTCAAGTCGTTGCGTAGTTAAGACAGTTTAAAAACGTCGATATTATTTTTCCCATCACTAATCGCAGCGAAAATTTGCCCTATTTCAGTGCGTTACGAGGTGTATAAGATCCCATATTTTGTTTTGCTAATAATTCCTAAACTAGCCATCAGATCCCGGGGCGACGGTGGATTAGGGTTCATCAATTCACTGTCTATATCAATAAGGACCAAAATTCTCATTTATCTTTGATTTCGCGCCAGAAAATGGATTTTAGTCTGTAAAAGGAGGTGGGGTCTAATAGACCGCGTGTCGCCCTAACGTCTGGTCACGGTACGGGCCGATTATACCTCGTGCCGCAGGAACGGAAAGTATGCAAAAATTGGTGCCGCAGCTAACGTGTTAATCACAACCGACACAGGTCCTTATATAGGGTAAGTAAAATCGAATCGCCTGAATTTAGGGAATTGGAGGGGGGGAAGTGGGAGGGGCAGACGAGAGGAACCCCACGGAAATGCATAGTTAAAAAAAAAATCAATGTTCATTAACGCTACTCCATTGAAAAACCGTCAATTTAGGGGGGGGGGGGGGAGAGGATTAGAACCCCCTCCTTGAAGGAATAGTTGTGAAACCCCCTCCTTTAGGAGATATTAATATTTTGGGTTAAGTACTAAAAATTGATGAATAATTAGTTTAAGCTGGAGAGGGTTGGGGATAGACCACTCCCCTATGCGCGGAAAAACGCGGAGATATGGTTGACGAGAAAAAATAAAGATTTTTTTTAAATGCAAAATTAATTGACTTTTCATTGAATCAAATTAGACGGACACTTTACAGATAACGTTTTCTGTACCTTTATTTAAACGCTATTATATATATATATTATAATTCAGGTGACGCGCGGCTCCCCTCCTCGCTAGGCTCGTCGGCGCACGTCACGCGGTGGTCACTGTTCTCTAGTGTGTTGTCTTAGTGTCATACTATGACTTTACCTAATATTTACGTTTCATTTCACGCATTAGCAAGCATTTCACGCGAATTCACAAAAAGAAAAATATTAATTTAAACTATTTTGACTTAACTCTGGCAGCTAAAATCTATTTGGGAGGATCAATACCAACCTCCTTGACCCTCCCACAGCAGCAGAATCCTCAAATTCAGGCGACTCGTTTTAAGATCTTATAGCCCTTATATACATTGTACCTACAGAAAATCTGCCGATTTTTAAAGTCTAGTTTATTTCGAACGTTGCCGGGAATATGCCCAGTAAATACCCACTTACTGCTTCACGCTAAAACTACTCAACCGATTGAGCTGAAATTACACATACCTACACGCTAGACCCTGGAGTAACACATAGGGTTTTTATCCCGATATTCCCACAGGAACGATGTCTACGCGGGTAAAACCACGAGGCACAGCCTAGTAAAACAATCACAAACATGTTATATGTGTGCTGCTCAAATGTGTTTCGAGTACACCATAGAATAATTATTAGTAATACAGAGCAATTTTAATTAAATTAGTGTGTATTTAAATGGTTCCCTGGATTTCTTATATCTTACTAGCTGCACCCACGCTGAAAAGTATCCTATTTCCTCTACTATTATTATATATTTGCTATCACAATGCAAAATTTCAGCCAAATCAGTCCAGCCGTTTGACCGTGAAGAGAACACCAACAAATTAATTTACAAACTGACTAGCCTTAATATTGGTGTTGATTTTTTTTTTTTCTTTAAGATATGCTAGCGTTTGACCACTATCTCGCCTGGTGGTACGCGATAATGTGGTCGAAGATGATGAAGAAGCTAGGTCTAGAGTACTCGTGACTCTCAACGGCTGTGTGCTGCCGGAACACCGTACCTAAAGTTATGGCGGCATATTTTCTCCTTGATGGTGATAAGCAACTTTTTGGTAGAAACTAAGTCAGACGGAACATCGAAACAATGTGCTATTACCACCTGTGGATGGTTCACATTGGACCCAGTAGGTGGCGCGGCGCTGCGATCGAGCACGACATCTTTGGTAAGATGCGCTAGAATACGTTGCCTTTTTGCATCCGTAGACTTAGACCCATTCTACACGTGATCCCAGGGTGGTGCTAAATGACAGGTCGCCAGTCTGTTCACAGAGTTCCGGCATAATGTTAGGTCCCAGCCAGCCATTGTGGAAGACTGGTTGAGGGTTTGTTCCCAACGACCCCCACTAAAACGGGCACCCGTGGGGGACGTTAGGATATTTCCGCTCTATAGATTGGACTACGGTCAGTTGTCCAGCGCATCTTTTTAGTGGTCTTCAATACGTAGTACGTACGATTCTATATTAGGCCACATCTTCGCTTAACATTAAGTGAGATAGCAAATTTTCTGTCAGAAAAAAAAGAAAGAATATTGATGTCACGCCTTAGGCATACATTTATGAGTTAGCAGGTTTTTTTGTAAACTCACAGGTTACTAATAAATGAAAATAACATTATTAAGCAGCAATATATCTTTATTTCTTTTACACATAAATACATAGTTAAATGTATTTAAATGACCGGCACTGTATTTTTAATGTTAACAATAATGTCACAATGTTAAACATTTAGGTGCTCAATACAATATACTTACAGAATATTGCTATAAAACTGTAAAAAATATATAATAGGTACCAATGCTTATTACTAAGTAATTGCATTACATAATATGCGTAATATATAAATGGGATTTTTTTAAAGTTATTTTATCAATACACATTTCCTGTATTAGAAAACAGGTACCTAATGTGTATTTATAAGAAAAGGTTAACTACCAACTGAGAAATACAGCTTTTTGAGTTTTTGTTGCTTTTTAAGAAATAGGATCGATTGCCATCAAAGATATATTGTATAATTTTTACAAAGTCGGAAGGTTGCAATTGTTGGAGTTGGAAAGGGGAGAAAATATAGGGGACAACTGGGAACAACATCTGTCCCAGTCGTCACTACAGGTGACAGAGATATTTTCCGCACTTGTCTTCAGTGGGGACAACTGGGATTGTTTTCCCCATTTGTCAACAGTGGGGACAAAATAGAAGGGACAACTGGGACAGATATAGTTTCCACTTATCCCCTCTTTTTTGTCATTACAGGTGACAAGGATGTTTTTCCCACTTGTCACCACCAGAGGGGACAACTGGGGAACATTCGTTATAAAGTTCGCTGCCAGCGTCTGTACGATTAATGGCCGGTTTCTGAGTTATATTTATCGAGAGTTTATCTACTCAATGATAGCGTTAAATTATTGCGTAGATAAAGTCTCAATAAATGTACTCAGAAACTGGCCATAGATATTTTAAACTACACAACGGATTTTAAAGCAGTTTTCAGAAACATTCCTCTTGTCTCTTCTAACTACTAGGGTTAAACGCGGGCATAGCCGCGGGATCCAACTAGTACTTAATACAATAACTTTATGGTGACCATTCTTACTGTCTACATATTTAAATAATGTAATTGTAATTAACTGTGAGTATAGTTCAGGATAAAATCGAAAATAGACAGTAAGGGGGCGTCCATAAATTACGTGAGGTGTTATTTTAAATTTTCTGTATCTCCCTCCCCCCCTGGTGAGATGTCGTGAGATTTTATTAACCCCCTCCCCCATCCCCAAATCTTACGTGAGATTTTTCAAAACATGGGTTACTTACGTAAACCTGTTGGATTGTTATTGTAATAAGAAAAAAATATTGCTTCGTGCTTTTATTTACGACTAGTAATCAATATTGCTGAGAGTTTAATTATAAGTGTAATATTTTTTTTTTGTTTAAATCAGAAAAAAAATTGCGTGATATTTGCCGAGACCCCCCCCCCCCTCCTCTCTCCAACGTTTAGATTAGATGAGATTTGACTCGACCCCCTCCCCCCTTAAACACCTTACGTAATTTATGGACGCCCCCTAACGACAGTAACGTTTTACTGTAGTTATAACGGTTAATATAGGTCTAATCATAGAAACCTTTCATGTATAATTTATAGAGATGAAACGGATAGTGGTTTGGCCGGATAACCCGATATTCAGCAAGCTCCGAGGCCGGAGCGCCGGATATCCGGCTACGAGGCCGGAGCGCCAGATATTCTTGATCAGTTTTATCACCTGGCAGTATCGTTAACAGCGAAAGGCTATTTTCAGAAGATGGTCTGGTAAGATATACTAAGCCAAGTGGAGTCGCCTCTTACCGACAAATGCGGGAGTATTTACTCACCACAATTTGCCACTTGTTAATTTTGAGTACTAAATAATTTTGGGTGCGATTATAAAAATAAACGGTGTCCATGTAACCTAATGTGGTATGATTTGTGTAAAATAGTGTAATTTTTTTAAATTTACTATCCGGAATCCAGTCGGATATTGAATAACGATCCGGTATCCGGCCGGATAGTGATAACAAGTCGGACACCAGATAGATACCGGAACTGGATATCCGTTTCATCTCTAATAATGTATAACTTAATTTTTTTGTACTTAATGCAAGTAATTAAACTCTGAACATTTTGAACTAATCTTAAATCACTACATAAGTTTAAACTGCAGAAGCACTTATTGGAAGGCACTAGATTTTATGGCATTTATTAGAACAGTAAACAGTACTTACCTATCGTACAATATGTACTCGTACCTTAAGATGAATTACACTTACAACTATAAATAGTATTTTCATAATAATAGTTATACTTTAAAATGTAGTAAAATACATTTTCTAATATAATCTTCAAAAGACATCGTTAATCCGGCTATCATAAGACACTTTAAACTTTTCTCTTAACAAATAGTTAATATTGTACAATACAGACATATGGCGCTGAAAACATCGTATTCGAGTCGATTTTTAGATCATAGAAAATCTGCCGATGTCGACAGTATTGTGTGTAGCAATAGCAACTCTAATTGAGACCAAATAAGAGTGGTTCCAACTAACTCCCAATTAATAGTAGATTAGTAGCCAAGGGCTGTAAGGCATCAATTGCAGCCCGAGATATTTAGGCGCACGAGCGCAGCGAGGGCGCCTATAGTTCGAGGGTGCAATTGATGCTTACACCCGAGCTAACTACTCTGCTTTACATCTCGATTGTGAGGTAAGTAGGAAAAAACCGGCATTACAAGAATAAAACATTTTATTAGTTAAAATTTATAGTGAAATAGTTGCTTTTAACATTGAATAAATGCACCACAAACTAGATGGCTGCAGCTTTTTTGATAGCTCACTAAAGTATGTTAAGAATACAGTCTCAGATAAAGACATAACTCGTTTTTCTTTTCGCCACTTCATGAACTTGTAAGTTTTCAAATATCTCTCTTTAGAACTTTCAGGCAAAATATTGTCAATTGCTGCTTCAGCTTCCATTTTCATTGAATCGGGAGTGCAGCTTATTTCTTCATCACTTGCAGAACTCATGTTTTTTCCTAATTAGCACGTAATTATAAAAAAATCCCAAAAACAAACAATATTTAAAGTAAAAGTTTTCTATTCCCGCCTTTTTTCATCTTATTTTTTTTTTAATTTTTTCAAGAACGAAATTGACCATCGCCGTTCGATATTTAAAATTGATGACTATTATACTCATACGAAGACAAGCCTGAATAGCGAAGCGACCTCTTTTGTCATTGGGCTGAATGCATGATGTCTATTGCCAGTATGATGGTTAGATGTACGCGAACTTTTTGAGAGTGAAGAGTTTTTTTTTAAATTACTTACCGCCCTAGGGCTTTTCTAGCTACATAATTACCCTAGAGCGCTAATTGGTTACCTACAAGCCCCATTTGGGGGTAATAAGGACCTACTTACCGAATATGAGAGATGTAAAAGAATACTAATAATAGCACTTCTAGTCTTCTCGTGACAACGATCTATGCAACTTGGTCGAAACGTTGAGGTAAATAATAAACTCGCAAGTGCCGTTTGCGATAGCCATTTTTTTCTTATCTTACTAGCAATTTGAGTTGCACATTACTAGTAGTCTTGTTAACCCCTCCAACTAAGCTAAACTAAATATATGCTTGTGTCTGGAGTGGGTTCACGTCAACAGTGCAATGGGTGGGGATTGAATTCACGACATCTCGATCGCCAGGCCGACACCTTAGCCAATGGGCTATTGCCGCTAATTAAAGAATAGATTTTGATCAGTTATTCGCAACATACGCTTAGACCATACATAGCAATCATACATTTTCATATCATCTGACTAGGTCTGAACAATCTACTTATATCGTGCTGCTGGAGCGAAACTATACACGGTAATAAGGTATTTACTCTATATGACAAAAAATCTAAAAATAAATTTTTAAACACAATCCAAAATTTCATCGTACCGACGGGACTTGAACCCGCAACCTCCGGAATAACATGTCCCGGTGCTTTGCCAATTAAGTCACGGTGCGAAGTATCGTTACGACGAAATTAGTGGATTGCATTTGTTAACCCAATTATGCATTGGTGGCGCCATCTATGACTACTTATTACGTAAGTTAATCATTCGGAAGTAATCATTACAGTTTTCAAATTCGACGAGAGATGTTGCACTGCGTAAATCAAATATTATGTTTCTTTGAAGTGTTTCACACTTTATACGAGTATATATATATATTTTTTTAATATAAATAAAATATATAAAGTGTGAAATACTTCAAAGAAACATAATATTTAATCTAAAAATATATTATAATGATTTGAGATAGCTTAGGCAAAAAGCAGTCGGTTCATTTATGAACTAAAACAACGTTTTCCGACTGCTATTTGCTTTGCTATTTTAATAGCAAACTACATTTTTAACCGACTTCAAAAAAAGGAGGAGGTCTCTCAATTCGACCGTATATATATTTTTTTTTTTTTTTTTTTTTTTTTATGTTTGTTCGCGGATAACTTCGTCGTTTATGAACCGATTTCGATTATTCTTTTTTTCTTCGAAAGGAGATATCCCAAGTGTGGTACCATGGTAATTTTATCGAGGTATGATAAGTATCTCCAGAGATATTGAGATAAACATCTCAAAATTGGTACTGAAAATGAATAGCGCGGCATTGAAGTCGGTTGTTTTTTAGTTTTTAAACGATATTATAAAAATTCAATTCAAAGGTTTCAAGCTTTTTTAATCTGTTTCATAACACCAAATTGTAGTCGCCATGTTTTTACGTCACATACGTTTACGTCGTACGGTATATATTATGGCAACTGTCAACTATCATATCACTGTATTTGCTTACACAGCCAGCTGACGTCTGCGTTTGCTTCAAATAACGCGCAAAATTTTAAAATGAAAAATTTAGTTGCATTTTTAACCGACTTCAAAAAAAGCAGAAGGTTTCTCAATTCGACCGTATATGTTTTTTTATTATGTTTGTTCGCGGATAACTTCGTCGTTTATGAACCGATTTTGATAATTATTTTTACCACCCTCGAGTTAGAAAATCTGTCGCCAAGCATCTAATGTGTTCCGGCAGCTATCCTTGAGAGCCAGTTCCCATTCTAGGCCTAGCGTGCTTACTATCTTCGACCGCATCATCACTTACCAACAGGTGAGATAGTGCTCAAACGAGATATAAAAAAAAGTATTATTTCAAAAGTGAGGGTATAGATTGTGTTATGTTGTTTGTTTTTAATTTAATTTAATTTGAATTTGTCCTAACTATAGAACGGCAAACGTGTTTTTTATACATTCATATTAAATTATACCTAATATTTTATTCTCATATTTTTTTTGTTTTAAACTGTAAATATTTCCTAAAAAAAGGCAATTTGTATAAAGTATAGTAAATATAAAATATTTTGTAAATTCTATTTATAATTTCTTCCTTCATCCACTTTACAGATCTAAAATAACATTACAGATATTCTATTTCACGATAAAGGTTTGATCTTGTTTGTTGTTAGCCGTGCACATGCACAAAAAATATGTTGTAGGAGCTAAACACTAATTATTTATTAAATCGCAGTAAAAAAAAAATAAGGCTTAATTTAAAAATGTGTTTCACATTTCTTTGCTAACGCTCCTTCAGTTTACACACACAAACGCGCCTGTCTGTACATGTCACTACTACAACCATGGCCAAACCTTCATCGTGAAATAGAAAGTCTGTACAACAAAAACATAAAGAATATCTATAAATCCTGAGAAAAAAAAACACAATATATTCATTAATTTCAAAAGATTATCAAAGACAGTAAACGGATTTCGAAAATATCTAAGTTTAATATAAAAAAATGTCTCTACTGTAGTACTATATTGGTAAAATAAAAAATATCAGTATCAAAAATTAAGATCTTTTAAATTCTAAACCTATTTAGACACAATAAAAACAACAATAACATTCAATATTCAGCGAACGAGGTAAAGATATATGTATTACACTTGCATCTATTTCATTTACTTATATGCGTTATGTACTTTATATACTTAACTATCCTAAGAAATATAGTAAAAATCTATTTAAAACATGTCTATGGTGTCTTGAAATATTAAAATTACAGTACATTATCAACCGACTTCCAAGAAGGAGGAGGTTCACAATTAGTCTGTATGTTATTATTTTTTTAATGTACGTTACGCGATTACTCCGTGAATTGTGAACCAATTCGTCGAGGTCTGATAATTATCTCCCGAGATATGACGATAAACGTCTCAAACTTCTACTGAAACTGACTCGCGCGGCATGGAAGTCGGTTTTTTTAGTTTTAAAACTCTCTTAATTATATTATATATAAACAGTCCATAAAATTCATAAACAAATTAGGCACAAATTTAGGCGTTCAATTCAAGTAAATGTTTGGCCTTTTTACACATTTTGCGCGTTTTTGTAAGCACCGTGTTTAAAATCAAGTCTTATAATAATTAAATAACAGTTTTATCATACTTACATTACATGAATAATCATAATAAGAAGATTTTATAAGAATAAAATTCATAAAGTACATATTCAATAGTTGCCTGTAGTTGTAAGAACAATTTTTTGATTACACACTATTTTAGAACAACTTTTGTCTTTAGTCGACTCCAGGAGCAAGTTTCCATTTAGGGAAAAATCATCGCGCACTTTTTACAACTACACGAAAAAGAAGGAGGTTCTTAATTCGCCTGTTTTTTATGTTTGTTACCTCAGAACTCCGTTAGTTATTATTCGATTAAGAAAATTATTTCTTTGTTTGAGAGAGTGCTTCTTGTTTGGTTCCATTGTCATTTTATCGAGATCTGATAAGTATATCTAGAGAGATATGGAATTATTTTCATATCTTTCTGAAGCTCAAACTTAGTACTGAAAACGACTAGCGTAGCATTAAAAGTAGCTTTTTTCGTTTTATAAACAATCTTATTGATTGTTAATCACAATCAAAGAAACATAATCTTATTGATGTCAATGAATGAAGCACTGTACTGTATTATTGCATTTAAGAGGAAGCGCGGTGTGCAAGGTATTTAAAAATAAGGTGTTTAAAGAAACTATTGCCGCCGCGCAGTGCCCGATCAACCAACAAGAGTGCGATAGAGATAACAGCAACTCAGATCCATTTACCTACAAAATTTTGACTAAAATAATGTTTGCATTCCCCTGTTTTCTCCTCGAAAACTGATCCGATCAAATTATTTTTTGCATAACATTATTGCAGATAAGAGCATCCATTTACCTTTTGTTTTGTGTCTTGAAATTCTTTCAAATTAGTCTGGTAGCCGTCTAGAACAGGACAGTAAAATAGGTAATTTTTCAGTTTTTTGAAGGGTCATATTTCATTTTGCAGAAAAAGTTAGCCAGAAAAAGCAAATGACAGGGACGTAGCTGCAGCAGACCTTATTAAAAAAAAAAATTGCTTTTGAACCATTTTCCAGTTAGGAAACCAGGGAATACATTTGTATGGAAAAATGCACCCGCGTTCCCACTTAAGTAAAAAGTTACGTATATTAATGTCTGCGTCGAATTTTATACTTTTAAATGCACACTTATACAGTCTTTTATCAAGTGACAACGAACAGTACGCGAAGGTTTTTCTCTTTGGTGGGAACTGACTCTAAAGCCCCCTATAGACACAGAATCACAGCGAGAAACCCCGAGAAGCGTGAAAGTGAGAGGTTGTCTCTATGTCTCTTTCTCGCGGTCGTCTGTTCTCCGGTCGCTGTCAGTATTTTATCCCGCTTTAAAGGATTTCTCGGGCATAACACAGAAGTGAGAATATTAGGGAATGATAATTATGGGATTTCATTTGGATTTCTCGCGGTGACTTCTGGCCGTTAGTCTGAAGGGGGTAGGTATAACAGTAATCGGAGTAATTTTTTACAAGTAAAGTCTGTGCAAAAACAGAACCGTCGTAGAAATTGAGATTTTTTTTTTACTGTTTTAATTTTTTTTTTTACTGTTTTTGTTGCATTGACAACACTGCTGTCATTAATAGTAATGTACCTACCAAGTATCGAAAACATTTTTATTCGTAATAAAAATGTTTTCGATACTTGGTAGGTACCTACTCTTATCGTTATAGTGTGCTACTAGGTAGGTAGGTATGTAAATTTAACCTTCCTTCCTTACTTTTGAATGTTAGTTCATCGTAAAGCCACGACGGTTCTCTTTTTGCACAGACTCTACGATGAGAGCATGGCACTTTCATTTGTTAATCAAGTGGTTTATGTTTATAGCACTCTTCTTGTCTTTAAGGGCCAGTTTCACAGGTTCCCAGGATAGGATAGCCCTGTTAAGAAAAAATCTGACAGATTTTTGATAACTTTTACATAGCTTCATCTGTCAGATAATTATCTGAACCTTTATCAGCCACCGGTGAAATTGGCCCCTAATTATCTTACTATAGACATTTTGAATATTAAGACTATGAGGTCATTACTTGTCTACAAACGACAAGGCTATATTATAAATTAATTTGTAAAATGTAACTCAAGTCCTGACTTAATTGGAAATGGGATACGGTGGAGTATTCTCTGCCGGAGGTTCTGTAAACAATATTTCTTTATTTATCACATTTACATACATAAAATACATACAATACAATGACGCCTTTTTTTCCCGTTGGGGTAGGCAGAGACTACTTCTTTCCACATGCCACGATCCTAACATACCTCTTTCGCTTCTTCCACTTTCATGAGCGCCTTCATACATGTTTAAAATATTGGTTGTATGATAGCTAGAAGAGTTGATTACTTTAAAAAAAAAATATGAATGATCGATTTCAATGTTTAAAACCCTGTTAATATTAAATTTTTGAATAAACATCCACGACATTGACCTTTAGAAAATTAACGTCATAACATCTATCTAAAAACCACCACTGATTAATACGACATTAAAGACAAAATCGAACTAGTTTTGGAGAAAAAATTATTATTAATTTTCATATTGTATTTGCACACACAAACATTCTCTCACCCAAATGCATATACCAGTCTCTGTTACGTCGTGGGTAATTATTTTTACCCATTGTATTGATGAAAACCTGCAGAATATTCAATTTATCTCCAATTTACGGCAGACATTTTGTACATGGGCTCATTTGAATAGAAAATCTCAATGAATAGATAATAAGACTAGCAGCACCTCGCGGTTTCACCCGCGTAGTTCCCTCCCCGTGAGAATACGGGGATAAATATAGCTTATGTTACTCGCTGATAATGTAGCTATCGATTAGTGAAAAAATATTTGAAATCGGTTGAGTAGTTATTGAGTTAAATCGCAACAAACAAACAAATGAAATCTCGGTCGAGAGCGTTTTTAGGGTTCCGTAGTCCTGACAAGGAACACTTATAGTTTCGTCATGTCCGTCTGTCTGTCCGTCTATCCGAGGTTTTGCTAAGAGACCGTTAATACTAGAAAGCTGTAATTTTGTAGGAGTATGTAAGTATGTATATAAATTACGCCAACAAAATGGTGAAATAAAATTTTGAAAAAAATTTTTTTTTAGGGTAGCTCCCCTACATGGGAAGTGGGGATGATTTTTTTTTCGTCGTCTACTCCATCGTGTGGGGTATCGTTGAATAGTCCTTTAAACATAACTAAAGGGTTGCTAATACCATTTTTCGATTGAATGCTCCATTTACCAAAAAAGTTTTTGTTCCAGTAGGGCGTCCCCCTCCCCCCCCCCCCCTCCCTCTAAAAGCTAAACTGCTGGCTTGAAAAATCTGGAAAAATTCGTGATAATAGTGCATTTCATGAAATTTAAAGGAAAACTATAGCGGTTAAGATAACTTTATTAGTTTAGCAGTAATAGTCGTTGAACTTGGGTGTTGGATAATTTTGTACCTAATACAAAATCCTTAGAATAAATCCTTTAAAGTGACAAAGACGGAGTACCTAGTTGCTTGTTTAGTTGTTTATAACGGCTAAAGACTTGCATTGAATAACGAGCTACTACGGAACCCTACACTGCGCGTGGCCCGACACGCACTTGCCCGGTTATTTAAATTAATTTGACTGCTGAGTTTTAGTGCCTTTTTTCTAAGAGAAGTATTTTCTAAGACAGTTTATCCAGCCTTTCTTCAGTTTTTCTTTTCCTATAGAGAAATCAAATTTCGTGTTGGCTATATAACTATCAAATTTTAATTTCCATTGCCTTTCTATTCTCATGGTCTTCTCACCTCATGTCATGAGAAACACAGGAATATTATGTACACTACTAGCTGATACCCGCGACTTCGTTCGTTATAAAAATACTAATAAATATAATATATATATAATTATAAATAAAAATGTAACACAAAAAATTGTGTATAGTTTAGACGGTAGCTCTTCACGCTGAACCCCGCCTTCATGTCCCTAGGATGCTCGCTGCATTTCCGCGTTGTATGGCTAAAGAAATTTGCTGAATGAGGAACCAGCCCGATCGAGGGGCTCGTCCTCTTTCTTTCAAGCGACAACCCAGATTGTGTACGAATTTTATGGCTTCGGACACCCATGGTCCCGCCGTTTCGACAGCAAACGGAACAAAGTCATACGATGACTCCAGGCAGGCGTACTTTAGGCGCTTGCCTCGGGCAGCTGCCTCCGCTCCTGCCTCAGCGGACTGCTGGGTGGCGGGGAGATGGCAGGATGCAAACGTACTCACACACGTTGCATCCCACACAAGACAGCGCCCTCTCTGCCATGGGACCAGCGTGAGTCCATCGGGGCGTTTGCCGTCTGAGCGTGACAGGCCTGGGGACTCCAAAATACACGGTACCTCAGCAGACACGAGAGCTCGCCTCAAAATGTCGTTAATGGCATGATGGCGGGGTCTTCGGCCCGCGCACCGGGTACAGCTCAGGCCGTGATGACCATTGGCTTCGACCCTTGCCCCGCAGATACAAGAATGGGGCTCGCAGATGGCGCAACCGAGGCGAAGAGCCACAGCAACTCTCAGGGAGTCGTTATCGAGGAGCGTACCCAAATGTGGAGAAGGCAGGGCGTGCAACCAGGCGCCAGACTCAGGTTTCGTTGCGGCATTAAGTCGGGCCAGCACGATCCCGGTGCTAGAAACCCGTGACTGTGAGACCAAGCGTTTGCAATTTGGGTTATCCCAGCTTCGTTGCATTTTTGGTTTCTCAGGCGGATTACCACTGGAGCACCAGGCTGACCATATGCCAAAAGCCTCCTCGACGTACGGGATGGGGACCGTGTCACCAGTAATGGGTAAAATGTGAGTGACAAGTTCGCCGACACCGTGCGCCGAGGCAAGAAAAGCTATGGGCCCAGTTTCGCCAAGACTGCGCACGCCTAGGCCGCCATGTCGAATGGGCAGACTGGCTTGACACCACTGACCTTCGCTGAGTTGGACATTTAGCGTCTCTTCCAGCTAAATATATATTATATATAAAATATAACCACACAACCTCACTCTCTCTCTCACACACACACACATAGATATAAGTATTTAATTCTAAACAGATTCTAGATCGTATAGATTGTGAGTTATAAGATTTCCTAGTTTATGGTGTTTTTACTCTAAACACTGTGTTCCACAACACAGATTTTTACCTATTGTGGAATTCTAGTACGCTTAACTCAACTCTTTTGTAGTGGTAGGACTTCTGCTAATCCGCCTGGGGCGGTACCACCATTTTGCCAGTTCATTTTCAGACGTGAAATAGGTTTTTTTTCGGTTGAAATGGTAAAGTGTAGAGTGAAATTACAGGGCATGTGAGACTCGACATCTTTATGTCTAAAGGTAACAGGCGCAGGGCCGTGACAAAATTCTGGCAGTCCAGAATTTTATATGCCGCTGTATCTGTTATAGCTAGACGTCATCGCTTACCATCAGGCGAGCGTCGTGCTTGTCCTGTTACCTTATATCATAAAAAAAAACTCAGAGCTCAATTAACATGTAACAATGTTTATCTTTAGTAATAAAATAAATAAAAAATATTAAAATGAGTATGGATTGCATGGATTTTAGAAGTTTGATAACTTACTGTTTTCTTCAGTCGGTGTAGTCGGCGCGGGAGCGCTCGCGCCTGCGAATGCGTTGGGTGGCTGAAACACCAAAAACATCATTAGAATATTTTGTTTGTAGATTGTAGAAACATTATTGAGGCTTTTTCATTTTAAATTTCTAATATTTTGCTTAAAAGCTCTCAATATTGTAAGTGTTTTTGTTAAAATCTGTTTTTTATGTTTATTTTATGTAATTACAAGTAAGTACAACAATTTACTATAGAAGGCGACTTGGTTAAAAAACTGTAATGCCCATATAGTCTGTCTATCAAATAAATAAATAAAGTTTAGTTTAATATTCATATTAGTGTATCATTAAATAACATTTTCCCACCTAAATACAACCTCGGAGCGTCCAAGTCTAGAGTGAATAGGTTATATTACAAAGCAAGCATGCACCATCCTCGACCGCGTCGTCACTTGCCATCAGATGATACAGCCACTTATGATTTATTCGTAGGATATAGCGATCAAAAGTTTGCAGTAAAAAATGTTACGATACGTGTGACTTAAGTAGCACGACAATTATTGCACGGCGTGAAGTTAGCACCCGAGTGCAGCGAGGGTGCTTCGCCGTGCAATAATAGACAACTTAAGTCACGAGTATCGTGTATTATTTTATAGCTGTCAGTGTGACATAAACCTTTACGCTTGCTACGCTTTTCCGTCAAATAGAAGCTTATTGCACGGCGTTTAGCATTTCAACTTCACGTCAAGTCACGGAAAAGTGTGCGTAAAGTGCGGGGTTAGGTCACACTGTGCTATAAAATACATTTTATTGTTGATGCATGCGTATGCGTTGCGACTTGCGTTGACGTAAATTATAAAATGGGATTGGATGGAATTAAATAAATACATTCGGCTAAAAATTTAAAAAAAAATCGATGTTGAGTTAGAATAATTTAAGATTGTTTAAAAAACTAAAAGAAACTACTTCAAACGTCGCGTTGGTCACTTTCAGTACCAAGTGTTTACCTTCATATCTCTGGAGATACTGAACATATCTCGATGAAATTTAAATGGGACCACTTAAAACTTAGGGATTATACAAACAAAAAACAATCATTTACAAAATCGGTTCAGGCGTCTTCCAGTAATCGATGAACACTGAACATACACAAAAAATCAAATAATTAAGATAATTTAAAAACTAAAACAACCGACTTCCATGCCGCGCGAGTCAATTTCAGTAGCAAGTTTAAGACGTTTTTCGTCAATATCTCTGGAGATACTTATCAGAACTCGATGAAATTACAATGGGACCACCTCGGAAATGTACCCTAAACCAACCAAAAAAAAAATCAAAAAAGAGAATCATTCGAATTGGTTCACAATTGACGAAGTAATCGCGTAACATAAATACAAAAACATACAGACCAATTTGAGAACTTCCTTTTTGGAAGTCGATTGAAAAATAGATTCCGAGGAATTGAGAACATCTTCCTTTTTTTATTTATTTATTTAATTTACTTAGGATAAGCAGCATTACAGTTGCCCAATTCGCTTACCTAACTAAATCTATTTAACAATACTTTGATTAAACACAAAAAAAAAATTGAAACAAACACCAACATAAACAGGTACTTTACTTAAGTAAAATTATTTAAAAAAAAACAACTATATATTAATTAAATAGAAAACTAAAATTGCGAGTATACGATACAAACTCCAAAACAAATGCCATCGCCACTTTATATACTTCATTTGGCGTACAGTGGAATATGTCCAAATGTTCATTGCTCGATATAAAGGCGTTCAAGCGCATCGCGCATAAGAGCGGAGCTTGGCGTGCGTGCATAAAACTTCAAAAAGATTGTGTCGTCTTGCCCTAATGTAATTTTCTGGCACTGCAAGTGGTATTCTTTTTTAACCGACTTCAAAAAAAGGAGGAGGTTTCTCAATTCGACCGTATATATATATATTTTTTTTTTTTTTTTTTTATGTTTTTTCGCGGATAACTTCGTCGTTTATGAACGGATTTCGATTATTCTTTTTTTGTTCGAAAGGTGATATCCCAAGTGTGGTACCATGGTAATTTTATCGAGGTATGATAAGTATCTCCAGAGATATTGAGATAAACATCTCAAAATTGGTACTGAAAATGAATAGCGCGGCATTGAAGTCGGTTGTTTTTTAGTTTTTAAACGATATTATAAAACGGTAGGTAAGCACCTGCGGCCTAGCCATATATCTAATATATATTTAAATATATACATCATTCGCCGAACTTATCTTATAGAACTTATAGAATTGTATCCTGTCATTCCAAAAACGTAGTTACTAGGGTATATGTAAGGATATCCAATGTAGTATCCATACTGTTTTTGATATAATCATCTAAGGAACTTTCTTTGTATTTTCTTAATCATTTGTATATATTAAGACTCATGAGGAGACCGAATGATAGCATTGTGTTCTTTAAAACTTTGCCACAATCACAAAAAAGTTATTTTTGTAACGTCGGATGAAATTCGTGACTTACTTGTGGCATTGCGCCAGGCGGTAACATCGGCACAGCTACGGGCGACACGTTGGTCCCGGGGTTATAGCCATTGTTACCAGTCTTCAGTCCCGTCACACCATGGCTAGGATAGGGAGAATTAGACATATTCCCCGATCCTGGGTAAGGATTGGGCCCAACATTAGGAGATCCAGGGTAAGGCTGATCGGTTACTGCTGGAGTAGGGTATGGCGGATTGGGGCCAACGCTTGGCGAAATATTGAAAGGTTGACTATTTACGTTTGGAGAGATCGGATATGGAGGATTGGGCCCAACATTAGGCGAAGTTTGCAATTGATTCGATACTGGAGTTGTCGGATACGGAGCATTACCTGCAACGGTCGGATAAGGTGGGGAATTGGAACTGACAATCTGTCCAAATGGTTGGTTTGTTGGATAAGGCGAATTTGAATTCATAAACGGGGAATTTGTACCGGAATTAGTAACAGGGCCTGTGGTATTTAAGTTGTTGGGGTACGGTGGGGTAGCATTCGGGTAAGGGGTGACATTAGGGTAAGGGGTGACATTAGGGTAAGGGGTGACAGCAGGATAAGGTGGGGTCGCATTAAAGCCTAAAGTTGGCTGATATTGGCCGCCATTATTAGACACCGGCTGATTGATTATGGGTGTCATTGGGTAGTGGGTAACATCTTGGGTGTTTTTTGCGCTTTCGAAATTCGCGTTGGGAGGATATTGGAGGGAGGCCAGAGGGATGGTGCCGATGAATATAAGGTGGCTGTCGTTCTCGTCCGTGTGACAACCTGACGTTTCTATCTCAACCTGCCGATAGATTGGAAGAGTTACTATAGGTGATATTATTGAGTGAGGTGGCCCGGTTGCGGGAGAACGGTCGGCTTTGATGCCGTGGCACCGAGTTCAAACCCAAGTACCAATGGATTTTTCTACCGAAAAATGTATGTGCGCTTCTCACAGTGGCCCTCCGGTGAAAGAAAAACATCGTTTAGAAACCAACAACCCCCGCATGGTGGTAGGACACTATCTAGTGTCCGCCTGGCCAGCTACCACCCTCAAGTTAGAACATCTGTCGCCAAACATCTAATGTGTTCCGGCAGCTATCCTTGAGAGCCAGTACCCATTCTAGGCCTAGCGTGTTTACCATCTTCGACCGCATCATCACTAACCAACAGGTGAGATAGTGGTCAAACGCTAGCCTATAAATATATTTTTTTTAAATACAATAGGTGATATTATTGAGTTACAATAGGTTATATTATTGAGTTATCCGTCCTTGAGATCCAGTTCCTAGGCTTAGCGTGCCACCCTCGACCACATCGTCACTTATCAACAGATGAGATTGAGAAAAATCTTTGTAAGTAAAAATTGTATCCAAATACTCTAGTATTTAACTACTTGCCGCCTGGGCATGTTTCCCAGGAGGGTGTGGGTTCGAATCTCGTCAGTAAGATGACATTTTGGATTGTGTGTAACAATGGACAAACAATAATAAATGTTAACTAAGTACAAAATCGATAATGCACGTTCAAATTACACAGTGGTACCGACAAACATTTATTAGAGAATTTTATGAAATCCAAACTAGGCTCGAGGACTGCATCTAGGATTTCCATCTAAATTGACGAATGTATTAGTTTCATGCCCGTTTAAACTAAACTTAAGAATCGCCTAAGATTTTAAAATATCTCAATTAAAGCAACATCGGGAATCTAACTCTCAAAACATATCTTGCAGATGGGCTAATAATCCTATATTTTGATATTTTGGTGGCCGGATTTTTTTATTTTGTCATATTTTGACAAGATATTTTGTGATATTTTTCGGTAGCCGGATTTGTTTATTTTGTGATATTTTTATGATACATTGTGATATTTTTGGGTAGCCGGATTTATTTATTTTGTGATATTTTGACAAGCTAAGGCGATGCTTAAGTTTAGTGCAAACGGGCATATGTTTAAAAAAGTCAAGTAACCTTAAAGTGGTAGGTGTCAGAGATGAACCGACAAGAGTTGAAGTTGAAAACATCCATGTCTGGCAACTCCATCTCCACGGTCCATTTTCTGGTGGTGGAGGCGGGGACGGGGCCCTTCTTGATCACCGCCACCGTGTCTTTGTAGCTGCGTTCATCGGGCTCGCTCTCAGCTGTGAATGTTCGCGTCTGGACGGACCGAATACACAACATTGAATGAATGATAACACTTCAAGTTGTGAGTGAACAGGCCCATTGTAATACCATACCGGTAGATTCAACAGCCATTCAGTTTTCCCCTTTTGTCCGCAGATTTTCTTTCTAGGCTTGCCATTTTTATTTTTATTTAAACAATATTATGCAGCTGACAGACGGACTATCAGTTCCATTTGGATCATGATATGTACTGTGATCGGTATGCGTTTCTCTATGTTGTGTTTCACTATTTCACTTTTTTATTTTTTTTATATAAAAATTGTCTGAAGTACTGAAACACACACTTACATGTATGGTTGGTTTTAACCTACTTTAATTTTTTTTTAATATTCTGACGTAAACGATTGGATGACAGCTGAATGGTTCATTACTTTTTTTTCTAATTCAAAGCGTTAAATTCTGCTTTTGCTATGTTTACTTGATAATTGGTTATGATTTATTTTATGATTTATGATTTTGACGTGTATATGTGCGTATATTTATACTGCCTACATACTGAATAAATGCTTTGATTCTTGATTCTTGATTCATAGACTTTAAATAGTTCATATGATAAGTTTACTTTGCTGGTATTCAATAAAGAGTATTTCTATTCTATTCTATTTTTAGGGTAAGCGCGCCATATCATCGACTGCAATGTCACTTAACATCAGGAGAGATAGTGGTCTAGAGCTACCCATTTTCGCATAAAAAAAGGATTGCACATAAAAATTTATGATCGTACAAAACGAAAAAACCGGCTTCACATGCTGCGATAGTCATGTTTAGTACTAAGTTTGAGATGTTTATCTCCATATCTCCGGAGATGATTATCAGATCTCGATAAAATTTTAACGGGACCAAACGGGAAGCATACTCTCTCAAACAGTAAAATAATTTTCTAAATCAGTTAAGATTTGACAGAGTTCTGAGGTAACCAACATAAAAAACTGACCAAGTGCGAGTCAGACTTTTGTCTCGCACACGGAGGGTTCCGAACCGCAGTATAATCTATAAGTATAATATTATATTATATTACCGTGTCAATACCAATCATGCTTATTAACTACAACGCCATCTAACGAACTTCTAACACCAACTAAGTGAACGTTAACACAAAGGTACGTAATGAATATTATTTATTCATAAGTAAAACAATCTTTCATAGATGGTGCTATTGCAAAAACACGTTTTTTGTATGGGGATTAATTAATTAATTTTTAACTTTGTTCTGTTTTTAGTATTTGTTGTTATAGCGGCAACAGAAATACATCGTCTGTGAAAATTTCAACCGTCTAACTATCACGGTTCATGAGATACAGCCTGGTGACAGACGGACAGACAGACAGACAGACAGACGGACAGCAGAGTCTTAGTAATAGGGTTCCGTTGGTACCCTTTGGGTTCGGAACTCTAAAAAAGAAAAGAAATGCAGTCGGTTAAAAATAACAATGTTCGCATGGAGATAGGGCACTGTCTAGTGTCCGCCTGGCCAGCTACTATCTTCAGGTCTGTATCTGTCGCCTAACATCTGTGTTCCGGCAGCTATCCTTAAAAGCCAGTTCCCAATCAAAGCCTTGCGTGCTACCATCCTCGACCGCATCATCACTCACCAACAGGTGAGATAGTGGTCAAACGCTAGCCTATATGATATATACAAAAAATGATTTTTTTTTAAATATATCTTTAATAGTATAGTATAGTAGTCGATACAAGTTAATGTACGGTGGTACAGAACCCTTCGTGTACGAGTCAGACTCGCGCTTGGTTAAGTTTAAAATGCGTGCATTCGGGATTCCGAATCAAGATAATATCGTTTAAAAACTAAAAAAGAACCGACTTCAATGTTCATTTTCAGTAGCAATTTGGAGATGTTCATCTCAATATCTCTGGAGATACTTATCAAACCTCGATAAAATTACCATGGTACCACACTTGGGATATCTCCTTTCGAACAAAAAAATAATAATCAAAATCGGTGCATAAATGACGAAGTTATCCCCGAACAAACATTAAAAAAAAAAAAAATAATAATAATACGGTCGAATTGAGAAACCTCCTCCTTTTTTTGAAGTCGGTTAAAAACTAATTCATAAATTGAACAGGAAACAGAGCATTTGCGCCCAGTAACTTGTACTATTCATTATTCTGTGGCCCAGCCTTATATTGATTATAGTAGATTATACAACAAGTGAATAAAAAGGCAATTTAATTCGAGGGACTTCGTTGGATCCCGAGAGCAGCGAAAGATTCAAGGACCGAGATTAAATTTTTTATTCACAAGTCGTGTAATCTTCTTTTTACGATTGACTGCGAGAAAATAAATAGTACTTAGTAATTACAGTACCCATTTAAATTTAAATTTTTTTTATTATTAATATGTAATAAATGTGGATTATAACCATTTAGTGCCAGTAATGGATGTGTGCGAGTGTAGGGAAACAGTACAATGTTTAAAAACATGCAATTTGCGTTCTCACCAAAATCCCTCTGAAAATCATCAGTAAAGTTCACATATTATTAAGGGTATTACTTGGACTTGACTGTGACTTAAACTTGATCAGAAATGTCACTTTGACTCAACTTTTTACAAAAACTTGAACAATGTTAATAGGTACTTGATTCTGGCTGAATACACTAATTGCATGGAGCCATAATAAAAACAAAAAAGAATTTAACCAAAATTGGCGGGATTTTTATTTAATTAAATACCTTCTATGGTATACCTCCATTTAGCCAGCCAGTATGCACTTTCAGCAAGATTTATTTATTTTTTGTACATAATTCGTATTTAGTGCCAGTTCCAAAATCTTAATATTTTTATTCACTGAGAGAGTAAAAGAGCGTCTTATTCACTGCTAGCGATAAATAAAGTGCTCTTTTTCGAGTGGCAATGGTAAAAAAATATCTTTAATTCAAGCAACTATCAAAGACAATGTGGAATATGAACTTACCTTTTTAAGCGACAGCACGATTCTGTCAATTTCTACGGAGCTAGTATTGGTACAGGCGACCTCTATCGGTATGATCTGTTTGGGAACGAACCCAGCCGCCGGGATCTTGACTATAGTCTCAGCGCCGCCCGAGTTCATGCACCAGCAACAGAATGTTTGATCGAATTCAAACTCTATTGGCTCCTGTGGATCACGTGTGTTTTTGTTTGACACGAGGATATTGAAAGTCTTTTTAAATGTATCTGACTTAAGATGAGGTCAAAGTCAATTATATATGGAGCCAAGGTCAAACTATCTACGACGCCAAGGGCAATGACTACAATGTAAAGTCTATTAAACTCTTGCTTAGGCTACAGTAAATGCAGTAATTAGCTTCCTGCGTAAGGTGAAGTCATGTTTGATACTGAAATTATTACAAACATATTCGTAAAATTCGTTGACCGCGATGAGGTCAAGGTCTGTTACGTCAACGTCAAGGTCAAGTATATATGATGCGAAGGTCAAGTGATGTAAAGTTAAACAGATTTAACACTTCCTAGGTCATAGTCAATTGTATTTAAAGGTCAAGGTCATTGACCTCTGAGCATAGTATCTCTTCTGTGCTTTGAGGTCCTTGAAGTAAAGTATATTCGTTTCAAACCAAAAAACGCAGAGCGTAGTCTTACTTACCTTGCAGTTAGGAATAGTATTCAAATCCAACGGCGCATTGACGTAGAACAGCTGAGTCATCGTCTGGTCCAATTTGAATGCTCTATCCACGGTGACTTTAACTTTGTACTTGATGTAGCCATCATCGGCCATGATGGAGGAGGGACAGTGGGGGGGGATCTGTGTCTCGAATGGGAAGACGTGTCGCCCTGGGTGAAGAGTGTGCTCACCTAAAACATTGAAAACATAAAATTATTAATATACCTAACCCAGCTTGAAGATTTTTTTAAGCGGCCATAGAGCCCAATGGCTAAGGCGTCAGCCAGGCGTTAGAGAGGTCGTGAGTTCGTTCCCCACCCATTGCACTATTGCCACCATTGCATATTAAGCTTAGTTGGAGGGGTTAACAAGACTACTAGTAATGTGCAAACCAGATTGCAAGTAAGTAGTAGTAGTTATAAAAAAAACGCATTGCTCTATGACATGACCTTTCAATTCAATAAAGGCATAATTATTGCGGCCTGGTGGGTTTTCTTGCCTAAGACCTTGACTTCAGAGTAACCCACATGTTTTTATCTATTTTGTGGCATTTAGCTCTTACCGGTTTGGTCATTAGAGTGATTAATCTTTAATTGTTTGTTTTGAACAGTTTTTATCTGTTCTGGACTTTTTGCTTGAATTGGATTGTTTTAGTTTAGTATAATATTAGTTTTTGCCCGCGTTATAGAGTATTCTGTTCTGTGGTATTCTATATCCTATAAGCTGTGCAATAAGTATTTTTAACCGACTTCAAAAAAAAGAGGTTTCTCAATTCGGCCGTATATGTATACATATATATATATATATATATATTTATTTTTATGTTTGTTTGCGGATAATTTCGTTGTTTATGAACCGATTTTGATTATTCTTTTTTTGTTGGAAAGAAGATATCGCAAGTGTGGTACCATGGCAATTTTATCGAGGTCTGATAAGTAGCTCCAGAGATATGGAGATAAACACCTCAAAATTGGTACCTACTTAAAATTAATAGCGCGGCATTGAATTCGGTTAATTTTTTAGTTTTTTAAACGATCTTATTTAATATCTATCTCACTTGGTGGTAAGCGATGATGGGATCGAAGATGGTGAGGAAGCTAGGCCTAGAATGGTCTGACTAACTTATAAGTATAGATTATAGAGGTAGATTATTGGATTTTCACCGAAGATACGCTTACATGTCTTGACCCACACAAACACACAGACACGGAAAGTTAAATAAAAGCTAGTAATATTAAACTAGGTTGTATACATATATACATACACTCTAAAAACATAACCCTCTTTCTTTTGCAGTCGGGTAAATAGCTATAACATTTATTTAAAACACTTAATATTATGTACAAACACAATTGAATCTACACTCCTTTACTAGCTAAGCTGTGTTTCAGGAGCCAGAATGCTTTTCAAACTGTATATTCCATTGGAAAGATTTTTCATGAAATGTTTTTGCATCAAATAGTCATGAATAATTTTCGTTTGCAAGGTAGCTAGCTAAAATTAGATGATATTAGCCAAGGAACGTGCTCAGTGGCATACAATTGGAGAGGCCTATGTCCAGCAGTGGATTAGTATAGGCTGGTGATGATGATGATGAATAATTTTCAGCAACTATATCATCTAGCTATTCACAATGTATATAATCATTAAACTAAAAGTTTGGATTATTGAGTTACCATTGTAGTTTTATTAACGACTTATGGTATATCCGTAGCAACTTTACTGTAACCTGCGGAATGAGGCTTGCTGGGGCTAGATATGTTAAGTCAAAAATTATGATAATGATGTAGAGGTCTATGAATGTCCTTGTTAAGGGATTTTCAGTGAACTAAACATGCTTCACTCTCAAGAGATGGAGTTGAAGTCGTTATAAACGAATTTCTTTATTTCACGCCTAATACCTACCTAATACATAATGTAGCCCAATTGTAACCTAATCTTAATTTGCCACTTCAAAATATTATAGTGATTACATGCCACTCATGCTTTCAATAAATTAACTAATATTCTCGCCGTATTGGTTCCTTATTTCTTTTGGCTTATAAACTTTTTATAATATCAGCTAACGAGACAAGCAAGATACTTGCCTGATGGCAAGCAATTATGTCTGTCTACAACATATTGTATGTTGTGGACACTGTTGATTGCCTGAATTGCCTTCATCCCCGAACCACAATCATTAACGCCGTAATGGGCCAATGCAGACCGTCATCGATGGAAGTCAGAGACCTGTTACGCTGTCACACAGAAAGCGAACAAGAAAGGTTATGGAACAACACGACAAGTTGTAAACACACAAAAGCCGCTCTGCCAACTAGACTAGACAAGAAAATTACCAACAATCTGCTAAAATTGCAAAGGCAGGACCTTCGCCTAATAGTATGTCTCATCACGGGACATCATAATCTTAACTATCATCTTCATTAAATTGGAGCCACAGACAGTTTTCTACAGTTTTTTTTCAGTTTTTTACTCTTTGTTGAGGATGCATGAGCATGTCAGAAGATGAGACCATGGAACATGTGATCTTACACTGTCCCGTCTTAAACGAAATGAGAACCACAGCTGGGTTGCATAAGCAGGACCCGGATGCAGAGTACCAGTCGCAGCAGCAGCAGCAACAATATTTACAATCATCATCATCACCATCTGCTTTAGCTTTGTCATTACATCCTAGTTCTCAAATAAGCAGGCACACACACATTTACCAGCATCATCATTACTATACAATTCACCACCACCACCTTCACCATCACCACCTTCACCATTGGAAGTGTTAAGCCAGCATGCCAGCAGTGCTCCGCTTCGTCAAGGAGCTAGGATAGCTGGGGTAGATGCTGGCAGGGGGAAATGCACAATACACCTTAAGCGGGACGTCATTGCAGGTCTTATCGCTCCCATTACCAATTAGAATTAGAACCTAAAGCCATACTTCGCTTCGTCAAGGAGCTGGGATGGCTTGGGTAAATGCTGGGGGATACAACAATAATAATAATAAAGTGAAATACCATACCATGCTATCCTTGACCGCATCACACAACCAACAAGTGAGATAGTGATTTAAAAAAAAACATCCTGAGCGGGACATTAGTGCAGTTCTTATCGCGCCCTTTACCAATTAGAATTAGTTAGTAGTGGTACAGCGAAGCTCTACCACTACATGTAATTAATAATAAGATCGATTAAAAAACTAAAAGAACCAATTTCAAATGCCATGCTATTAATTAGTAGTACCAATTTGAGGTGTTTATCTCCATATGTCTGGAGATACTTATCAGATCTCGATGAAATTACTATGTTTGCTGCTACCACCCTTGGGATATCTCCTTTCCAACGAAAAGACATTCATCAAAATCGGTTTATAAACAACGAAGTTATCCACAAACACTGATAAATAAAATAAATATAATTATATATATGGTCACATTGAGATGTAATAAAAAATTTTGGTTTATAAAAAATATAAACGTTACTGGTTGTAACATGAAGGTTATAGAGTATAAAAAGCTAAAAATTAATGTTAGGTAGACAGTATTTATGAATATCGAGCGCCCTTGTTCTACCAAGATCTAAAACTTACCAGGATAAATCAGCGGTGTCATTGAGACTTTTAATCTCGGACCGGGGGACAGGCAAATGATAACACGGTTTTGGGAATGTATGACAAATTTTAATACTTCAAAACGTCCCTTACCTCCAGAATGAGATACACATTATTTAGTTAAAGCCGGAATACTATGTCTAAACATTTGACTATAAATACCATTCGGTTTTCGTTACTTTTTAGGTTAATTTATTTTACATTTTACTACTGAAATTTGGTTATTGTCTTTCTTGCATCTTGCGAATATGAAATTAAAGTTTTTAAGGGTAATAAAAAGAGTTATAATGAAATTTGCTTAGCTGCAGCGTCCGGGGGCGTCTGAGCACTCCACTCTAAACAGACGTCATTCATCGTCGCACCAACAGCTCAAAACTACGACGACATCCAAACGGTGTGCGTCGCACGAACACCTCAAACTAACGACGTCTTCCAGCGTCGAACCAACAGTTGGCGACACCCATAGTCGCCCAAACAGTTGACGACAGTCGCCCAAACAGCGCCATAGGCTGTAACCAAAAATCCGATTGTAATTTGTCGCCATGAAGGATGACGCGAAACATTTTAGGTTATCAAAAATTGACTCACCGCAAAATCACGACGTTGTCATATGCTTGAACATAATATGCACGCCAATTAGCGTCGCATATTTCATTAACAAGATGGATTCATCTTGTAAAATTTGATTAAGAAAAAAATACAAAAAGTTTAGCTCTTTGTAGGCCCCAGGGACAAGAAAAAGTGACGTCTCCGATCGAGAATTGACAGATGTCAAAGTCATTTTTTTTTTGAAAGATTGTCTATAGGATATTGAATGATCCACAGACCAAGTAATAACTCGATTATTTAAAATCGACTAAAAATGGCTAAATACGAAAATGTTCTAAATTATTTAAAACCAAAAGGTAATTTTGTCAGTCTTAGAAGCTGAAATGTGCTTCCAAACGAAAAATATGTAACGAGTCGAAATACCTCGTTACAGTACATACCTTCCCAAAAAAAATAAAAGAATGAAACTTCTTTTATTTTTGAGAAGAACTCCCAAAAAATTCCTAACAAAAACTTATTCAAAAAAAATTAATAAACAGAAAATATTCCGCCACCAAAATATGAAATTTATTCAAACTAAAAGAAGACACTAATAAAGCATAACATTAAATCAGTTAAGCTTCTAGCCACTGACTAAGTTGCTCTAGAAAAGCAAGTTATAAAAACTTTCTAACTAAGTGAAAAACAATGTAAAGGTTTACCAAAACTAATCCATCAATATGACTCAATCCTAAAATCCATCACAAATTAATTATACTCAAGAGTGGATAAGCACCATAGCCTCCATCTACCTATCTGTATTACAAACCAAATAAATATTTCTGAAATATTTAACAAAAGTGTAGATAAGCACCATCGCCTCTATCTTTTATAATCTCAGAACGATTCTAACTAAATTAAAAGGTAATAACAAAGGTTATCCATATTGTAGTACGGTTAAGCATTAGCTGCCGACTTTAGATAATTATTCACTGCAAACGATTCAGTGAACAAGTTTTCAATGAAAAAGTTGAACAACAAAAGTTCAAATTATTCTCATAAAAATAGAGAACCAAAAATAATAAGTAGTGACCGGCTCAACTCTACCGACTTTCCGAACACTAACAAATTAATAAAAGGGTTTGTCAAAAAGACCAAAAATTGTATATTGTGACCGGCTCAACACCACCGACATTCCGTGCACAAAAACAAGTTATAATCATAATCATAATCATAATCAAGTATTTATTTGCAAGAATACAGTTTAACATTTAGGTTGTTAAAAATATGGTTTGTGCAAGTATTCTGCCTGCAAGCAGACGCGCAAATATTTAAATTTATCTTTCTTCTCTCTACATATACAAGAGTTTCAATCATTAAATAAGTCATCGTGTAAAACATAAGCTATTTAGTCACATTTTTATTTTTATTTTTACTAAGGTCAATTAATTCTTTGATGTCATAGAAGCAGTTTCTTTGAAGCCAGTCACATAATGTTTTATAAAATTTATTACCTTCTAACAGCTTAATGTTGTCAGGGATCAAATTATATACTTGTATACACATGTTGAATACATTTTTTTGATAAATGTATTTGTGACAAGGTGGCTGATACAGTAGATTTTTGAACTTTTTTCTATTTTGTCTAGTAAATACATCATTTCGTTTCACAAAGTACTCTGGGTAAGTCTTCACAAAAAGGCACAAATCTCTGATGTATACGCACGGCAGAGGAAGAATATTGCATGCTTTAAAAAGGGGTCTGCATGAATCCAAAAACCATGCCTTACTAATAACTCTCACGCAACGCTTTTGCACCTTAAAGACTCTCTCCACTTCCACTGAATTTCCCCATATAATAATCCCGTAACTAATAATGGATGCTACATAGCCGTGATATGCCATTAATGCGGCTTTTTTGGAGACAGTTTGTCTGATTCTTTTCAGTGCAAAAACGTAGCGCTCAAGTTTGTGACACACCTCATCGACATGAGATTTCCAGTTTAGGTTTCTGTCTATTACTATACCTAAAAATTTTACTTTATCTAGTTGTTTTACTTTGTCATTTTTATAATTTATGTCAAATGAAATAGGATTTGTGTTATATGAGTCAAAATGTACAAGTTTAGTTTTGTTTATATTTATATTCAAATTATTACTTTCCATCCACTGGATCACATCTTTTAGTGCTGTGTTTAAGGATTGTTGGGTTTTCTCTTTATCGCATTTTACAACTATGGTAGTGTCATCTGCAAAAAGAATGCACTTGTGTGGCGTAGCTTCAGGGAGATCATTTATGTAAATTAAGAAGAGCAGTGGACCTATGATGCTACCTTGTGGGACGCCGGTGTTGTTAATTACCGTTTTTGAACGGAAATTTTGTTTGGTAAGACTACCTCTTAGAGATGTTATAGTTTTTGTGACCTCCGTGTATTGTTCTCTATCTTTTAAATAATTTGATAGCCATTTATATGCAGTACCTCTTATACCATAGTAATCTAATTTATGCAGTAGTTAGTAAGTTAACAAAAGTTTGTTGGGAAAACAACAAAGTTGTATTGTGACCGGCTCAACACCACCGACTTTCCGTTCACAATATCTAAAGTTTCCAACGCTTGAACCAAAAATGTCAAAGCGAGGAAAAAATGAAGAGTAAAAAATTACCCAAAAAGGTTAACTGAGACAAAAGCTCAAAAAGAGTCAAATCCGAGAGGCAAATCCGGGTAAAAATTATGTAGAGCTCTAAGTGTCAAATCCAAGTCTTAGGTCTACAACAAACACAAACTAAATAATCTAAATAATATATAACATGCTTCACAAAGACTGAAACACATCTATATTAAAAATGTATTTACACTATGTGCAGGCTATTTGAAAAGTGGAAAGCTTTTCATAGCAATCTAAAACAATATTTATACTAGAAAAGTGGAAAACTTCTCAAAGTATCTAAAAGAAAGTTGAGTACTTGAAAAGTGAAAAGCTTTTCAAAGTAACCAAAATAATAAAATATACAAAAATATACATAAGATCTTTTGATGCCAAGAAAATTTCTAAAAGAAAATATAATCGTTAGATGTAGCTTTTAAAGTTGGGTAAAAGTTCAAAAGTAGGTTAAAAGTATCAAAAATAAAATAAAATTACTAAAAATAGACCTAAGTTAGGTTTAGTATATTTAAAGTTGTATTTCAATAAAATGTTGGTTTCCTTTCAGATCATCATCTTTCACTGTGAAGGTCAGCTTTCATACATCAAATCTCATTCTTCCACAAACAACCTTCCTCCCAAGCAGAGTATCAAAACAAATCTAAATAAAATGTTAAATCCAAAATGAAAATTTTAATATTTAATTATATCTTTAACATGATAACGTCCAGTACTTGTTTTATTAAATTCCTTTAGTACATAAACGTTAGGAGAAATTCTCTCTACAATTTCACATTTAATAAACTTAGATGCTAATTTAGCCGAAAAATATGCAGGTGCATTTGACTGTACAAAACTTCTACGCCAAACTACATCACCGACATCAAAAGAAATGACTTTTCTTCCCCTATTATAATAAAGAGCATTACGCTTATAAGCTTTCAAAAGATAAGCTTGAACTTTAACAAAAACTTCACTAAGTGAATTTAAAGAGTGAGCATAAGTATCTCTAGTACCAAGCTCAAGTTGATCTAAGTTATCAAAAGAGTTACTAAAACGGTGCAAAGATGCATCAAAAATAAGTTCTCTACCGAACATCAAAAGATTAGGAGTGTACTCTGTAGCAAGATTTACACTACTATTTAAAGCTAATTGGACATGAGGCAAAAACCTTGACCAAGTTCGATGATCATTTTTAACAAAACAAGAAATACATGTTTCTATTGTCTTATTATATCTTTCTACTGGATTATTCTGTGGAGTGTATAGTGCATTATAAAATATTTTAGTTATGTTGAAATTTTTTAAGAAATCTACAAAATGTTTAGATATAAATTGGGGTCCGTTGTCGGCCACTAAAATTTTAGGGACACCAAATTTAAGAAATATTTCTTTTTCAAAGATTTTACAAATTACTTTAGAAGTAGCATTTATCACTGGAAATATCCAACAATATTTAGTAAAAACATCTACAATTGAAAGAATGAATCTATGTCCAGAATAAGATTTAGGTAAAATCCCAATAATATCAACGGATAACATTACCATAGGTTGATCAACTTTCTTAGGGTTAACCATCTTACCAGCAGGAGCAGATGTTGAATGTTTATAAGCTTTACAAATGTCGCAAGAAGAAATATATCTTTGAACGTCTCCGAACATTCCTTTCCAATAATAATGTTGTTTTATTTTATTAAGAGTTTTATGTATTCCAAAGTGTCCAGAATTAATATCATCATGATTAGAACGAATAGTATCTAAAACATGTTCTTTAGGTATAACAATTTTCCAATTTAAACGACTATTAGGGTCAAATTTATTTTTACAGTAACGATATAAAGTATTATCTTCTACTCGAAGGTTTTTCATTCTAGAAGGGTATTTTTGACAATTTATAAAGACTTTTCTATACCAATCTTCTATATCTTCAAACAAAGCAATGGTTTCATCTAATTGTTGTTTCTCAGAAGGAGTTAAATGAACTGTAGAAGTAACAGCGTTCACTTGAATTTTATTATTGTGAACATATTCAATATTTTTCCACAAGTCTTTAGCTAAGTTAAATTTCAACCAAAAATCAAATCCCAATATAATAGGTGGATCAAAAGAGGGTATTATTAAAAATTCTACAAGTTTACAAACATTGTCAACGGTAACCGGTAATCGCATAGAACCGATAACTTTTCTTGATGAACCGTCAGCAGTACAAGCGGAGGCATGAATAGGTTTAATTTGAAATCCTAGTTTAGAAAAATGCAAGTGTTGGTTATTACCTAAAACACAGCTATTTGAACCACTATCTAGCAATCCAGAAAAAGTTTCATTATAAATGGTAAATTTTAAAAATGATCTAGTATCATTTTGTTTAGTAAAAAGTATAGGAGCTGCTTTATGAACAGAAAAAAATGTTTTTAAATAGTCAAGCCATTCTGAAAATTCTCTTTTACACGTATCATCATTAGGTTTATAATTGGATATCGGAGCACCTGAAGTTTCTTCAAAAACTTGGGCCCGATGCCTTACAAGTTTTTTGAATTATTATTATTTTTAATATTGTCAGAATGACAAGTATCACAGTTCTTTGTCAAAACGCCTCGTTTATGACATTTAAAGCACACAGGTCCAAGAATCTCTGTACACTCTTTATAAGTGTGGTCAGTCGACTTACACTTCAAACAAGAAAGTTTGGTTTCAACCGCATGAAAGTTTTGTTTAATTTCCTTTACAGGTTTTCGGTTAACTAAAATCTCTAATTCCTTACTAATTCGGATAAACTGTTCAATAGTGTCTATTGATTTTCCAAATAAAAACGGTGTGTAAATAGGTAACATATTGTGTTTAATTATAGTTATCAAAACATTCTCAAAAGTTGGAATAGCTAATCTGCTAGACATATCTAAAATCTCAGTAATGAAATCAGGAAGTGACTCATTACTCCGTTGTTTGCGAGTTCTCATTTCATACTCCAAATGATAATCAAATTCAGGTTTGTCGAATCTGTTCAACAATTCAGTTTTAAGTGTTGTCCACGAAGAAACCCTAATTCGAATACTACGGAACCATTTTGTTGCTGTTCCAGTGAGCAGATCAGAAAAAGAACCGACTAAAAAGTTTTCATCAAAGTTTTTATACAAAAAATACTCCTCAACCGAAGTGATAAAGTCTCTAACACAAGTTTTCCCATCAAAAGATATCTTACTACGCTTCAAATCAGGAAGTTTATTTGTTGAAGGCAAATGCTTTTTCAATTGTTCATTGAGTTGAACATTCATCGAGTTAAACGAAGGTAAAGGTGTAAAATTATGCAAGCTACTATGACCAAGGTTAGGTAAGAAAGGGTCAACAACCTCTACCTCTGTTGCATTCTGCATAACTAAATTATCCAACGCCGGATTAGAAATAACATCCCTAGAAGTACCAGGTAAATTCTCTTCCAACAAGGGTGGAAATTGAACCTGTTTGTCAGTCATGATGAATAATCAAAAATATTAAAGAAACAAAGACAAACAACCAACTAAAAATTCAAAGAATGTTAAAACTCATCAAAGTTTATAAGATTTTTTGTTAAAAACGGTTTAAGTTATTATGTTTTAAAGTTTATGTTAATATTTAATAATGTTCAAAAGTATTTAAAGAAATTTGAATGTACAAAGAAACATTCAAATTGTGAAGTATGTAAGATGCAAAAAAGATTCACAATTTATCTTAATTTTCAAGATTATTAACAACGGCTAAGGTTATATCTATTTGTGAAAAGTAAAATCAATAAACTAGTTAATAATTATGTTAATAAGCTAGTATTTTCTAATATGAATGTAGCTTAATGCTTCTCAACAGTAAACAAACGTTATAACTTTATATAAGACAAAGTTATATCAATTCAAACAAAAACTTAGCACTTTCAATGTGGTCAAGGTCAGTTCCTTACAAAATGTAAACAACGCATATCTCAAATGTTATTATATAGTAAGTACACACTTAGATTAGTCTATCCAGTATATAAGACATATAAAGAACATTGTATGTTAATTAGTTTTGTTAAAATACAAAAAAAGTTGTAAACAAAGTTACAATTGTGTTTTCAAAGTACACAAAACAAAGTAAAAATGCTAAAAATAACAAAAAATTGCACTAAATTGTGACAAGAAAAACAAAAATAAGATGCAAGAAAGATTATATATGTGGAGGTAAATCCGGTCCCTGTTCTCGCGCTAATTGTAATAAAAAATTTTGGTTTATAAAAAATATAAACGTTACTGGTTGTAACATGAAGGTTATAGAGTATAAAAAGCTAAAAATTAATGTTAGGTAGACAGTATTTATGAATATCGAGCGCCCTTGTTCTACCAAGATCTAAAACTTACCAGGATAAATCAGCGGTGTCATTGAGACTTTTAATCTCGGACCGGGGGACAGGCAAATGATAACACGGTTTTGGGAATGTATGACAAATTTTAATACTTCAAAACGTCCCTTACCTCCAGAATGAGATACACATTATTTAGTTAAAGCCGGAATACTATGTCTAAACATTTGACTATAAATACCATTCGGTTTTCGTTACTTTTTAGGTTAATTTATTTTACATTTTACTACTGAAATTTGGTTATTGTCTTTCTTGCATCTTGCGAATATGAAATTAAAGTTTTTAAGGGTAATAAAAAGAGTTATAATGAAATTTGCTTAGCTGCAGCGTCCGGGGGCGTCTGAGCACTCCACTCTAAACAGACGTCATTCATCGTCGCACCAACAGCTCAAAACTACGACGACATCCAAACGGTGTGCGTCGCACGAACACCTCAAACTAACGACGTCTTCCAGCGTCGAACCAACAGTTGGCGACACCCATAGTCGCCCAAACAGTTGACGACAGTCGCCCAAACAGCGCCATAGGCTGTAACCAAAAATCCGATTGTAATTTGTCGCCATGAAGGATGACGCGAAACATTTTAGGTTATCAAAAATTGACTCACCGCAAAATCACGACGTTGTCATATGCTTGAACATAATATGCACGCCAATTAGCGTCGCATATTTCATTAACAAGATGGATTCATCTTGTAAAATTTGATTAAGAAAAAAATACAAAAAGTTTAGCTCTTTGTAGGCCCCAGGGACAAGAAAAAGTGACGTCTCCGATCGAGAATTGACAGATGTCAAAGTCATTTTTTTTTTGAAAGATTGTCTATAGGATATTGAATGATCCACAGACCAAGTAATAACTCGATTATTTAAAATCGACTAAAAATGGCTAAATACGAAAATGTTCTAAATTATTTAAAACCAAAAGGTAATTTTGTCAGTCTTAGAAGCTGAAATGTGCTTCCAAACGAAAAATATGTAACGAGTCGAAATACCTCGTTACAGAGAAACCACCTTTTTTCGAAGTGGGTTAAAAATACTAATATGGAGTAAGTGACTTCTTACCAGATTTACTGCCAATAAGATATATGGTGACACTCATGTACTGTTCATAGGACTCGTGTGTGACGGTGTAATGTTGTGTGCGGTCGTTGACCCTGCGGGAACGTCTGCTGGTCCAGTGGACCTTACATGTGCCAGTTATGTCTGCATAGATACCTGGAAAAGTATACATCTGTAGTAGTAGACAAGTAGACATCTGCTTAGCCTAACCTATAAGGCTGCGGATTGAACTTCATCATCATCATTACCACCCAATTTCTGTCCACAGCTGGACATAGGCCTCTCCCATGGCACTCCACTGAGCTCGATCTTCAGCTATTCCTTTTCCAACAGCTGCCAGCTTAACGTAATTACTGGTGATGGCCTGCCAGCTGTCCATGCGTGGACATCAAGTAGTCACAGTTTTACAATCATACAGTTGAGAATCGCCTTTGATATTGGACGACACCTCCACCGCCCGAGTATGTACTTACGCTATCAGCCGCAAATATGCAAGGGTTCTCAAAAAAAAACCACGAGACAAAATAGTTATAAATTTGTTATGTATAACTGTGACTTTGGTTCACACATGATCATAGCGCGATCATTGATGCGTATCATCATTTTCGTCATCTTCATTTAAGGCGTTGTGCAGGTTTTGGAGCGGGGGTCACGCAACAATTGTACTTATTCAATTTCTATAATGATTATGTTCATTTCTTACGCAATTATGATCAATACAATGTTGACAATATTTCCAATTTTGACCATTATTTTTATATTAAATGTACTAATATAAATTTTATTAGTGAGTACTAAAACTAACAGAACTAAGTTAGGATATAAATTATTTGAATTAGTCAGTTATTTGAATCAGTCAATTCAGATACATTATGACTTAATTCTTTTTTTGGGCAAAAATGCTTTTTCATCTAATAAACATCAAGGCGTTGGAGATGTTATTCAGACTTGCATGGTCTACAGCTCACATAGCGCCTAGATCATTAGATGATAAGAAAAGCGGGTCAACTTTAGTTCTACTCCAATCGACTTGACGGGTGGGAGGGGGGTTAGGGAGTGGGGGAAGGGGTAGAGCCCTCCCCCCCTTGAAGGAAAAGTTGCGAAGACCCCCCCTTTTGGAGATATGATTATTTTTGTTTTGAACATTTAACAATGAAGTCATCTAAATAAGTGAAAAATTGGTAGGAATGTTACATTAACTGACATCAATTTTAGGGGGAGAAGGAGGGTGGGGGATGGGTAGAGCCACCCACTGAAGGGGAAGTTGCATAAACCCACCCTTTCGAAGATACGATTTTTTTTTTTTAACCAAACTTTTTAAAAATGTTTTTTATTTTAATAATAATGACAATAAAATGTCTTGTTTAGGAATTATTTTTTATTTTATTACTTTCCATTCCTACTACTCTAGCTGATTATATAATTTCTAAGATAAATAGTAAATAACGAAAATCACTGGGTTCGGTTTATGTTTGAACTGCGACAACACCACGCGCGAGCCGAGCGAGCGAAGTGAGCGTGCCACGGCAGAGGCCGGCAAAGCACTAAAAAGGAACACACTTTAACCAAATTCTGAGGTATTGAATTTGGTTGCTACTGAAACTGACAAACTTACATTCTCGTGTTATTTTAAGTGTTTGACATAATGCGTACATGACCTTTAGTGTATGAGCCCATCAACCCAACCATCTCCATATCCTACTCCAGCAAATTTTTAAAAATTTTAATGTTTGTTAATTAAAAAAAAATCATATCTCCGAAAGGGGGGGTTTCTCCAACTTCCCCTTCAGGAGGTGGCTCTACCCATGCCCCCGCCTTCTTCTCCCCTAAAATTGATATCAGTTAATGTACATTCCTACCAATTTTTCACTTATTGATAAATGTTCAACACAAAAATAATCATATCTCCGAAAGGGGGGGTCATTGCAACTTTTCCTTCAAGGGGGAGCTCTACCCCTTCCCCCCTCCCGCCCCTAAAATTGATTGGAGTGGAACTAAAATCGTACCTGAAAAGCTCTAAAGTGTGGAAGAGACTATAATGGCTATATATAAATAACTAGCACTACTAACTAACAGAAGAGACCAAACATTATATATATATATATATTAATTAAAAAGTTTGTTTATAAATAAGCTAATAACTCATTAAAGTGGTTTATTACCACACATTGGCCTAAGCAATAAAACACGGAACGCCGGATCTAAGCTATTAAATTAGCATTATCTATTGTATAGAGACAGAAATTACGCTGCCGGCTCCACTGACTGAACTGAAGGTCATAATTTAAAAGTAAAACACGAATGCATGATTTATGCGAGAGAAGCAGCCGCCACCAGCAACCGGCAACCGTATATATAGACTACATAGCCATAAGTACTAAATAATATTTCTATAGCACGGAGAAGAGAACTACTTCACTGCACTTACCGCGAAATGTTTTATTCTTATCAAGATCAAACTCCAGTCTACCAGATAGTATTTGGCCAGGATAATAGGTCCCATTTTCACTGCTTAACACAATTCGACCGTCGTCGAAACCCATTCTCGTTTGAATTTTATTTTTCGCGAATTCGCGATTAGTGATTAGTCCACTGTCCGTCCCAAAGAGAATATAAATACTATGGTCCGTCCAATCTGGTCCAATCCAAAATATAATACACAGATTACTAAAAGTGTCAGAGAGAGAATGTAATACACCACAGATTACTATATGTGTCAGAGATGTAATACTATACAGTGCCACTAGTATAACTTGGCGGTGGTGGTTTTTGGAACTAATTATTTTAATTGAAACTGTGAGTTTGACGATTGAGAGATTTCCGCGACATTATTGTTGATAAATCTGCTACATTAAAATAGTTCAATAATGCCAAAAGTAATTAAAAGTGGTTTATGAGAAACTGTTATCAAAGTACAAAGTAAGAGCACAGTGGCGCACAGGCACGCCAAGTTATACTTGCCGGACTGTACTTTTTTTCATACTTTCATAGAGTAACTATTTTTATAAGTATATAATACTACGTCAAACGTCAATGTCATTTTTGTCAATCCAATCAAATCCAACCGACTCCACAGATAACACAGATTGTCAGTTGGCAGACTTGGCAGTTGGCATTGGCAAACAGTGGTGCCAGTGCCTGTCCTCAAAAGTAGCCCAAGACAGTTAAAAACGTTTTGTAAAGATTTTTTTTTATTGTGATGCAATTTTGGGTTGGATTGAAAATCGTTTGGCACAAAAATAGGGGAGAGGAGAGGTTGAGGGGGGAAGGAAGGGTCCCCTCTTCCCTTCCCTGCAACTTTCAGAAGGTAATGCATAGTTTGAGTTATGCCTATTGTTTGTTGTGTTGGATTTTGGATTTTTGGTTGGATTTAGAATCGTTGGGCACGAGTTTGATATAAAATGTTGTGGGTATTGGTAGAGGTTTAGTCCTTGATTGTAATACACCACAAGGTAATGCATATTTTACAAGAAAACGATATTAAAGAAATCTAACCTAAACATGTACTAAATCATAAAAACAAAACGCAAATAATAGTACCTAAAGTCCCCTTCACGAGAAGCTATAAATTATGTAAACAAACATCTTTTACTAAGTAAACATTTTATACTGCGAGATAATAATAAATTGACCATATTCAATCGACATGAAATATAGACGGGTTATATGAAAGTAACAACCTATTTAATTTAATCGGATCATATTTTAACGACGCAAAGCGTTATCGTTTGTGTTTCTTGGTACCGGACGCAGGGATTGTAAGCTATCGGGACGCCATTTTGAAATAAACGCGTCATTCGAGTTTCGAATGCGTTCGAGTTTGTTTCATTGCTTTGCATATATCGCGGATCTGGTTGTTATTGTTAATTTTGTTATTGTTTCGTTATCACTTTTTTATTGTTGTTACTTTAATTGTTGCGTTAATTTTATTTTCACAAATTAATTTTTTTTGTTGGTCCTAATGTTGTGAACTCCTGAACACTTGTTTACATAATTTATAGCTTCTCGTGACGGGGACTATAGAGCTAGAGTTAATTATAGTAACTGTTAGAAAATGTTAGTAATATGATTTACCACAGCTACATTTCTAAGAACACCCCATCAGAAAAAAAACTAGGTTTCTTAAAACTTACTTTAAACTTTCGCGATTTGAACACATAGTTATATATATTAGAATACGGGACTTATCGCGCCTAAAACATAATTTTTTATTTAACTCGACGTTTCGACCAAGTTGCATTGATCGCGGTCACGAGACGACTGAAAGTTGTGTGAGTGTCTGCACTGCTATTTATAAGAGAGTTCGTTGGAAACTACCCTCAATTTATAGATTTAAAAACGGGAATTTAACGTGACTTACGCGATGTCGATATAGCGATCGACATATGTTTCGGCCTCATCCGGAGGCCTTCTTCAGGATCTTGAGTGCGGGGCGCTCGCCGGCGCTTTCAACCTCGCACTGCGGGCCGCTGCTCGTGCAGCGCGGGCGGACGGAGCGGGCGGCGGCGGCGGCGGTGGTGGTGGTGTTGGTGGGGGGTGATGATGCGGTGTACATAGTGGAGGCGCGGGATTAGGTTGGAGGGCTTCGTCTTCATCACTGCTGTTTACTTCAGACGTAACCTCATCCAACCGGCAGACGGAACTCAAGGTGTCCTCCTCACTGTTGCCACTGGTGACGTGCTTTCCATGAAGAACGGTTTTCCACGTATGTGTACAAACTACTTTGTACCCCGCAAAATCCGAGAAGCCATTGAGATCAGTCGTCGTCGTAACTTCAACAGAGACAGAGGGTGGTACCTGTCACATACGTGGAAAACCGTTCTTCATGGAAAGCACGTCACCAGTGGCAACAGTGAGGAGGACACCTTGAGTTCCGTCTGCCGGTTGGATGAGGTTACGTCTGAAGTAAACAGCAGTGATGAAGACGAAGCCCTCCAACCTAATCCCGCGCCTCCACTATGTACACCGCATCATCACCCCCCACCAACACCACCACCACCGCCGCCGCCGCCGCCCGCTCCGTCCGCCCGCGCTGCACGAGCAGCGGCCCGCAGTGCGAGGTTGAAAGCGCCGGCGAGCGCCCCGCACTCAAGATCCTGAAGAAGGCCTCCGGATGAGGCCGAAACATATGTCGATCGCTATATCGACATCGCGTAAGTCACGTCAAATTCCCGTTTTTAAATCTATAAGTTTAAAATGAACGTGAGTTTTTATAATACCCTCAATTTATTAGGCGGCGTTCATTCCATACGTGAAGGGAGTGACGGACAAGATCGGTGCTGTACTAAGTAAATACTCTATCAAGACAGTATTAACTCCCTTATCGAAGATATCAACGCAGGTCTGTTCGCCCAAGGATGTGATTCCTTTTCAGATATGGAATGGCATTTATGTTTCCGCAACAAAAATGTCATTCCCATACATTTTGAACTTGCGTTAGCGTGAAGGCAAACAGGAAAATGGATTTTGTCTAGGGGCCCTGGTGTGTATAAAATCGATTGCAGCTGCGGTAAATCGTACATCGGACAGACCAAGCGTACTATTGCAGAAAGGGTCAAAGAACACATCGCAGCTGTTAAAAACCGCCAGGTCAATAAATCTATCACCGAGCACTTACTGGAATCCGGACCGAATCACTGGATCGAACTTCATTACCCTAAGATCCTCTCGACCGACCGCTACTATTACTCACGTATTGTGTGTGAAGCGGTAGAAATAAAAAAGCATCCCAATTTCAACCGGGAGGATGGATTTAGGTTGGCCGCAACTTGGAACCCCGTAATTAGCAAGTGTTCGAATCGAAAATCAAAGCAGCAAAAATCTGCCGATATCGTCAGTGTTGTGTGTCAGTGCGGAAACTCACACAACATTCAGTCGTCTCGTCAAAAAGTAACATAATGTATACTCGTCTCGTGACCACGATCAATGCAACTTGGTCGAAACGTCGAGTTAAATAAAAAATTATGTTTAAGGCGCGATAAGTCCCGTATTCTAATATTTATAACTATGTGTTCAAATCGTGAAAGTTTAAAGTTTACTATGCATTACCTTTTAATATAAGAGTTGCGAAAGGGAAGGGGGACTCTCCCTTCCCCTCTTTCCCCCTCCGCCATCCTGTTCATTGCTAAACGATTATAAATTTATACCATATTATGTGGTTATGATTTAAAGAAAAAGCATAACTTAAAAACTATGCATTACCTTGTAATGAAAGTGGTAGAAAAGGGATGAGGATGACCCTCCCTTCTCCCCTTCACCCCTCCACCCCCCATTTTCGTACATTTCAACCCAATATAGACAATAGGGAATATGCATGTTTTTTTTTGTATATTTTTATTTCACTCACTACATCGATGTAACATAATAAAAAATAAAATACTGCTGGAAATTATCTAATTATTTTTTTAAAATAAATATTTATATATACAAATATTATTTGAGCAGTCATTTCATTTCGCCGGGTTCGAACCCGGTTCCTATTGCGCTTAATCCAATAGTCCTCACCAATCGGCTACATTACTCAATTATAATGTGACAAAATAAGCAAATGCTTTCGTAAACGTCAAATACACTATTAAATAATCTGTGATACAAAAATACTTTCGCGAGTGTGCGTGATCAGTCCTCACGCCACGCTTGTGCATAAATAAAAGTATATAGAGAGTGTATATATACTTCAGATATAGCTGGATAAATTAAAAATGATACGCTTTACTCGGAAAATCATTGTTTTTAGGGTTCCGAACCCAAAGGGTACCAACGGAACCCTATTACTGAGACTCCGCTGTCTGTCTGTCTGTCCGTCTGTAACCAGTGTATCTCATGAACCGTGATAGTTAGACAGTTGAAATTTTCACAGATGATGTATTTCTGTTGCCGCTATAACAACAAATACTAAAACCAAATAAAGTTAAAAATTAAAGGGGGTCCCCATACAAGAAACATGTTTTTACGGCATTTTACTATAACGCCATCTATGAACGTTTGACTGTATTAATTATATTAATTACCTATGTGTTTAGTTAGACTGTTAAAATTTTCACAGATGATGTATTTCTGTTGCCGCTATAACAACAAATACTAAAACAGAATAAAGTTAAAAATTAAAGGGGGTCCCCATACAAGTAACGTGTTTTTTCGGCATTTTACTATAACGCCATCTATAAACGTTTTCACAGAATAAGGAATAGTACAAGTCCGTGTTCCCAACGTGGTACTAAATGGGTGACCACAGTGGTATGTTTCGGCCGTGGCCCAAATCATCCCCGGCCAAAGAGATATTGCCAATCGGTTCACCGAGTTACGACATAATGTTCGGTCCCAGCTTGAGATATTTTCGTTATGTAGATTGGACTAGGGCCAGTTCAGCGCCTCGTCACAGTATTGTCTTCCATTTTTAGCCAAGTAAGATTCCATATTAGTTCACACCTTCGCTTAACATCAAGTGAGATAGCAGATTGTCTGTCAGGCAGGAATAATATTGATGTCACGCCATAGGCATGAATTTTCGAGCCTTTTTTTTATATGTTATAGGCTACTTTATATGTTATAGGCGTTTGACCACTATCTCACCGTGAACGTACCGGCTGTTGTTCGCGAGTATTTAGATCGCGAGATCTTCTACGATAACATGACCCGCCCTAGGATGATGGATTATAATCCATCATGACCCATCAGGACCCACCCCTCCATAATTCAAAAATGTTTGAAAGTATTTACAACGCATCACCACGCATGTGTGCGTAATGGTACTTCCGGTTCCGCGACACTGCATACATAATTAATTATCTCATAATTATGAACGTACTTTGTACCAACCAACACTGCAAAAGTTTCTTTGAAGATTATAAGCAATACTTTCGTTAAGTTAGGTTGGCTACAAAGTACGTTTATAATTCGGGTATCAACAATCTAGGGAAGTGCCTACTCTTGTATCGTAGTTACAACTACATACAAACTCTTTCGTAAGGATGTGACTACATACATTAAAACATTAATTTGGAGGGGCGGGCCATGTTATCGTAGATCTCTACTTCGGATATGCTCCGACCAGGTTTCAACTTAATACGTAGGTCATCTTCTGGGAGCGGCTAGGATGGCGGCAACGCACGTCGTTTCGCCCGCGCTTCCCAGCGCAACTGACTTACGTATTAAGTTGCGTTGAAACTGGTCGGAGCATATCCGAAGTAAATACACGCGAACAACAGCCGGTACATTCACGTTAAAATGAATAATTTTCGCGAAAACTTTCAAACTAAAACTATCTCACCTGTTGGTAAGTGATGATGCGGTCGAAGATGGTAAACACGCTAGGCCTAGAATGGGAACTTGCTCTCAAGGCACGTATTATTATCTTTTCTATGCTCAAGGATAGCTGCCGGAACAGATTAGATGTTTGGCGACAATTTTTCTAACTTAAGGGTGGCAGCTGGCCAGGCGGTCACTAGATAGTGTCCTACCACCATACGGGGGGGTTGTTGGTTTCTTAACGATGTTTTCCTTCACCGGAGGGCCACTGTGAGTAGCTCACATAAATGTTTCGATAGAAAAATCCATTCGTACACGGCGGGTTTTGAACTCAGTGCCGCGGCATCAAAGCCGACCGTTCTCCGGATTACGCCACCGGGCCCTCATAGCATAGAAAAGATAATAATACTACGTATAGAACGGACACTCTGTTCCCCCCACCAATTCCGGGCTTCCTCACCCCGCCACCGACTCTGGAGCTGTCGAGGAGCTGCGCTGAACAAGGACGCCACACGCGTACGACTATAGAACAATTACTACTCACGGAGAGAAGAACATCAACTTCATACATTTATGTTGGGACCAGTAGACACTGGAGGTTCAAATTTACGTAGGTTCTTATTACGTAGGTATATAATAAACACTTAATTATATTAGTATACCTACCTACATATTCGTATTTTAGAATTCATTTTCATAAATGAAACAACGATATATATATACTCGTGAGTAAATAACGCTTAATTTGTAAAATATTTTAAAAAACTTTCACGTTTAAACTTTTTTATAACACAGCAATTGGGAACTTGATGTAGGTACGTAGTATTTATATTCTCTTTACTTAATGTCGCTCTAACGTGCGAGCAAGACACACGACATTGTTTCTTACAGCTCTGGCTGGCCGCCCAACACAGAATAAAAAATAGTTACTGTGGTGCAGTTTGTTTTATGCAAGTCGACTGGACCTGGAGATGATGGTTTACGAAATAGCGATTAATATTTTTAGTGTTAAAAGCTTTTTGGGTAAGTGTACAAAAAATATTCATACGGTCAGTACGTCGTACGTATGTACGAAGTAACTATTATATAATCTGTGATACGGTGATTACGGGCGACAACCTTAGACATCACGCACACAAATGCACTTATAGAAAAACGACCCGTGTGTAGTGTCTGTGTCGGTGTCACAGTGTCGGTCGTTAAAACGCTAGTTTGTATGGAGATTTAGCGAGTGTCCGGGGTGTGCTCATAGTAAAGAGTCTGCAGGATTTTACACTTACAGGATTACAGGTTACTAATAAATGAAAACAAAATTATTACGCAGCAATATGTCTTTATTTATTTTGCACATTAATACATATAGTTATAAAAATATAAAATTATGAATGACCGGCACTATATTTTTAAGGTTAACAATAATGTCACTAAGTAACATTTTAAACATAGGGTAGTATTATTATCTTTTCTATGACATAGGCGCTCAATACAATTAACCTAAAAATATTAATAAAACGGTAGATATAAAAATATTAACTAGGTAAAGAGTATTACTTAGTAATTGTATTACATATACGAATATTAAGGTACGATTTTTGTAGGGTTCCCTAACCCTATTACTGAGACTTAGTTGTCCGTCCGTCCGTCTACCCGCATTTAACTGTGGTGGTAGGTAGATACTTGAAATGTTCACAAAGTATGCATTACTGGGGGATTCAATAACAAATACGTACTAAAAACAAAATAAAATTTAATATTAAGGGGGATCCCCATACACAAAACATGTTTTCGCGCTGTTTTTTGTTTGAACTTATGAACCATAATAGATAGACTTGCAATCTTCACAAAGTAGGTATATATTACTGTGGCCGCTATAACAAGAATTATAAAAACAGAATAAAGATACAAATAAAAACCATGTTCAATCTCAAAAACTGTAATAGATTGGTATTTGCTCGTAGTGTGTATAATAATGGTTGCTATAACATCAAATAATAAAAATTAAAGGGGGTCCCTATAAAAATTATTTATATAATTAATTAAAACTTCCATCATTCACTTTACTAAAATAAAATTACAACAAAACGTAAAGAATATCTATAAAAACTGAGAATAAATATCACAAAATATTTATTCACTTAAAAAGAATATTAAAGTCAGTCTTAACGTATTTCGAAAATTTCTAAGTTTTACTACATTGTTACACACAATCCAAAATTACATCGTACCGACGGGATTGGAACCCGCACCTCCTTGGGACAGATTCCTTCAAGATTTCAACATTTCAAGATCTAAGTATTATATTAACAATTAGTCTCTACTGTGCTAGATTAGTAAAATAAAATATAACAGTATCAAAAATTAAAATCTTTTAAATTCTTAAACTATTTAGGTACAATAAAAACAACGATTACATTCAATATTCAGCTAACAAGGTAAATATATATGTAGTATATGTATTATGCTTACATCTATCTCATTTACTTATAAGTTATGTGCTTTATATACTTTTATAAAACTATTCTAAGAAATATAGTAAGACTAGTCTACGGTGTCTTGAAAATATTAAAAAGTAAACGTATATTATTAACCGACTTCCAAAAAGGAGGAGGTTCTCAATTCGTCTGTATTTTTTTTAATGTATGTTACGCGATTACTCCGGCAATCGTGAGCCAATTCAAATAATTACTTTTTTAATTGGGTGAAAATTAAAGTAAATTTCCAAGGTGGCTCCATTGTAATTACGTGGAGATCTGATTAGTATCTCCAGAGATATGTCGATAAACATCTCAACTTGTTCCTGAAACTAACTCGCGCGGCATGGAAGTCGGTTGTTTTAGTTTTTAAACTATCATCAATTCATATATCAGTCCATACAATTCATAAACAAATAGGCACAAATTTAGGCGTTCTTTTTAAATGTTTGGCCTTTTTGCAAATTTGGCGCGTTTTTGTAAGCACCATTTTTAAAATTAAGTCTTATAATAATTAAATAACAGTTATAATATACTTACATTCTTCGAGCATTTACCAATGCAGATGTTTACGCAAGGCGTACCCCTCTGCTGGCCATATAGCCATTTTTGGCCATATGAGCGTGCGTAACTACGCTGTATTTTTAATACTGTGTGCGTGTTTCAAGCTAGTGTGCGGGATCGTTACAGTGAGTGATTTGTGTGTTTGCAATGCGTGTTTACCTCGTCCCCCGTAAGTATCGGCAGAAAAAAATGTTTGCGGATTATAACGTTAACATCTCCATTGGTAAATGCTCGTAGCTTACATTACATGGAAGATTGTACAAGGACAACATTCATAACGTTCCTACATATTCAATAGTCGCCTGTAGTTGTAAGAAACATTTTTTGATTACACACTATTTTAGAACAATTTTTGTTTTTAGTCGACTCCAGGGGCCAGTTTCCATCCAGGGAAAAAATTCTAGCGCGCCTTTTACAACTAAACAAAAAAAGAGAAGGTTCTGAATTCGTGTGAAGTTTTTTTTAATTTTTGTTATCTGAGAACTCCCGTCATTTAGTCTTATTGTATTTTTAACGAGATCCTAATAAGTATCTCTAAAGAGATATGGATGGAGATGATCTGAAGAAAGATATAGAGATATCTTCATATCTTTCTGAAGCTCAAATTTAGTACTGAAAATGACTAGCGCGGCATTTAAAGTATGTCTTTTGGTTTTGTTAACAATCTTATTGACGTTACTGAATAAAGGACTGTACTATACTGCCTTTAAGTACATACACAAAGAAAGTAATAAATAAAAAAAGAAGCTTTATAATATTTGCGTGGAATTTTATACTTTTAAATGCAACACTGATACAGTCCTTCATTCAGCGATATCTAAAAGTGCGCGAGAGTTTTTCTCTCTGGTGGGAATTGACTCTAAACACCCCTATAGACTCACGGCCTGAAAACGGCCGAGAAGCGTGAATGTGAGAGGTTGTCTCTGTCTCTTTCTCGCGCTCGTCTGTTCTCCGATCGGTGTTATAGTCCCCCGCCCGTCTAGTATTTAATGCCGCTTTAAAGGATTTCTCGGACAAAAACAGAAGTGAGAAACTTCGTGAACGATAATTATGGGATTTTATTTAGACTTTTCGCCGTGACTTCTGGCCGTAAGTCTAAAGAGGGTAGGTATAACAGTAAGCGGGGTAATATTTCACAAGTAAAGTCTGTGCAAAAAGAGAACCGTCGTACAAATTGAGGTCGCGTCGGTCGTTTTAATTTACTGTTTTTGTTGCATTGAAAACACTGCTGTCATTAATAGTAAGAATAAAAATGTTTGATACTTGGTAGGTATGTACCTTCCTTCGCCACGCCACGACGGTTCTCTTTTTGCACAGACTCTACGATGAGGGCATGGCACTTTCATTTGTTAATCAAGTGGTTTATGTTTATAGCTTCTTGACTTTAAGGGCCATTTTGATATATAGGATAGGATAGGATACTTTAATAACAAATCTGACAGATTTTTGACAACTTTTACATGGCTTCATCTGTCAGATAATTATCTGAACCTTTATCAGTCACCGGCCCTAATTCTCTTAATATGGGAATTTTGAATATAAAGAATATGTGGTCATTGCACTTGTCTACGAAGGACAAGGCTATTTTAGATTAATTTGTAAAATGTAACTTATATCCAGTCTTAATTGAAAATGGGATACGGTGGAGTATTCTCTGCCGGAGGTTCTGTGGAAAAGATTTTTTTATTGATCACATTTACATACATAAAATCACGCCTTTTTCCCGTTGTGGCAGGCAGAGACTACTTCTTTCCACATGCTACGATCCTGACATACATCTTTCGCTTCTTACACTTTCATGAGCGCCTTCATACATGTTCAAAATATTGGTTGTAAGACAGCTAGAAGGGTTGATAACTTAAAAAATATACATGTATGATCGATTCCAGAATTAAAAAAATATGATATTGATAAAAACCTGCAGAATATTCAACTTGTCACCAATATACAGCAGACATTTTGTATATGGGCTCATACGAAAAGAAAATCTCAATGAATAGATAATAGACTAGGCAACGCCTCGTGGCTTCACCCGCCTAGTTCCCGTACCCGTGAGAATACGGGGATAAAATATAGCCTATGTTACTCGCCGATAATGTAGCTTTCCATTAGTGAAAGAATTTTTGAAATCGGTTCAGTAGTTATTAAGTTAAATCGCAACAAACACAAATAAAATCATTCCACTTTATAATATTTGTTTAGATAAATCGGTCGAGAACGTTTTTTAAATTAAATTGATTGCTGAGTTTTAGTGACTTTTTAACCGACTTCAAAAAAAAGGAGTAGGTTTCTCAATTCGCGGATAACTTCGTCGTTTATGAACCGATTTTGATTATTCTTTTTTTGTTGGAAAGAAAATGTCCCAAGTGTGGTACCATGTTAATTTTATCGAGGTCTGATTAGTATCTCCAGAGATATGGAGATAAACCTCTCAAAATTGGTTCTGAAAACTAATAACGCGGCATTGAAGTCGGTTCTTTTTTAGTTTTTAGTACCCAAAGGGTAAAACGGGACCCTATTACTACGGCTCTGCTGTCCATCTGTCTGTCTGTCTGTCTGTCCGTCTGTCACCAGGCTATAGCTCATTAACCGTGATATTTAGACAGTTGAAATTTTCACAGATGTGTATTTCTGTTGCCGCTAGAACAACAAATACTAAAAACAAAATAAAGTTAAAAATTAAAGGGGGTCCCCATACAAAAAACGTGTTTTTAAACGCCATCTATCTAATTAGTTTCGGCAAAGTGATATAGATGGCGCTATTAAACGAGCCCCGTCTTTCTAGATCGCGACCAAACCAAATATTCTTGGTAATATCAATTAATCAAATATATGAGGTTGAAACTCTGTTATGTTTCGTATTGTACGGAACCCTCCCTAAGTGTGCGATAGGAGACGCGATGCTGACTCGCACTTGGCCAGTTTTATTTAAACGATATTATTAAGAGAAGTATGCTAGATTCCAACATTTCTAACATAGTTCATCCACTCTTTCTTCAGTCTTTCTTTTCCTAGAGGAATAAAATTTCATATTCATCACCTTACTATTCTTTTTTTTTAAATATCATATAGGCACCTGTTGCTAAGTGATGATGCGGTCGAATGGTAAGCACGCTAGGCCTAGAATGGTAACTGGCTCTTAAGGATAGCTGCCGGAACACATTAGATGTTTGACGACAGATTTTCTGACTTGAGGGTGGTAGCTGGCCAGGCGGACACTAGACAGTGTCCTACCACCATGCAAACGTGGTCTTTACTCCTCATGTCATGAGAAACACAGGAATACTTTACACATTATTATGAAAGTTTGATTGCTTACTGTTTTCTTCAGTCGGTGAAGGCGCCGAGGGAGCGCTTGCGGCTGTAAATGCGTTAGATGGCTGAAACACAAATAAGATCGCTTAAAAAACTAAAAGAACCGACTTCAAATGCCGCGCTATTAATTTTCAGTACCAAGTTTGAGGTGTTTATCTCCATATCTCTGGAGATACCAATCAGATCTTGATGAAATTACTATGGTAATTACTATGCAAAAACGAGCAAAAAATCACGTTTGTTGTATGCGAGCCTGCTTAAATATGTATTTTATTCTGTTTTAAAGAAATACATCATCTGTGAAAATTTTAACTGTCTAACAAGGACGGACAGATAGATAGACAGGCGGACAGCGGAATATTAGTAATAGGGTCCCGTTTTTCACCTTTAGGGTACAAAACTCTAAATAAACTGGCCAAGTGCAAGTCGGACTCGCACTCGTAGGGTTCCGTACCACACTACAGTATTTTATAAGACCGAGCAAAAAATACCACTATCATTTTTCGCCAGCAAAAAATAATAATAAACATTTTATTTCTTATAACGCCATCTAACGTCTAACAAAGGTGTTAGGGATCGACATTTCAATATAACGCCATCTATGGGACGTTTACCTAACTAAGCGTTCATAGATGGCGTGAAATGCCGAAATAAACACGTTTCTTGTATGGGGACCCTCTATTATTTTTAACTTTATTCTGTTTTTAGTATTTGTTGATATAGCGGCAACAGAAATACGTCATCTGTGAAAATTTCAACTGTCTAACTATCACGGTTCATGAGATACAGCCTGGTGACAGACGGACAGACAGACAGACAGACAGACGGACAGCGGAGTCTTAGTAATAGGGTCCCGTTTTTCACCCTTAGGGTACAAAACTCTAAATAAACTGGCCAAGTGCGAGTCGGACCCGCACAAGTAGGGTTCCGATTAAACAAAATTTGCCCGAAAAATAAAGTACAAAGTACATCGACAATATAAATACCGTGTCAATACTAAACATGCTTATTTACTACAACGCCATCTAACGAATGTCTAACGAACTTCTAACGCCAACTAAGTGAACGTTAACACTAGAGATGCGCCGTATAGTGGTTTCCGAATGACCGAATACCGAATATTATTCGGTTTAACCTTTACCGAAACAGATATTCGGCTGAATTATTCGGTTTACCATTACATTGTTTTGCCGCGTAACCAAGTTCTAGCATGTGCGTTACGTGCCGCTGCTGTTTAGATTAGGAACTTGGATGGATTTAAATTGAGGTTTATAAAAATGTTGATTTTAAGTTTAAAAATATATGTTGATTTAAAGTTTAAAAATAAATATTGTTGCGAGATTTAAATTAAATGTTGATTTAAGGCTTAAAATAAATGTTGACTATACCGACTAACTATAGGTTAAGAAGTAAATATGTTTTCTTTGACTAATAATATAACATAAGTCTTATATAAGAAGTTTTGTCTTTTAGTTCTACACCTTGGCTACATGAGCCAAGAAAATAGAAATGCTTGAACCGAATATATTTGGCAACAAAACCGAATAATTTGGCAGAATACAAATAATGGAAAAGATGCCGAATACGCTGAATACCGAATACCAAACGAATATTCAGCGCATCTCTAGTTAACACAAAAAACCAGTGTTTTTCAAAGTGTGGGTTGCGCTACTCGCGAACCCCTGGGGGGTCGCAAAGCCTCTAAAGGGTGTCGCGAAGCCTCAGTAAAAGAAAAAAACAAAGTTTAAAAACAAACTTTTAAAGAAAATATTAATTAAAGAGTGAGTAAAGTAGGTGTTTGGACTGAGAGTGCTTATAACTTTTGGCTTAAAAGAAAATATGTAATTTGTTTCCTGTAGGCCACACGAACAAAACCGCGGGTAGAAGCTAGAAATATAACAAAATACAAATTATAAACAGTGCAAGTAGGTCGATTTTTTTTCATACTAAGGGGGTCGCGTCGCGTCATGAAAAAGGTTGAGAAACACTGGTAAACAATCGTACATAGATGGCGCTATAGTAAAAACACGTTTTTTGTATGGGGACCCCCTTTAATTCTTAACTTTGATCTGTTTTTAGTATTTGTTGATATAGCGGCAACAGAAATACGTCATCTGTGAAAATTTCAACTGTCTCACTATCACGGTTCATGAGATACAGCCTGGTGACAGACGGACAGACAGACAGACAGACAGACGTACAGCGGAGTCTTAGTAACAGGGAGAGAATATCTCCCTACTCTCGCGCCTCGGAGACTAGACAATTTTTCACCCTTAGGGTACAAAACTCTAAAAAAAGAACTTCAAACGTCGCTCTAGTCATTTTCAGTACCAAGTTTGAGGTGTTTATCTTCATATCTCTGGAAATTAAAATAGGACCACCTGGGAAGTAACTAAACCATTTCAAACAAAAAAAAAGAATTTTCTGAATCAGTTCAGGCGTCTAAGAGTAATCGGTGAACTGACACAATAACATTTAAAAAAAATATTTCAACGAATTGATAACATCCACCTTTTTTGTAACGTCGGTTAAAAATAGTGACTTACTTGTGGCATTGCGCTAGGCGGTAACATCGGAACAGCTACGGCCGACACGTTGGTCCCGATGAAGCCAATGTTACCAGTCTTCAGTCCCGTCATACCATGGCTAGGATAGGGAGAGTTAGACATATTCCCTGATCCTGGGTAAGGATTGGGCCCAACATTAGGAGATCCAGAGTAAGGCTGATCGGTTACTGCTGGAGTAGGGTATGGCGGATTGGGGCCAACGCTTGGCGAACTATTGAAAGGTTGACTGTTTACGTTTGGAGAGGTTGGATATGGAGGGTTGGGCCCAACATTAGGAGATCCAGGGTTAGGCTGATCGGTTACTGCTGGAGTAGGGTATGGCAGATTGGGACCAACGCTTGGCGAACTATTGAAAGGTTGACTATTTACGTTTGGAGAGATCGGATATGGAGGATTGGGCCCAACATTAGGAGATCCATGGTTAGGCAGATCGGTTACTGCTGGAGTAGGGTATGGCAGATTGGGACCAACGCTTGGCGAACTATTGAAAGGTTGACTATTTACGTTTGGAGAGATCGGATATGGAGGATTGGGCCCAACATTAGGAGATCCATGGTTAGGCAGATCGGTTAATGCTGGAGTAGGGTATGGCGGATTGGGGCCAACGCTTGGCGAACTATTGATAGGTTGACTATTTACGTTTGGAGAGATCGGATATGGAGGATTGGGCCCAACATTAGGAGATCCAGGGTTAGGCTGATCGGTTAATGCTGGAGTAGGGTATGGCAGATTGGGGCCAACGCTTGGCGAACTATTGAATGGTTGACTGTTTACGTTTGGAGAGATTGGATATGGAGGATTGGGCCCAACATTAGGCGAGGTTTGCATTTGATTGGACACTGGAGTTGTCGGATACGGAGCATTACCTGCAACGGTCGGATAAGGTGGGGAATTGGAACTGACAATCTGTCCAAATGGTTGGTTTGTTGCATAAGGCGAATTTGAATTCATAAACGGGGAATTTGTACCGGAATCAGTAACAGGGCCTGTGGTATTTAAATTGTTGGGGTACGGTGGGGTAGTATTCGGGTAAGGGGTGACATTAGGGTACGGGGTGACAGTAGGATAAGGTGGGCTCGCATTAAACCCTAAAGTTGGCTGATATTGGCCGCCATTATTAGACACCGGCTGGTTGATAATGGGTGTCATTGGGTAGTGGGTGACACCTTGGGCGTTTTGTGCGCTTTCGAAATTCGCTTTGGGAGGATATTGGAGGGGGGCCAGAGGGATGGTGCCGATGAATATAGGGTGGGTGTCGCTGTCATCCGGGTGACAACCTGCCGTATCTATCTCAACCTGCCAATAGATTGAAAGAGTTTCTATAAGTGATATTATTGAGTTACAATTGGTGATATTATTCAGTTACAATAGATGATATTGTTGAGTTACAATAGATGATATTGTTGAGTTACAATTGGTGATATTATTGAGTTACAATAGATGATATTGTTGAGTTACAATAGATGATATTGTTGAGTTACAATTGGTGATATTATTGAGTTACAATAGATAATATTGTTGAGTTACAATAGATGATATCGTTGAGTTACAATTGGTGATATTATAGAGTTACAATAGGTGATATTATTGAATTATAATAGATGATATTATAGAGTTATAATAGATGATATTATTGAGTTATTCGGCCCTGAGGACCAGTTCCTATTCTATGCTTAGCGTGCAACCCTCGACCACATCGTCACTTATCTACAGATGAGATAAAGACAAACTTTGTAAGAAAAATTGTGTTCAAATACTCTAGTATTTAACTACTTGAAGAACTTTTTTGTGGAAATTATATATAACACATATAATTATTTACTTTCCCCGTTTAATTTAAGTTGAGTTGGTAGAAGTGTCACAAGTATGGGTGCGTTTTTTTAATGATAAAAGGTAACAGGATAAGCACGACGCTCGCCTGATGGTAAGCGATGACGTCTACTTATTACAGATACAGCAACATGCAAAATTCTGGACATACAGAATTTTGCATGTCACTGCAGTGCACCTGTTACCTCGAGACATAAAAATGTTAAGTCACACATGCCCTGTAATTTTATTTGACACATTGCTATTCAAACCAAAAAAACATGCTTATTTTACGAATTCATTGGTAATGTGGTGGTACAGCCCCAGGCCGACTAGCAGAAGTCTTTATGGTAGAAGACTTCTGCTAGTGGTACTTATAGCTAGACAATGCGTTAACGTTAACAGTATGAAAATAATTTATGATCGTACAAAACGAAAAAAAAACGACTTCACATGCTGCGATAGTCAAAATAGCCAGTAGTATCATGTCGTCAATGTATACAAATGCATATTATGTCATCAAGGTATGCAATGAGATTGATATGTTAATATCCATATCTCCGGAGATAATTGTCATACGTCGATAAAATTTAAATGGCACCAAACGGGAGGCATTATCTCTAAAACATAAAAAGAATTTTATATTAAAAGAAGAAAAGAAGAAGTAAATAAGAATTATATATTTCAAATCGGTCAAGATTTGACAGAGTTCTATGGTAGCAAACATTAAAAAAAACAGTCAAATTGTTCTCAATTTGACTGTTTTTTTTTAATGTTTGCTGTTTGTTTGTGAAGTCTTTTAAAAAAGTGTGGTGTGGTTTAAAAAAAACTAAGATGCAAGTGAAACTTTTTGTTTATGTGTAGCTATGGTAGCCAGAGGTGGGTCGTAATCGGTTTTTCGCGTAACTAGTTATACGTGGTTTCATGATTGCGCGTAAGCAGTTTTAAAAAAGCTTATTTTAGTAACCGGTTATTTCTACACAGCACACATATAGAGATATTTCGGAAAACAGTTTTACACGCGTTATAAAATTGATGCTGTTTAATATTACGTTACAAAGATACGAAAGCAATAAAAAAATAAATAAAAAAGTAAATTCGCATTATTTCGGTAATACATTGTTTTGATTTTATTCACTATTTCGTGAATAATCTTTAATGTTATTAGCTTGTACACAGTTAGTCACAGCACATAGCCGCACAAAACTGCATACGCCAAATCTAATAACCATTTTGCATTACGTTTTTGAGAAAAGGAACGTTTCTTATCACAAAACTGCTTACGGAAAATAACTGCTTACTTTTGATCCGCAAACTACGTATACAGTTATTAGCCTCGTAAGCAGTTTCTAGAACCGCTTACGTTAAATAGCGCCCACCACTAATGGTAGCTAGCTACTATGACATCAGTTGACATGACACATTAGCATATATACAAATATGGCTGCGGAAGCGACCGCCAATCACAGCTAAGCCTAAATGTCATACATCATATCCACCAATCAATCAAGCTAAAGCACCGGCTGCAAGCTGTAATGCGACATGCGATAAATGGACGAAAAAGTTTTAAGCGATGTCATAAAAATTTCAAATATTATGTTTCTTTATGTATTACACACTTTATATTTTTGTACACACAATTCAAAATGTCATTAATTAATTTAATTTCGTCGTATTGATAGGATCGTACTGTGGCTTAGTTGGTTACAGCGCCTGGGCAAGTTTCCCAGGAGGTGTGAGTTCGATCCCGTCGGTACGATGACATTTTGGATTGTGTGTAACAATGACAAAAAATGTTTATTATCCAAAACTAAGTACAAAATCAATACTGTACGTTCAGATTACACAGTGGTACCGACAACCATTTAGTAGAGAATTCTATGAAATCCAAACTAGGCTCGAGGCCTGTATCTAGGATTTCTCTAGGATTAAAGTTTCATGCCCGTTTGCACTAAACTTAAGAATCGTTTAAGATTTTAAAATATCTCAATTAAAGCAACATCGGAAATCAAACATTCAAAATATATCATGCAGATAGGCTAATAATCCTATATTTCGAGATTTTGGTGGCCGGATTTGTATATTTTGTGATATTTTGACAACATATTTTGATGATTCTTTGTGATATTTTTCGGTAGCCAGGTTTGTGTATTTTGTGATATTTTGACAAGCTAAGGCAATTCTTAAGTTTAGTGCAATCGGGTAGGTATAAGTTTAAAAAGGTCAAGTAACCTTAAAGTAGTAGGTGTCAGAGATGAACCGACAGGAGTTGAAGTTGAAAACATCCATGTCTGGCAACTCCATCTCCACGGTCCACTTCCTGGTGGTGTGAGCTGGGACGGGGCCCTTCTTGATCACCGCCACCGTGTCTTTGTAGCTGCGTTCATCGGGCTCCCTCTCAGCTGTGAATGTTCGCGTCTGGACGGACCGAATACACAACATTCTACATTACGGAAACTTGACAACCTGACTAATGAAGTCTTTATAGTAATGCAAAAATTGATACCTTTTTTTACATATGTAGTACCTATATAATTTAATTAAGATCGTTAACAAAACGAAAAAACCGACTTTACACGCCGCGATAGTCATTTTAAGTACTAAGTTATTTCCGGAGATACTTCTCAGATCCCGATAAAAACAGGAAGCATACTCTGTCGAACAAAAAAAAATCTTCTAAATCGGTTAAGATTTGACGGAGTTCTGAGGTAACAAATATAAAAAATGAAAGATATTTACAGTCGAATTGAAAACCTCCATTTTTGCGAAATCGGTTAAAATAACAATGTTCGCATGGAGGTAGGGCACTGTCTAGTGTCCGTCGGGCCAGCTACCATCCTCAGGTTAGAATATCTGTCGCCAAACATCTAATGTGTTCCGGCAGCTATCCTTGAGAGCCAGTTCCCATTCTAGGCCTAGCGTGCTACCATCCTCGACAGCATCATTACTTACCAACTGGTGAGATAGTCGTCAAAAGCTAGCCTATACAAAAAATGTTTCTAAAATAAACGCTAAACTTAAGAACAAACGGCGGTCTTATCGCTAAATAGCGTTACAGACAACCGTTAATTGCTAGGTACTATCTTATTATAAGTAGAGTGCAAGAAAAACATCTTAGTTCATTCTAATAAAAATAAACTGGCCAAGTGCAAGTCGGACTCGCACTCGTAGGGTTCCGTACCACACTACAGTATTTTATAAGATCGAGCAAACAATACCACTATCATTTTACGCCAGCAAAAAATAATAATTATTAAACATTTTATTTCTTATAACGCCATCTAACGTCTAACAAAGGTGTTAGGAATCGACATTTCAATATAACGCCATCTATGGGACGTTTACAAAACTAAGCGTTCATAGATGGCGTGAAATGCCGAAAAAAACACGTTTCTGTTATGGGGACCCTCTATTATTTTTAACTTTATTCTGTTTTTAGTATTTGTTGTTATAGCGGCAACAGAAATACATCATCTGTGAAAATTTCAACTGTCTAACTATCTCGTGAACGAGATATAGCCTGGTGACAGACGGACAGACAGACAGACAGACAGACAGACAGATAGACAGACAACAGACAGACAGACAGACAGACAGACAGACAGGGTCCCGTTTTACCGTTTGGGTACGGAACCCTAAAATCATTCTACATTACGAAAAAATGATAACGTGACGTAGGATTAATTAAGCATTTGGGTTTCCGTTTAGACAGTTAATTATAGTTGTTATAATACAGCTTGATCTCCGCAACAGTGACATTTACATAGAAGATTGACATTTTTAGAGTTGGGATAATGGTGGAAAAAATCTATTATCAAACAATGTTGTAATGAAATCGAATGAGTAGTTGTAGGTGAGAAATTGGATTTTACGTAAGTAAATAAAATCAAATTTCTCACCTACAACTACTACAATTTAAGATATAGTATGTAAACATGTAAATAATATTAATTAAATAAGTTATAATAATGTTACGATAGTATTTATCGACGTTTTTTTTTTATGACACTATTATCGATGCTAATGTAACATACAATTGGGTTTAATTTAATTACATATATAAAAATTTATAAATTAAGTTTATTTAAAATATCGTTAGTATAAACTATCGATATTTTAAATAAAACTATCTAAAACTCTGTGGTCGCGATCATTCGTCGCCCATCACTAATCGGCATGCCCATAAAGTATGACATTGACAGGTGGACGGTACTATTAAGAAATTTAGTACTTCATAGGCGTGATTTTTCTGACAGCTGTCACAGAGATCAAGCTATATTATAACAACTATAATGCATCGATCGATTGACTCATTGTACAAATAAATCTCGGCGCATCCATGACAGATGAACACTGATTCATTTAAAATGCATTAGACTGATTCAATGCGCATATAATTTTACTAACCATCTGGGTGTAACTGATTATAGCACGACGTGTAGCAAGCAAGCGTAGTAGTGAGGGTTTATGTCACACTGACAGCTATAAAATAACATACGATACTCGTGACATAAGTTGTCTATTATTGCACGGCGTAGCACCCTCGCTGCGATCGGGTGATAACTTCACGCCGTGCAATAATAGACTACTTAAGTCACACGTATCACAATATACTATTAATTCAAGCAACTATCAAAGACAATGTGGAATATAAACTTACCTTTTTAAATGACAGCACGATTCTGTCGATTATTACGGAGCTAGTATTGGTACAGGCGACCTCAATCGGTATGATTTGTTTGGGAACGAACCCAGCTGCCGGGATCTTGACTATAGTCTCAGCGCGGCCCAAGCCCATGCACCAGCAACAGAATAACTGCTCGAATTCAAACTCTATTGGCTCCTGTGGAATGTGTGTTTTGGTTTGACACGAGGATATTGAAAGTCTTTCTAGATGTAAGGACTTCTGACTTAAGATAAGGTCAAAGTCAATGATATATATGGAGCCAAGGTCAAACTATCTACGACGCTAAGGGCAGTGTTAAGCCTATTAAACTCTTGCTTTGGTCACAGTAAATGCAGTAATTAGCTTCCTGTAAGGTGAATTTATGTTTGATACTGAGATTATTACAAACATATTTGTAAAGTTCGATGTACGTTCGATGACCGCGATGAGGCCAAGGACGATTACGTGCAAGGTCGCAACTACAAAATTTTTACAAAAGTTTTCCATAGTGTTTGTATGAAAAACAAAATTATCTTTGCGGTCGCCATATCTCTAAAACTGCTGACTGTATCTCGTTCAAACCAATTTTCGTTGTTAGTTTTTATTGAAATCTACAGCATATTTTTTTTTTAGATTTTTCACTCCCATACTTTAAAAGTTAGAAGGTGGGGACACACATTTTACCACTTTAGACGCGCCTATCTTTCAAATGATTGACTTTGAGAAAAAATGATTTTTGATACCTCAATGTCATTTTTAAAGATCCATATCATATCCATAGACACGTATAGGTTTGAAGAATTTTTTTTTCAGTTCCATGTATGGGAAGCACCCCCCCCCCTTAAACTTTTATATTTTTTATTTTTGTAAAAAAATCGGAAAGCGGTTCACAGAATAGGTTCCGTTTTTTGCCATTCGGCTACGTAACCCTAAAAAGCAGAGCCCTAGTCTTACATACCTTACAGCCAGGAATAGTATTCAAATCAATGGGCGCATTGACGTAGAATAGCTCAGTCATTGTCTGGTCCAATTTGAAAACTCTATCGACGGTGACTTTGACTTTGTACTGAATGTTGCCATCATTGGCCGTGAAGGAGGAGGGACAGTGGGGTGGGATCTGTGTCTCGAATGGGAAGACGTGTCGCCCTGGCTGAAGAGTGTGCTCACCTAAAACATTGAAAGCATAAAATTATTAATATACTGTTACATCGCGTCGTCGAGTCGCGATGTTTCGCCAAGCTTCTCGAACAAAAATACCGTGGGAAAGAATAGACTAATTAGGGGCTATAAACACCCGACCCGACCGTCATAAATGTAACCTTCCGGGAATTCAGACCCTAGTCAATGTACCTAGTTTTGTAGTTAAGATTGAACCTTATTCATAAGTAGTTAGAGATCAAATTAGCACGTATGGTAAAGTTGTTTACATCAGATGCTCAAAGGAAAGCCGCCCCTTTTGTTTGTGATTTTTATTGAACGTCTTTTGTCTATTGTTTCGAGTCAATACTGGAAAGTTCTGTAGAAATATTCTCGTCCTATATAAGACGTTGAAACCGCGGCTTGAGTCAGTCTTTCTCTGGAAGCGACAGTGTAACTATCTAAGCGCGGATAGCGACCAAGTGATCGTTAAGTGTTATCAGTGAACTAGTGTTGTGAACTGTGAACAGTGAAATCAGTGATTGTGATTACCAACGACCTCAGTGTGCGTTAACGGACTTTTGATAATTGTGCAAGACGATTTGGACAACTACTGTGGAACATTGTGCTTACCTAGTGATCAGTGGAAATAAACGTTCATCTCATCGGATTGGCATTTTAATACCACCCCGCACGTAACAATACCTAACCCAGCTAGAAATTTAAGCGGCAATAGCCCAATGGCTAAGGCGTCGGCCTGGCGATTGAGAGGTCGTAAGCTCGATTCCCACTCATTGCTCTATTGACGTGAACCCACTCCAGACACAAGCATATTTAGCTTAGTTGGAGGGGTTAACAAGACTACTAGTCATGTGCAAACCAGATTGCTAGTAAATAAACTTTATGAAAAAACTGGCCAAGTGCAAGTCGATCTCGCATTCGTAGGGTTCCGTACCACACTACAGTATTTTATAAGATCGAGCAAAAAATACCACGATAATTTTTGGCCAGCAATAAATAATAATTAATAAACATTTTATTTCTTATAACGCCATCTAACGTCTTACAAAGGTGTTAGGGATCGGAATTTCATTATCGCCATCTTTAACCTAAGCATTTATAGATAAAATGCCGAAAAAAACACGATTCTTGTATGGGGACCCCCTATTATTTTTAACTTCATTCTGTTTTTAGTATTTGTTGTCATAGCGGCAACAGAAATACATCATCTGTGAAAATTTCAACTGTCTATCTATCATGGTTCATGAGATACAGCCTGGTGACAGACGGACGGACAGACAGACAGACAGACGGACAGCATCTCTTAGTAATAGGGTAATACAAAAAACGTGTTTTTTACTATAGCGCCATCTATGAACGATTGTTTACCTCAGTGTTTTTCAAAAAAAATTCGCAACCCCCTACTTGCACTGCTTATAATCTGAATTTTATTACATTGCTAGCTTCTGCCCGCGGCTTCGTTCGTGTGGCCTACACGAAACAAATTACATATTTTTCTTTTGAAACATATATTTATAAGCTCTTAACTATTTTACATCCTTTGAGAAAATCTTGGAAGATTTCACTCCATTATATAGTCATACAATTTTAATGGATGACTTTAACACGTGCCTGCTCAAAGGTGACGCCCGTTCTAACTTCTTTTATTCAGTGATAAAATCTAGTAACTTGCATATTCTTCCCCTGAACGCTATACATCAATCATTTCCTCAATACCTCCCCTTTCCTTCTCGACTTAATTGTCGTATCTTCCCCTAGCCATGTTGCTAAGCATGGCCAGTATCCAGCCAATGCTATTTCTTTCCATGACTTCATTTTCATTTCCTATAGACTTCGTCTTCCTAAATTAAAACCAACCATTCGCCTGCAACGTAACTTTAGTGCCTAAAACATGGAAAGCCTGCAGTCCGATGCTGAAGAGTGAAAACCTTGATTGGTCTTCACTATATGAAGCGGAGTCAACTGACGATAAATTGTCCATTTTTAGGGTTCCGTACCCAAAGGGTGAAACGGGACCCTATTACTAAGACTCCGCTGTCCATCTATCTGTCTGTCTGTCCGTCTGTCACCAGGCTATAGCTCATGAACCGTGATAGTTAGACGGTTGAAATTTTCACAGATGGTGTATTTCTGTTGCCGCTAGAACAACAAATACTAAAAACAAAATAAAGTTAAAAATTAAAGGGGGTCCCCATAGAAAGAACGTTTTTTTAAACGCCATCTATCTAATTAGTTTCGGCAAAATGACATAGATGGCGCTAGTAAACGAGCCCCGTCTTTCTAGATCGCGACCAAACCAAATATTCTTGGTAATATCAATTAATCAAATATATGAGGTTGAAACTCTGTTATGTTTCGTATTGTACGGAACCCTCCCTAAATGTGCGATAAGAGACGCGATCCTGACTCGCACTTGGCCAGTTTTATTAATTCTTACCTGACTACTCTTTACGATGCCCATGCTCCCCTGATATCGATCAAACTAAAACATCTCCCTGCTCCTTGGATTACAGACGATATCAGGAAAGTTATGCATCGTTAAGAAGCCGCCAAATCCAAATATAAATCCCGCCCTAATGATGCCACTAAATCCAAATACTCCCGCTCCAGGAATCACTGCAACAAGGTGTGTAGGGATGCTCAGTGTCAGCACATCCATAAATCTGTCGAAAACGAGGATCCAGCAACTTCGAGCTTGGTAAATTCTCGAAGTCCAGCAAAGGTCTGGAAGTTTCTCAGATCCTTGGGAATAGGTAAATCTCGTCAAAATTCTGTTCCTAGCAATTTAGATATTGATTTGTTAAACTCACATTTTTCTTCATCCACAATTCATATTTTGCAAGATGTAGAAAATGTAGAAAACGATAGAAATTCCCTAAAGATGATTATGATGATGATTATACCTACCTATCATTTTGTGTGACATTCTTTGCTTTAAACATAGTTACTCTTTACAGTTACTTTATGTTAATATCGTAAGCAAGGAATATAATATTGAGGTAGGTACAAGTAAGGCGCGCGGCAAATCGAGAGCGCGCGTGACACTTTACTGACTGAACTTGTAAACAAGCGGGTGGTGCGGAGGTACTTGTAGTTTCATAGCTGCAGCGCGAAGTGCGACAGGCCTGGCTACATACAGAAGTCATGACATTACGTAATACCACTTCAATATGTAGGTCACCCGACGCCGCGAACGTTAACTCGCGTCGCGGTGCGCATAATGCATCCGTCGGCAGTTTCGAATCGGCGAAGATGAATGCGTCACCGGTTGTGTAGATTGAGCTCCGCTGCATACGCAGTACGTAAAATTAGAAACTTGACTGACGAATCCACTGCTAGATTGGTTTACTTTAGTTACTTCCACAGTATAATGTCCTATGGCATTTTATTGTGGGGGAAAGCCGCCGAAATCCAATCTATATTTGTTTTACAATAAAACTGGCCAAGTGCGAGTCAGACTTTGTCCCGCACACGGAGGGTTCCAAACGCCATCTATCGAATTTCTAACGAACTTCTAACACCAACTAAGTAAACGTTAACACAAAGGTAGAATAGTATTACATAGTAGTAATAGTAATAGTGGTAATAGTAATTGTAGTAATTAATATTATTAAATATCTGGTTGACCGAGCTTTGCTCGGTATTTTTTGCCACTTAAACAGACAAATATGACTCTTCCCGACATCTATTGACGAATAATAATACTATTTTTTTTAATTGAGAGCAACTAACTGCTTTACTGATACAGTACTTCTACTCGCCAATAGATGTCGGGAAGAGTCATATTTTAAGTTGATTATCAATAAAGTTGATTATTGAAAACACGAATAAAACAACATTTTCTGAAAATGACTCCTAGCTAGATCGATTTATCGCCCCCGAAATCCCCTGTAGGTATACTGCATTTTATTCAATTGTTGGAGCCGCTTCAGAGATTCAGATTAAGGTAAAGACGATAGCGCCACCTTAGCAACTAGATAGGTGGCGCTGCGCTATCGTAAAAAACATTTTTTAAACTTTTCTTTAATTTTTAACTTTGTTCTGTTTTTAGTATTTGTTGTTATAGCGGCAACAGAAATACATCATCTGTGAAAATTTCAACCGTCTAACTATCGCGGTTCATGAGATACAGCCTGGTGACAGACGGACAGACAGACAGACAGACAGACAGACAGACAGACAGATAGACAGACAGACAGACAGACAGACGGACAGCGGAGTCTCAGTAATAGGGTTCCGTTGGTACCCCTTGGGTTCGGAACCCTAAAATTTAAAAATTTAAGGAGATAAAATTCTCACAGTGGCATGTCAATATATATATGAAAATATTATGTATGTACGCAAAAATTTGAATGATTATCATAAGAAGTCCGATGTTCATAATTTCAATACAAGGCACAAAAATAGATTAATTTTACCTCAATTCAGGTTGTGGAAAGTTAGTGGTTCTTTTTTGGGGAACTGTATACGATTTTATAATAAACTTCCTAAAAAATATTGATCAACTGTCTATGAGCAGATTTAAAACCTTTGTAAAATCCAATTTAATGAAGAAATCGTACTATACATTAAATGACTATATGAATGACAAAAATGCTTGGCCTGAATGCCCCAAGCTCCAAGATATAATATAAATTGTATGATAACATAATTATTTGTTGTAAATTTAAAAAAATATTTAATATGAATTAAAAAAAATGAATTAAAATAAGTGACAAGCCCCATAGAGTTTCTTGGTGTTTCTTCTCTGATGGGAGTACTTCCGAAACACCAGTAGATTCAACAGTCAATCAGTTTTCATCTTTTGTTTGCAGATCGAGGGTTGCCTGTAGAGACGGTATTATGCAGCTGATAGACGGACAATCGGTTCCATTCGGAATATGATTTGTACTGCAATTAGTCTGCGTTGTATTTATTTATTATGTTTCATTATTTCACAATTTTTTGGATAAAAATTGTCTGAAGTACTGAAACATGCACTGGGTTGCGGGTGCACGTAATGGTTGGCAACCCTACATTAATCAGGGGAATTAAACATGTGTTTTAAGTGTGACGTTCGACGTCTAGATGAAAGCTGAATGGCTCTTTTTGTAAATTCAAAGCAATAAGTTATGTTTCTGTTATATCTATAATATTTTTTATTGAATATGATCTGTTTAATGTTATTTGACGTGTGTAAGTGCAAATTTTTAATTTGCCCATATACTGAATAAATGCTTTGACTTTGACTTTGACTTTGTCAACACGCCTGATGCCCCACGTGCCGCCGCCCGCTCCTCCGCTCCGGTAGGGTCTACGTACGTCTAACGTAAATACGTCTACCCTTCAACGTACTTACGCCATCGCAACCACCAAAGAGGGGGTTACTTGGGTTACGAGTCGAATTGAACCTCAACAGGTTGGTATGTCTGTTCATCCTAGAAATGATGACAAACGAAATGACGACGGCTTCAAAAAGGTCGAGAAGAAGAAGAAGAAGAAGCCGTCCGTCCAGAACAAGTGCGGCACCGCACAGACTGGTCTAAAACACTTTCTGCGTCCAGAAACACCGACGACGCTGCTGTGCGTGTCAAGCGTGCATTATGCCATCACAGCGCAGGTGTCCGAGTACGTGCGTTTGAAGACCAATTTGACGCTGAGGGTCATAAAACTGGAGTCGCGTCATAATGTGAGCTTCAACTCTTTTGTGCTGCGGGTTCCAGTTAAATCCCTTGATACGTACTTGGCGGAAGAGTTCTGGCCGAAAGGATTTCGCCGCTTTCGAGGTCGAATACCTGACACCAAGAATATGCGTCACACGTTAACATGTCTTATTAATTAAAATGTTGGATTTTCAATTCAATTAAATTTATTTATTTGCATAAGAAGGTAGGTACAAAACAATACATTAACAGTGGGCCCCAAACTCGGCTAAGCCTGTATATTTATATGTATGTTAGTCTATAAGGTATATGTTTAGATATGGGCTAATGTAACAGACATTGTAATCTAAAAAATGAATAAACGATAAAGTGGTTGTACGCTTCACCATTGGAAGCCTTATGCCAGCAACCTAAAGCCATACTCCGCTTCGTCGAGGAGTTAGGAAGTTTTGGGTAGACCCTGGGAGATGCAACAACAATAATAGTGAAACCATAGATCAGTGCAGGTCTTATCGCCTTACCTTTACCTTTACCAATTAGAATTAGAAAGTGGTGGTACAGTCCCAGGTGTACTAGTAGAAGTCCTACCACTACATGTACCTAAAAATACTATTATGGAGTATGGGGTGATGTCTTACCAGATTTACTGCCACTAAGATATATGGTGACATCCATGTACCGTTCATAGGACTCGTGTGAGACGGTGTAATGTTGTGTGCGGTCGTTGACCCTGCGGGAATGTCTGCTGGCCCAGTGGACCTTACATGTGCCAATTATGTCTGCATAGATACCTGGAAAAGTATTATAAAATGTTTATAAACTTTGGTTGACTGCAAGAGATTTCTGCTTAGCCTAGTGGCTGGAATAAGATAACTACAATCCGCGGCCTTTAGGCTATGCCGCCCTAGCCCATGAGGCCGCGGATTGTAATGGATTTAATTGTTTGTAAATGATTATGTTTATTTCTTATGCTATAAATTGCTATGAAGTCGATGTGCTATAATGATCTATCTGTATCTCTCACAATAATGATCTATCTATCTGATCTTTCACAATCTATGTACGTATATGTTTCTAAAATTCTGTTTCATTGTGCGGGTATGTTATCCAGAGACATTCACAATTCACATGCCTGTAAATTTGCAGCATGGCCCCGGGCGGCACAAGTAAAGGGGCGGCAGCAAGCAGTAATTTATGTTGATATGTTATAAAATAAAATAAAACATTTTTCAAACTCTAACTTGCGCTCCGCGCTCATACAAGCCGAACCGCGCAGGTGTTTTGGGCGGCGGCAAGTTTCAGTTTTTTTTTTTTCAGTGTTCAGTGTTTAGATTCAGTCGGTTGTCTTCTTTAGTTCAGTTCGCCTCAGTGACTTTCGTTTCAGCGTAATTATGAAAAATTTCGCGCTCGCTTCGCTCGCATAGTACTATTTTCATTCATTTCACTGCATAGCGTAAAAATGTTTTCTTTTTGATGCTTTACGTTAAAAATTTCGTGCTCGCTACGCTCGCGTACTGAATTCTCTTACCTTGATCATCTATTGATGTCTAAGTTGATTTACGGGAAATCGTTGCCATACATTATACATATTTTAACATAGCATGATTTTTTTATTCATTACTTGTAACTGTAACTAATTGAATTTAGTTGAAAAGTTGATATAGCTTTAAAATGTTTATACTTAAGCTAGAAGTGCCCCGCGGCTTCGCCCGCGTTAAGAACTTCTTTCATTTACTAAAACTTTTCTTTCGTGAAAACCTTTCTGTCCGAAAAATACATAAAAAAAGAATAATCCAAATCGGTCCCACTATACATCGGTTTTCAAGTTATAGCGTGACTAAGAAAAAAGAGATTTATTTTTATAAAACTTGAAAAACAATGTTGATTTTCAGACTTTGTGACCCCATTTCACCCTCCTAGGGATGGAATTTCGAAAAATCCTGCAACACGTTTTTACTCATTTATTTACAGAACTATTTAACTATAACTTTTTAATCTTGTTCTCCATACAAATTTTGAACCCCCGTTTCATCCCCCAAAGCAATGAAAATTAAAGCGGTTAAGATAACTTTATTAGTTTAGCAGTAATAGTCGTTGAACTTGGGTGTTGGATAATTTTGTACCAAATACAAAATCCTTAGAATAAATCCTTTAAAGTGACAAAGACGGAGTACCTAGTTGCTTGTTTATAACGGGTAAAGACTTGCATTGAATAACAGGCTACTACGGAACCCTACACTGTTCGTGGCCCGACACGCACTTGGCCGGTTATTAATGTGAAAAGAGGGTTGTAAGGGGTTGAAAGGGGGGATGAAAAGTTGTATTGAAGTATCGTCATTTTAGAAGCTAGAAGCTTGAAACTAGTAGGCTGTTAATTTGACATAAATAAATTTGACAGTCAAAGTTTCTGAAAGTTTTACCCTCAAGGGTGTAAAATAACAATAGGGGATGAAAGTTTGTATGAAAATATTTTAATGTTGTACTGAAGGTTAGGTTAGGTTTATGTTAATGTTGTACTGAACCGATTTAAATGAAATTTGGTACACAGATAGTCTAGAGCCTGAGTAAGGACATAGGCTACTTTTTAATGCTAAAAGAGGATTGTAAGGGGTTGAAAGGGGGGATGAAAAGTTGTATGGAAGTATCGTCATTTTTAGAGCTAGAAGCTTGAAACTTATTGTTTAGGCTGTTGATTCGATAAAAATTAATACGTCATTCAAAGTTTGTGAGGGAGAAGGGGGAGGGAGAAGGAGAAGGGGAGAGGGAAGTGAGGGAAGGGGAGTGGGGGAAGAGAGCGGGGAGGGGAGGGGAAGTGGGGGGAAGAGAGAGGGGAGGGGAGGGGAAGTGGGGGAAATAGAGAGGGGAGGGGAGGGGAAGTGGGGGAAAGGGGAAGAGAAGTGGGGGAAAGGGGAGGAGAAGTGGGGGGAAAGGGGAGGGGAAGAGGGAAGTGAGGAGAAAGGGGGTGGAGGGAAGAGAGGGAGAGGGGAGGGGAAGGGCGAGGGGGAGGGAGAGGGGAGGGAGATTTGAGGTGGGATACGCATGTGTCTTATTTGTAAAATAATAATTAGCCTAAATATTTAAAAATGCTACCCAAAGACACTATTCCACCCGGACGAAGTCGCGGGTACAGCTAGTATACCATAAAAACATAATAATAAATATATTCACTAGTATACAATGTGCAGTGAAATATATCGTATAATAAATAATGTTTGATAATAAATTTATATAATATAAGGGTATAATTATACATAGCTAATATAGCCATACTACATATTTATATAGCACGGAGAAGAGAAAGTAACTACTTCACTGCACTTACCGCGAAATGTTTTATTCTTATCAAGATCAAACTCCAGTCTACCAGATAGTATTTGGCCAGGATAATAGGTCCCATTTTCACTGCTTAGCACAATTCGACCGTCGTCGAAACCCATTCTCGTTTGAATTGAATTTTATATTTTGCGAATTTGCGATGATTAGTCCACACCACAGATTACGATTACTATATGAATGAGTCACAGGACACAGAGTACTGAATCACTCTACTGCAGTCCGGCAAGTATAACTTGGCGTGCCTGTGCGCCACTGTGCTTTTACTTTGTACTTTGATAACAGTTTCTCTTAAACCACTTTTAATTACTTTTGGCATTATTGAACTATTTTAATGTAGCATATTTATCAACAATAATGTCGCGGAAATCTCTCAATCGTTAAACTCACAGTTTCAATTAAAATAATTAGTTCCAAAAACCACCACCGCCAAGTTATACTTAGTCATAGTATGACTAATGAGTCAGTCTGCTGAAACTTAGTACAAGAAAAAACATGTATTAAGCGGGGTTCCTTTTCAACATGTTTTTAATGGAGTCTATATTAGCGATGGGTAATGTTAATTCCTCAAAGTGAAACCATTCACTCATTCCGGCTCCACTCTCGGAACCGATTCCTCATATCGATTCCTTTATTCCTATTTATTTAATATTATTTATTTATTTATTTAATATCAATTAGAACGGCGTTAGCCAATTACACTAATCAATGAATATCGTTTACAATAATAAGATATCATACAAATTACATTATTATGTCAACAATTGTCAAAATAAGAATAAAATGTATACATTCATAATCACTATATCTACATAAAATCAATCAATTATTATTGTCACAAAACTCCAGACATTGTGCAATTATTGCCTTCCATTCATCCGCTAGTAAATCACAATCAGGGTTCAAATCCAGGAGAGCATTAAGCGCCACCAGTGTGCGCGGGATGGGGGACCTAGCGCGTGCAACTGTGCGATGTGCTGGTATCGAAAACAATCGGTGCTTTCGCATACGGCAATAATTATTGGGGACATGGAATTGAAGAAGCTCGTTGTGCAGATTAGGGCAATCTATTTTCCCGTGCAAAATCTTACACATTGTTAAGATTTGATCGTAAGTTCTCCGTACTTCTAAGGTTTTGTAACTTAAATGGCCCAACAAGAACTTTGTCGGGTACATATATGGATAGTATCCATAGAGCCGTTTGTACAAAAAACGAAGGAATGCTTTTTGGACTTTCTCCAGCATCAAAGTGTATTTGCTCTCGTACGGGTGCCACACACATGAGCTAGTCTCCAGTTTACTTCGAACTAAGGTGCTGAATATAAGTTTTATAACGTGCTCACTTTCAAAATCTCGAGCATTTCTAAGCACAAAGCCAAGCCTTCGAAAAGATTCTTTCGCGAGCATTGTGACATGGTCATGAAAGTTTAACTTTCGGTCGAATGTGACCCCTAGATCTTTAACAGTTGAAGTTCTTGAGATAACATTGTCATCAAGTTTATACTGATATTCGATGGGGTGTCTCATACGCCCGAAAGTCATGGCGCAGCATTTAGATGGATTGAATTCCATTTTATTCTGAAATCCCCATTGGTACACTGCATCAACATCTTGCTGGAGTTTAAGGCAGTCGTCCTCGGACCTTATTTCTAAGGCTAATTTTAAGTCGTCAGCGTACATCAAGCATTCGGAATGTTTGACGACAGCAGGTAAATCATTGACCATAAGAACGAATAGCAGAGGTCCGAGGACAGAACCCTGGCTAACTCCAGATCGTGTATGAAATTTAGAAAATTCATACATTCCGAGCCTAACATATTGCTGCCTGTCACGCAAGTAGTCAGCTATCAACCTAAGAAGATTTGGGGCAAAACCTACCATACTTAGCTTCATAAGTAGAATGTCATTATTTACTCTGTCAAAGGCTTTACGGAAATCAAAATAAAGAACGTCAACTTGACCCCCACGATCCAAACGAGCAGATATGTAATTGACGATGGTGAGAAGATTTGTATTGACCGACCTCTTTCTTCTAAAGCCATGCTGAGCATTAGACAAATATTGTTCCATCTGTCTATAAATTTCTTTATGAAGCATATGTTCAAAGATCTTTGCAGGCGATGATAGTATTGCGATTGGCCTATACTCCTCAACTACCATTTTATTGGCTGTTTTTGGTATGGGTGTTACTCTAGACAACTTCCATTGCGCTGGATAGTTACCATTCTGTAGTGCGACGTTAAAAATATGACACAATGGGACAGTTAAAAAAGTTTTACCCTGCTTCAGAAGCCATGGCGGAATGTTATCCTATGATTCATTTACTATGTATTCACTTGTATCTATTCCGCAGTCACATTTCCTTTTGGTAAATAGGTCCCTAGAAAAGATTTTGTGTATCGTCGCGTGTGGTTGTTCCCTTTTCACGCGCAACGACTTAAGTGATGTCCAATTCAGATTTTTATAAAAAACAAGTTCGGTTTCAACAATGGAATCCACCGACCGACTGACAATCGAGTCACCACACCACTCACCCGAGTTCACCCGACGCCGACCGAGCTGTGCTACCGATCACGGCTCCGGGCTCACGCCTCACGCACGAAGTACGAACGGTCGGGTTCGGTAGCCGAAACGGTGAGCCAATGATTCCTCGGAATCGTTAATATTTGGGTGGAATCATTAGGACCTTCGGGTCCGCGTGCGGTTTCGGCTCATTTTATTCACTATGTCCGGAATCACCCACGACTAGTCTATATTCGTCTCACTCACTATTTTTACAATCTCATTCGTTCGGATGATGTGAAGAAGAAGAAGAAGTAGCATCTCTACTTAGTATGTGGTAGCATTTATTTCTACCTGTTTCTAGTGGAAATTTTCTACTTAGCCTGTGGTAACGTGTTAACCGAGTAATTCAAAATAATTATTTTAGTATTTTATTTTGTGTTATTTGTGGACGTTTGAGAGCATTGAATTTATGATGTTTGATTATTAACACTTTGCTTGTGAGTGATAATGAAACATAGGAATTGTGAAATATGCGGGTTAGGAGTCCCTAACCCGCATATTTCACAATTCCTATGTTTGCAGTCGCAAAGGCTAACTCTACCATAATATTATATTATCTTTGAACTCTACTAAACATTATTTTATGGCAAGATTTCCACTTCATGAAGCTCAGAAGTAGATCAACTTAAAATAATAGCCGTTTACTGCTTCTTTAGATCAAATATTTCATCAATTAACATACTTTATAAACTTCTTGTGAAAAATAGTGCGGGGTGCATTGCGGTGCTTGTCGATATCAATTATAGTGTATGTTATTTTATTGTTATGATATGATCAGTGATCGGAATAGTAGTGCAATTCTACGAGATTTTATGATGATATTTTAATAGGGATAAACCATTAAAGTGATATTGAGTAATTTTCCTTCTGCTCAGACAGCACCTATTATTCTGTTTTCATTAGGTCAATGACTCTGAACTAGGGTTAGGGTTTAGGGTTGAATTTGGCTATGTTTACGTAAAAGTTTAACATGCGGTATGATAACTCGCGATCCCAGCTAGGTAATGAGGAAAGGGAGACTTTGCAGGTAGATTATACATCAGGTTAGGTATGCACAGTTTAAATATTTTTTTAACACCGTTGCTCGTAAAGCTGATGTAATTCCACCGGTTTTAAATATGTAAAGCGGGTCATAAAAAACGCGTGTGTTACCAAAGCAAATAGTTAAGTTATAGTCCATACAAATTCCATAACAGTATTATTTGCCATTTCGCGCGGTGTTGCTATTCAAATTTCGAACTAATCGCCGCGCGGCGCCAGTCAGTAGGCAGCGCTAGCGCGCTGTTAAAATGGCGGGAAAGCAACAGTGTGCATTCACAGATTCAGTTTATTTAAAATACAAAAATCAGTTTATTCGGTAATTTAATAATTGTATTTTCACTAACCGTTTCAATAATTAGAAATGAACAAAATATAAAATGTTTTTTTTTCTGTTTCCTCGCAAATGTGTTAAAAACGTCGTACGATATACGTGCTTATTGGTTATAACGCACTAATATCGTAATGTACTATTACACCCTTTTGTTACACCTTGTATTTTATACATCCAGTGCCGGATTAAGAGGTCCGGAGCTCTCGAGACAACATAGGAATGGAGGTCCCCTGGCCCCAAATTATTTTCCCAATAAAACGGACATTTTTTTCAGTCGAGTTTTCCAATAAACAATTTATTGTAAATCCAAGTGTAGATTATTTTATTATTTAACAAACATAATAGAATTATTATAATCGGAAACAAGAATTATCTAAAAAAAAATTGTAACGTTAACGAACGGGATCTTCCGAGCTTTTTTCGCCGAAAAATCGTTGATGATTTCGATGGTTGATTGAAATGTTTTTTCCGAAGAAGGGTCTATTGTGGGGGCCTCTTTAGTGGAGACCCCGGGACTGTTGCCCCGGTTGCCCTCCCCTAAATCTGGCCCTGTATACAGCGTGTCCCAGAACTTGGTGTTCAGCGATAAACTGATAAGTCATTATTACATTACAGGTATATCGTTATCGTAAGCTGCTGATGCTGATGCCGAGCAAGCGAACTCTACAGAGCATACTCCAAATATAAAAAAAATCTTGATGAAATGTAATATTTTGTTTTACTACCTATCATTTTCTCAAACTGGTTTTGTCTGGTGGATTTGTTAAACCAGAATAGGAAAAATATAAACCTCTACCTTTCTTTGTTAGAACCACTAAAACAAAATTAGTAAAGCACAAAATATAACCTTCAAAGTATTTACCAAGCAGCAGTAGTTCAATCGTTATCGATATTTATACCGACACGGCACATCACTAATAATTTTTTTTTGTTATGTTGGTCAATTATCAGAAAAAGAAGAAGATTATTTCGCCGGTATGTTGGCTACTTTAAAGCACCGTGTTCTGACATTTCGCTACTTGGTCAGTTTGCTCGATGGGAGTCTCGACTCTTCTTAACGTAGTGATTATATGCTCCTTGATATGAGTCAGAGAGTCCACACTCCACTGTATATATTAGTACTGTGGACATGGAGTAGATAGGCTACTCCATGTCCACTGTCCGCATCCACACAGCACAGGGCCCCTAGACAAAATCCAATTTCCTGTTTGCCTTTACGCTAACGCAAGTTCAAAATGTATGGGATTGTCATTTTTGTTGCGGAAACATAAATGTCATTCCAACCAAACCTCTCTCTCTAACTCGTTTAGCGAATGTGACGCTCTGAGGTTGTGAACGGGGTTAGAGCGTTTGGTTGTACTCCGGGCGTAGGTCGTGAACGCAGCCTTGCACTCCCAGCGTAGGACGTGAACCCAGGGTTTGCTGATATCAGTGATGCCAGATCACGGTTTCACATTCTTCCCAAATCTTAGCCGAAATCCTCCCAAAACTCAGGTTTTAAAGAAAAAAACCCCCGTACAAAATGCAGAATATTAAATACAAGTAGTCTAAACGGAGTTTATTTTATACTATTTTAGCAATCGTTTCAATAAAGTACTACAACATCTTCACATCCGTCGTCTGCACTCACATATTTTCCTAGTTATATATGTTTAGCATTTTAAGGTAGGTTTAAATGAATGCAATCTTGCGATTGCAAGGTATACATTGTGTACTTTATTCTGAAAATACCGAATACGGGCCGGACAAGGCGGTAACTTTGGCGCCACTCGCTCGGTTGTCGTCAAGTCGTCATGCGGCCATGCGCAGCTATGTGCTTTGTTAGCGCACCCGGAATTTCAATTCTGTTTGTATTGTCTGTACGTATTATAACAATGTTTGGCATACAAAGATACATTTTTTGGTTTAATTTCATCGGGTTCAGTTAATATATTCTGATCATCATGGCTTTTCTTAAATCACAGGTTGGGTACTTCCTTCCAAACATCGTCCCAAAAATATTGTCGTCCCAATTATCTCCCCATAGCTATTAAAAAGTCCCATTTTTGGGGGGATTCCCCCCAATCTGGCATCAGTGGCTGATATAGTAATCTGTGGTCGGCTCACGGCTGGCCAATCCAAATAATCCAATGATCAAGTCCAACCATTGACTTGCATGAATCCAACCAACAGTGCTGCCATCCACTGCATATTTTAGCCAATCACTATTTACTGCTGGAACATTATGTACGGAAAGACCAATCACATTGCTAAATTTGCTAAGCAACATGTGATGCATTGATTGATTTTGTAAAATGCAAAGCAAGCAAATGTCAGTAAGACTGAAGACAGAATTCTCGGACTAATATACAGTTATCTGTGGACAGAATTGACAATTGACTTGACAGCAATGAGCAATTTTACAAAAATAAACAGTTGTCATGTCTCTTGTGTTGTGTTTGCGCGTTTCTTATACTTAATTTAACACGTTTATTTTAAACTGTGTTTGTTACTAATTTATTGATTTTCTAACATAAACACCTAAAATAAATGCCTAGTTTCAATTTGCATGGTTAAAACTCAACTCATGAGCATAGTAGAAAAACCGGACAGTGCCTAATTTGCATAAAATCGCGGTTAGAAAAATTGTTAGTGCTAACTTAAATTATGTTTTAAAATAAAAAAATAAAAATGGGTACGCCTCAGAAAGACATTGAGTTGAGTCCGGTGAAGCCTTCGGTCTCGACGCAGGCGAACACGGGTACCGCCGCGGATAAGTTGAACGTGCCGGTGAACGACGAAGAAGATGTTATCATCGGTAGATTTCGTAAGATCAGCTCAGCGAAGTCTATGGCTGCTACGAACGGGAACATCCAGTACCCCAGTGACATGCCAGTGAAGTGTGATGATGTGGAAGCGGGACTTCAGTTCAAAGCCAAAGAGGCGGGAGAAAATGACCGGCTTCTATCGGACTCGATGAATGGAGCTGCCGTGATACAACCCAAGTCATCCGTCACGAAGAGCAGTTTCAGAGATATTGAAAAACCGTCCAGGTTCAAGGATCAGCCGTCGGCTACCAGGTTCCAGGTGAGTCATTTATTTACTAAAAATATAAAATATTAGTAACCCGTTCCTAGTTCCTACTAATATTATAAATAAAGGCGAAAGTTGGTGTGTACTTGTTTGCGTTAAAACTACGGAACCAATCGAGCTGAAATTTAGTATGAAGATAGCCTAGACCCTGGAATAATAGGATACTTTTTATTCTGATATTCATACGGGAACAATGTCTACGCGGGTGAAACCACGGAGCACAGCTAGTTATAATATAATATTGTAATCTGTACATACTAAAAACTTCCAGATCTTGGTATTATATAAAAATATGTGGTTTGCTTGGTGAGGGCTAGCAGGTAGTAAGCTGCATTCATAGTTTGAACCATCCACTTAACGAAGACATGTCATGTGCCCCAAACTGATTTCATTAGAAAGGCAATTTATTTATTTATTTTTTTATATCATATAAGGTAGCGTTTTACCACTATCTCACCTGTTGGTAATTGATGTGGTGGAGGCTGGTAGCACGCTAGGCCTAGAATGAGAACTGGCTCTCAAGGACTGCTGCCGGAACACATTAGTTGTTTGACGACAGATTTTCTAACTTGAGGGTGGTAGCTGGCCAGGCGGACTCTAAATAGTGTCCTACCGCCATGCGGGGGTTCTCAATAATGCAAAAATAAGACACTTATACAGTGCATTATGCGCATTCAGTCTCATTTCTTTTCAACCAACTTCCCAAAAAGAAGTAGGTTGTTGTGTTTGTGTTGTGTATGTTTTTTTTGTATGTAAGTTACGCAATTACTCCGTCAATTGTGAACTGATTTAAATGATTCTTTTTTAATCGGTGGGGTACATTTTCGAGGAGATCCCATTGTAATTTTATCGAGATCTGATAAGTATCTCCAGAGCTATGACGATAAACGTCTCCAACTTGCTACTGAAATTGACTCGCAGAGCATGGAAGTTGGTTGTTTTATTTTTTAAACTTCATTATTTAGCATAGTAGCACACTATGCCCACGTCAAGTTTTCACTATTACAACACTATCAAAATATGAAATTACAGGGCATTCGAAACTTCACATCTTTGTCTAGTAAAATGCAATATGTTTGATAGCCAGAATTTTGTATGACACTGTATCTGCAATAGGTAGACGTCATTGCTTACTATCAGGCGATGATAATGATCTATTTATTATTAAAATCGATTGAAAAAAAGTGCGCGACGTTCATATGGTTCTTCAGTTAATTAAAAACTAAAACAACGGACTTCCATGCCCCATGAGTCAATTTCAGTTGCAAGTTTGAAACGTTTATGGTCATATCTCTGGAGATACTTATCAGATCTCGATGAAATTACAATGGGACCACCTCGGAAATGTACCCTACCGTTTAAAAAAATAATAATTCAAATTGGTTCACAATTGACTGAGTGATCAAGTAACATAAAAAAAAAACATATAGACGAATTGAGAACATCCTCTTTTTTGGAAGTTGGTTGAAAATTAAAGTCATTCCATACATTATGAACTTGCGTTAGGGTTAATGAAAACAGAAATTGGATTTTGTTTAAAGGGGCTGGTCGTTGTAGCCACTGGCCGGAATTTTGTACAGGGATAGCCAGTATTATGTATTAGGCTATGGGATACATTTTAACGCGGGCGAAGCCGTGGGGCAAAGCTAGTATGTTCATAAAATATCCTGCCTCTATTTGTTTAACATTACATTATGGCTACAGTATATCCTCATTGATAAGCCACAAAACTAACTACCTACCTACTAGGCAAACATTGATAAGCTCCAGATGCTTACTGTTTTAACATGTAGTTTGCTTGCTATGTATATGTCGCAGGCAGATAGCTTAATAAGCCGTTGAATTAAACGCCTAGCCTCTTAACTAGACAGCGCCGTTCAACTAAATTCCTGAATTATATCCAGCCATTTGATCAAACAGCTAGGCAAATGATTTGGATCGATGACATTTCATTACTTGCCTAGCCATTTGATGAAACAGCTAGGCAAATGACTTAGATCTATGACAGTTCATTATTTGCCTAGCCCGTTCATTAGTCTGACACTAAGGCAACACACTAGGAACAGTGACCACCAAAAATATGTATATGTGTACACATATATATACACATGTATATGCATATGTATATGCATACATATATGCATATACATATATTTCCGGTGGTCACTGTTCCTAGTGCGTTGTCTTAGTGTCAGACTGAGACATTATATAACTGGCCTGAGCATTATCCAGCCAATTTATTAAATGTTGTAACAAACGCAACGGCTGGATATCATACAGGAATTTAGTTGAACGGCGCTGTTTAGTTAAGAGTCTAGGCGTTTCATTTAACGGCTAATTAAGCTATCTGCCTGCGACATATATATACTCAATTGTATATTTGTATAAATGATTTATTATGCATAGTAATACATTTTATTTATATATATATTAATAGACTCATAGAAAAACTGATCACTATTTCTACATTTATAAAACTAAGTCCCCCGCCGCGACTTTCTGTCTTGTTGCGATAAACTCTAAAACCGGAAGTGCGTGTCGGGCTACGCGCCGTTTAGGGTTCCGTAGTAGCCCGTTATCTAATACTATAAGAATCTTTGTCCCGACATATTGACTGACAGACAATGCACAGCCTAAACCGCTGGTCATAGAGACTTGAAATTTGGAGGGTATATTTGTATTAGTACGTAAGGGTGTACTAAGAAAGGATTTTCTAAAATTCACCCCTTAAGGGGATGAAATGGGGATTCAAAGTTTGTATGGAGAAACAAGATAAGATTTCTTGTCTTTTCTATCCGAAACTTCACACAAGTGCTTCAGTAAAAAAATAAGTAAATAAGTGTTTCAGGTTTTCATTGAAATTCCATCTCTATGAGGGTGAAATGAGGTAACAAAGTGTGAAAATCAATATTGTTTCCGATTGCGCTGAAATTTGGCATGCAATTTTTTTTTTTTTTTTTTTCGGGTTTTGTCGCTGACCGACCACATCGCCCTATAGGAAACGAATTACAATTAAATTATTTCACTTAATTCTAAATATAACTATTTGGCCTTATCTAGTGCTAAATCTACAAGTTTATATAATAATTTACATTGTTCTGACATAGGGTCACTTAACATAGAATTACTAAGGCCGATATCCATGCCTCTCGTAGCACCAAAATGGGTAAATCTAAAAGCTGCGTTCCGGACACACTCCCATAGCACATGTTGCACATCTTCGATCACCCCACAATCAGCACAGTTAGAAGAAGCTATCTTTTTCATCAGGAATGAGAACTTGTTCGATGGGATGTGTCCAGAGCGCAACCTAAGAGCCTTCACTACCATCCTTCTGCTCAATTCGACATTATCAATCCAGTACCCTTAGTACGAGTTTTCATACCAAATTCGATATCGTATATCGAGTAAATGTTGTATGAAAAACAGTACAGTGCCTCTAGTGGTTACTACACTTCACTAAATTTATACTAATCAGGGAGCTAGAATAAGTCGAAAACTATGTGAGATCTGTCAAATGCGTTTACGATGAAAACTCGTACTAGGGGTACAGTAAAATGTATAAATCTGTGGTTGTATGGTTCTATACCAAACGCCTTTCTCTCTCGATCTAACATCAAAATAATCTTGCCAGTGAGTATGACAATGATCTTTTATAAGCTCTAAGTGGTCAGAGAACAAAGGTATTATATTTAAACCGATACCATCAGTACAAGCTTGTTTTGCAAAAAGGTCAACTTCTTCGTTTTCTTGTATATTAGTGTGTGACGGAATTCACTGAAGTATTATTTGGATATTTCTTTTTTGGAAGTTTAAGATTAACTTTAATATCCGATAGGCAATCGGGTAACCTCGCACATGCGAGGTACACCGAGCCAAGTGATGCAGAGCACTTTTTGAATCAGTCAAGATAATAAATTTATCATAGTTTATTGACTGTAAATATGATAAAGCTTCCGCTAAAGCTATTAATTCAATATACATAATGGATTATATTATAAAATAATTTATCCGATGTTATTAGTTGTAATATTCCATCTGTTGATCGTGCTAAACGTACATTCTTCCAGAATAATTTGAGAACCATATGTGTCGAATTTATAGAAGATCGATACAGAAATGTTTACAAGATTTTTACGGACGGATCAAAAGATAGAACTGAAGGTGGTGCTGCATTTTTGGATCCATTCCAAAATTGCTGTGGGAAGTTTAAGATTTGCTGTGATATATCCATTATGCAGATAGTTATTACGATGTTAGTTCCCTCTGAGAAAGGATTTTCCAAAGTTTACCCCTGAAGCCCAGGGCATGAAACGGGGATTCAAACTTTGTATGGCGAAACAAGATGAGATAAAGTACATGCTGTAGGATTTTTCAAAATGGGGTAGGTAACAAAGCCTGAAAATTTGGGTTTTTCGGGTTTTATTAATATGAATCCCGAATTGCCTTAGTCACGCGATAACATGAAAACGGGTGAACCGATTTGGCTAATTCTTATTTCATGTCTTTAATGATAGAATCGTTTTTACAAAATAAAGGTTTTAAGTAAATAAAAGAAGTTTTTAACGCGGGCGAAGCCGCGGGGCACTTCTAGTCACAATATAGAACGATTCTGTTGTTCTATTATAGATTTTGTATTTGGTTCAAAATTATTGAATGAAATGAAAATAAATTATTTATTTGCAAGACATATGGAAAAACAGATGACGTCAAAACACTGACATTTTAATATTTAGAGTATTATCAATTAAATTAATCTCAACATATTCAGAAATGATACAATTACTAAAATTACAAGTCATTCATATATGATTAAAAACTTCTGATAATACAATTAAAATAATGAATGTCATTCATTGAATAAATAATTTTTACCCTACCGATTACAAAAGAATAATTTGAATCGGTTCAGAATTGACGGAGTAATCGCGTAATAAAGGACTTGAGAAGAAGACGAATTGAGAACCTCCTTCTATTTGGAAGTCGGTTGAAAATTATAATGTCATATATTATACCTACTACCTACAAATAATTATAATGTCATTTATTATACCTACTACCTACAAATAATTATTATGTCATATATTATACCTACTACTTACAAATAATTATAATGTCATATATTATACCCTACTACCTTCAAATAATTATAATGTCATATATTATACTTACTACTTACAAACAATTATAATGTCATATATTATACCTACTACCTACAAATAATTATAATGTCATATCGACCCCTCTGGGATGAAACGTAGTAAAAGCCAAATGGCAATTTTTCAGTACGGCCGAAAAACTAAAATGGTAAAGTTTATTTCTGGTATATCTTTTGATTTATTTAATCTATAATAAACCACTATAGCTCATTAAGCTTAGGTTTTCGAGTTGTTTGCTAAATAGAAACTCAAAATAACGTACATTCATTAGTTCCAGAGATGGCATGGCTTTTACTACAATAATAAAAGTTGTAAATGGCTTCTACGACATTTTTCTTCTACTTGGCGACTGTAACCTTTTTTTTATTAAGTGGTATAAGATGTCACAATTTGTTTTATCAAAGAGATTATCGAATTAAAAGACAATTGTAACAAGAAGAAAGTGTAATTTAGTGTAGTAAATGCAGAACACATTTATGACCAAAATCATATAATTTAAATGTTTTTCATTATATAAAAGTAATATTGTACTTTTTCTGACAAACACTAATAAAATTATCAAACTAAAATCAATATAAGCTCTAAACTATACAAAATAGGCAGTAAATCGAACCTAGTAATAAAAATATTCTAATTTTTTGTTTTATTAAACTACGAGATACAACTGCGCACTGTGCACACACGAAAACAGGTAAGTATTCAACAAAAACATAGCTTAAAACAAATTGATATCGTAAAGTAATCATCATCATCAGCCTATCCCTGTCCACTGCTGGACATAGGTCTCACCTATAGCACGCCACTGAGCTTGATCTTCAGCTTATTGTTTCCAGCCGCGGCCAGCCAGCTTGCGTATATCATCGCTCCATCTAGCTGGAGGGCGCCCTACACTACATTTGACGAGACGCGGTCTCCAGTCTAGAACCAATAGCTGTTGGGGTAGACCCCAACGGTTATTAGTTCTACGACAGATGTGACCAGCCCACTGCCACTTTAGCTTACTAATCTATTGAGCTATGTCAATAACTTGGGTTCTCTAATGGATGACTTCATTTTGAATTCAATCCTTCAACAAGCCTCCTCCATAGCTCGCTGAGCAACTTGAAATTGGTGAAACAGTTGCACTGTCAGAGTTCACGTCTCGGCCCCGTAAGTAACAACAGGTGGACGCACTTGTTAAAGACTTTTGTCTTTAGGGTTTGTGGTATGGGCGACGAAAAGACTCGACGAAGTTGTCCAAATGCTGCCCATCTCAGCTGTATCATTCTGCGAGCTTCCTTCTCGAAGTTATTACCCAATTGCAAGATTTGGCTTAGGTAGATAGACGTATCCGTGAACAACTTCGAGAAGAACTCCATTTAAAGTAGTCGGGTCCGGAATAACATGTTCGTTGAACATGATCTTGGTTTTATCCAAGTTCATACGGAGACGATGCGTGGAGAAGAATCAGCTAGAGTGATCAGCATGTATTACAAGTCCTGCGCGGTTCCAGCCATGATGACGATATCGTCCGCAAACATCAAGTGTGAGAGGTGCTCGCCGTTTATATGTATGCCCCATCCTTTCCAATTCAGCGTCTTGAACATATCCTCCGACCACAAACCACTGCAAAATACTGTAAAAACGATAATGATCATTTCGGAAGCCATTTAAGGCATAGACAGGATAGACAGTACTCATCTAGATAGTAAAAAGTATGAACTAATAACTGAGTATAAGACTTTCGGCATCGATAGCGCTAACCAAGACTACAACCGTCTTACAAGCCGAAACAAACGGACTGTTACTGTCTGCGCAAGTAATGTCCATAAATCAGTCTTAATTCGAAAATAATCAAGATAAAGTCAGTATAGAATTTGTCACTGATAGTGCAGCCACTTTATACATATTCAGGACACCTACAACAAGATCAAAAGTAGTGGCGAAATGCCACTATACTCTGCAAACACTGGCAACCGAGTATAACGTTAAGGTAAGATGGACGAAAAGCCATGCATCATGTGCTAGCAATATCACGGCTGACATACTCGCTACAGAAGAATTGACACAACAGGTAAGTGACGATGTGATGAACCTTTGTAGACCGCTAGCAATGGAAGTCAGAGACCTATTACGTTGTCATACCGAAAATGAGCAGCAAAAGTTTTGGGACAGTGTGGACATGACAAGCTGTAAATATACAAAAGCAGCTTTTCCGAATTTAGACGGTAAAGTTACAAACAGACTGCTAATATTACAAAGACGTGATATTAGTATACTACATAGTAGGCCTCATCACGGAATACTGTAATCTAAATTATCTACTCTACATAATTGGCGCCACAGATAGTCATCCTCTGTGTCAAGGCTGCATGCTTGAAAATGAGACCGTGACACATGGGATCTCACAGTGCCCGGTCTTGGATGAGATAAGAGTCACAGCCAAGTTATACGACCGCGACACAGATGAAGAATACCAGCCACGGCAACCACAATGATAACTTAGCACTGCCACTGCACACAAACTCATCCACAGCTTGCAAGGCTTGGCAGCGGCTGGAAACAAAGAACTAAAGATCAAGCTCAGTTGCGTACCATAGGTGAGACCTATGTCCAGCAGCAGACAGAGATAGGCTGATGATGATGCTGATGATTGTATTAAGACATTGATTTGTTTTCAGCTATGTTATTGCTAAATACTTACCTGTTTTCATGTGTGCACAATGCGCAGTTTTGTCTCGTACTTTAATAAAACAGAAGATTAGAAGATTTTCATTTCTAGGTAAAATTTACTGCCTGTTTGGCATATTTTATTGGGTGTGTTGATTTAATTTTGATAATTTTATTAGTGTTTGTCAGAAAATATAACAATATTACATTTATATAATGAAAAATATTAAAATAATATGAGTTTGGTCATTAATGTGTTCCTCATTTACAATGCAATCTCTGAAACTAATTAAAATAGGTTATTTTGAGTTTTTATTTAGAAAACAACTTAAAAATTTTAGCTTAATGAGATAATATAGTGTTAATCTATAATAAACATTTTAAATTAAGTAAATACAAAAATATACAAGAAATAAACTTTATCATTTTTGTTTTTCAGCCGTACTGAAAAATGGCCTTTTGTTTCTACGTTTAGTCCTGAAGGGGTCGATATAATGTCTTTTACACTTTCATGCAGATTAAAGATTTGTATAGATGACCTGAGAAAAATGTGTATAAGCCGTAATAAGCCAAATAAAAATGCGTCATGCTCTTTAAGACCAAAGTTAGCATTACCTTTCAATAGTCTCTTAGTAATAAAATGGTCGTACAAGCCATATTTTTAAAAGTCGTGGATTTTACGACGTAAATTGACATCGTATATTTCTAATTTTTTACTTCAAATATTGACGTAAAAGCCATATTTGATAATCTTGTGTCTTTTATTACAAAAAGTTAAAAAGTATTATTTTCTTACATTGTATTATATTATGTCGTATTAACCATGAAACGAAAAAATATGTCTCTTACTTCAGAAATTTGAAAATTTTCTTTAAAAGTTGCTCATTACGACATTTTAAAACAAGAAACCCGGGTTTAGAGAGGGATTCGTAGCGTGTTGTAAAAGACATTTTTTTGCGAATTTGAACATTTTAAATATACAGATCGATAGAGCGCGCGATTCTGACTAAGAAACTGCTGAAAACAGATTTTGGTCAAAATGGCTTTTACGACGTTTCATCCCAGAGGGGTCGATATATTATACCTACTACCTAGAAATAATTATAATATCATTTATTATACCTACTACCTATAAATAATTATGTCATATATTATACCTACTACTTACAAATAATTATAATGTCATATATTATACCTACTACCTACAAATAATTATAATGTCATATAGTATACCTACTACCTACAAATAATTATATAATACTAGCTGTACCCGCGACTTCGTCCGCGTGGGTGGAATAGTGTCTTTCGGTATCATTTTTAAATATTTAGGCTAATTATTTTACAAATAAGACACATGCGTATCCCACCTACACCGCACCGTACCACGCCGCGCAAATCCCCCTCCCCTCTCCCTCACCGTCGCCCTTCCCCTCCCCTCCCCTCTCACTCTCTCTTCCCTCCATCCCCTTTCTCCTCACTTCCCTCTCCCCCTCCCCTTTCTCCTCACTTACCTCTTTCCCTCCACTTCCCCTCCCCTCCCCTTCCCTCCCTTCTCTCTTCCCCCACTTCCCCTCCCCTCCCCGGCTCTCTTCCCCCCACTCCCCTTCCCTCACATCCCTCTTCCCTCCCCCTCCCCTTCCCCTCCCCCTCCCCTTTCCCCTTCCCCTCACTTCCACCCTCCCTCCCCTCCCCTCATTCCCCCTTCCTCTTCTCCCTCCCCCTTGCCCCTCACAAACTTTGAATGACGTATTAATTTATATCGAATCAACAGCCTACAAAATAAGTTTCAAGCTTCTAGCTTCTAAAATGACGATACTTCAATTCAACTTTTCATCCCTCCTTTCAACCCCTTACAACCCTCTTTTCACATTAAAAAGTAGCCTATGTCCGTTCTCAGGCTCTAGACTATCTGTGCACCAAATTTTATTTAAATCGGTTCAGTGGTTTTGGCGTGAAAGTGACACAGACAGACAGAGTTACTTTCGCATTTATAATATTAGTTAGGATATACATACAAATGTCTGCAATATTTAGAAATATTAATTCAGGTTATAGAAACAATTTTTCAGTCAGCCATTTGTGCAGTTTTGTTTTAAATTGTTTGAATGGCAATTCTCTTATTGCCTGTGGTATATTGTTATATATCTGAATAGTCATAAGCTTGCAGTTCTTTCTTTGCAAGGCCGTATTGCTACTTATAATATTTAATTTAGTAGGATCCTGTCTCGTGCGACGTAGAAATGCATTTTCACTAGCACTATCTAATATTTCAAACATTTCTTGATGCTCTTTTACAAATACTCCAGCCTGCATAATGTACCTACAAGCCAAACAAAGGTCAAAACTTTCAGTTTTTTAACGAGAGGTCGGCAAGAGTCTAGTGGTCCTGCACCACATATGGCTAGTATACATTTTTTTTTGTACGAGAGAGAAACACCTTGTTGATATCTGTCGAGTTTCCCCAGATAAGAAGGCCATATCTGAGGACGGTGCGTACCCATGATAGGAGGCTGTGAGGGCCGCTTTCTCATCAAGTGTTCGCCGTAGTCGTTTTAACGCACATATAAAACGGTTTATTTTGGTATATACATAACTTACGTGTGGGCCTTCCACTTACAAAATTCATCAACAAGAATACCTAAAAATTTGTACAATCCCCAATCAACACCCAAGTTCAACTATTATTACTGCTAAACTAATAAGGTATGTATGTTAACCGCTATAATTTTCCTTTAAAGTTAATGAAAATCCACTATCATCATGAAGAATTTTTTTTCACCAGATTTTTCAAGCCTACAGTTTAGCTTTTAGGGAGCGGGGAGGGGGAGGGTACGCCCTACTGAAACAAAAATGTGCACTTTAAAGTTTAATAATTCGTAAATGGAGCATTCAATCGAAAAATAGTATTTCCGACCCCTGAATCATTTTAAAAGAACGATACCTCACCTTGGGCATGCAGACGACAGCACCGTTGTAGAGAGCTATACATCCAGTGCACGTACTAGTGTAGCACAAATTCAGTGTTATAGGGAGGCGATGGTCGAGCGCTTGAACTTGTCCTTACAGGCTGTCTCCGAATGGGGCGATGCCAACCTGGTCAAGTTTAATGCAGCTAAGACCCAGGCGTGTTTATTCTCCGCCAAACGGAGTCCGTTCCAACTGACTCCTACTTTCCGGAATGTGTCCGTACCGATAACTGATCACCTCGAGCTTCTTGGAATCTAACTAACACCCACACTCAACTGTGGCTCGTATATTGAGTCAAAAGCCCAATTGGCCTCAAAAAAGCTTGGTTTTTTGGCCAAGGTGAGATAGTACTTCACACCAGGACAGCTGCTAAATTTGTATCAAGCTCAAGTCCGATCATGTATGGAGTACTGTTCTCACCTGTGGGATGGGTCAGCCAAATACTAGCTGGAGGCGTTGGAAGTTATTGAGAGGAGAGCCAAGAAACTCATTAACGATAAAAATCTTGTAAGCAAGAGGCTTCAGAGCCTAGAGCATCGCCGCAAAGTCGCCAGTTTATCGGTATTTTATCAAAGAATCAAGAACCAAAGCATTTATTCAGTATGTAGGCACTTAGGCAGTATTAATATACGCACATATACACGTCAAAATCATAAATCATAAAATAAATCATAACCAATTATCAAGTTAACATAGCAAATGCAGAAATTTAACGCTTTTAAAAAGAAAAAAAAAAACAAAAGTAATGAACCATTCAGCTGTCATCCACTCGTTTATGTCATATATCGGATACATTTCGGGGAGTGTGCCTTCCAACTGCACGAATTAATTCCACCGTCCCCCTTTTACCATAGTACTAGCAGACGTACAGATATACGCCATCGATACATGGTTGATATTCCATTCTGTCGCACAAAGCATTTTGCATCAACATTTATCATACGCACAGCAAGGGAATGGAACTCCCTGCCAGAGTCTGTGTTTCCTGTTAAGTACAATCCGGGGATCTTCAAATCGCGAGTGAACAGGTATCTTCTAGGCAAGCGTGCTACATCGTCGATCACATCTTCACTTAACATCAGGTGAGATAGTGGTCAAACGATTGCTTATCTACTATAAATAAAACTGGCCAAGTGCGAGTCAGCATCGCGTCTCTTATCGCACACTTAGGGAGGGTTCCGTACAATACGAAACATAACAGAGTTTCAATCTCATATATTTGATTAATTGATATTACCAAGAATATTTGGTTTGGTCGCGATCTAGAAAGACGGGGCTCGTTTACTAGCGCCATCTATGTCATTTTGCCGAAACTAATTAGATAGATGGCGTTTAAAAACACGTTCTTTGTATGGGGACCCCCTTTAATTTTTAACTTTATTTTGTTTTTAGTATTTGTTGTTCTAGCGGCAACAGAAATACACCATCTGTGAAAATTTCAACTGTCTAACTATCACGGTTAATGAGCTATAGCCTGGTGACAGACAGACAGACAGACAGACAGACGGACAGCGGAGTCTTAGTAATAGGGTCCCGTTTTACCCTTTGGGTACGGAACCCTAAAAAATAAAAAATACCTCACACGACGGGGTAGACGACGAAAAAAAAATCTTCCACACTTCACATGTAGGGGAGCTACCCTCAAAAATATTTTCTAAAATTTTATTTTACCAATTTGTCGGCGTAAAATTGATGTACACACTAGGGTTTCCGGAACCGGATTCGTTTTGAGAACCGGGAATTTCGGTACCTTTTAAGAAAAGAACCGGTTCTCCCGGTTCTTTCGGTATTTTCGGTTCTTGGTAGTTTTTGTTACATTAAACAAAAGTTTAGCTTCAAAAATTAAAAAATTGGGATCTAAGGGAGCAAAATTCCACCTGACTGCTCCCAGCCAACCTCTCCTGCACGTGGTGCATCTTGCCGAGTAACGAACGAGGTTCTGGCGGCCGACCATGGATGGATATCAATCAGAACGACGTTACTAAATACCATGCCAGTGACGGGCAGCAGCGTCGGGAGAAGCTACGTCCTGCGATCACCCAAACCGACTGCCTAGCGCGTGGTGATCATTTGAGCAAAACCTGCATGGCACGCGCAGATATAAAACGGCCCCCAGTTCCCGGCCGCCCCGCTATGGCGACGGAAGGCCGCCAAAACCGACTGACACTGGCTACTTTTAATGGACGCACGCTACGGCTGGATGCACACTTGAGTTGGCAATACTGGAAGAAGAGCTTAAAACATAAGATGGCATATTCTAGGTTTATGTGAAGTCCAAAGAGAGAGAGAGTAGGATACCGCTACCCTGGAGTCAGGCCATTTTATGTAGTATTTCATAGAGAGAGAGAACAACCATCCCAAGGCGGTGTCGAGTTCTTGGTCCACAAGATCCTCTGACAACGTTCTAAAAATCTCCAGTTTGTCGACAAAGGTAGCGTATCTTGTGATCAAACTCACTGAGAAGTATAACCTCAAGGTTATCCAAGTATACGCACCGACTTCGGCACACTTGGACAATGAAGTAGAGGAAATGTACGAGGTCATTTCCAAGGCCTTGCACACCACTCAACCTACTACTACTACTTTAACGTTGTCATGGGGGATCTCAACGCTAAAGTGGAAGTACAAGCAAGCGGCGAATCGGTAGTAGGACTGCTCGGAAGCACGGTAGCAGAAACCATAGGAGGAAAATGCTCGTCAACTTTTTAGAAAACGAGGGGCTTTTTCTGAAGAATTCTTTCTTTCAGAAAGACACGCGGTTGAAATGGACGTGACAAAGCCCCGACTCTATGATCAATAACTGATAGATAGATAGAAAAGAGAGACTTCATTATGATGGACAAAAAAGCATATTTAGAGATGTCTCAGTGATCACTAGGTTTAAAACCGGCAGTGATCAACGATTAGTCTGAGGCTCTAGACAAAAATCTGTGAGACGCGAGGTGTCGGCAAGGAGTCTAAGCTTTTATATGAATCTGTGCAGCTAATGCAAAAGCGACGTGAAAACCCTGCAGTCTCGTCTTCGTCAGATTAACTCAATTAAAGAAGCGATCGAGCAAAACCGGAGGTCAAAAGTCTTGGTTCGACAGTTGGGCCGAAGCCATCTGACAAAGTTGACCACTTTTAGCGGGAGTTCGTCGCTTCTAAGCCCGAGATTCTCAGAGGAGTTAAAAACTTCTAGAAAGAAAATGTAAAAAGTAAAGAGTAAATAAGTAAGAAAGTAGTATAGTGTGAATCGCGTAATTAAAATAAAATTCCCGAAAGTACCGAAAGAACCGGGAATTAAAATTGATTTCCCGGTTCCATTTTACTGACAAAAGAACGGGGAATTCCCGGTACTTTCGAGACCGGGATTTCCCGGTTCTGAACCCTAGTACACACCCCTACAAAATTACAGCTTTCTAGTACTCACGTTCTCTTAGCAAAAAAACCTCGGACAAACGGACAGACAGACGGACATGACGAAACTATAAGGGTTCCTTGTCAGGACGACGGAGCCCTAAAAACTACCTGAACAGATTTACACGCGGTTTTCACCAATAGACAGAGTGCTGAGTGATTAATGAATTGGTTGAAATATGACGATTATCCGTCCATCCGTCACGTCCATAAATGACGGAGTTATGCCCGAACATACAAAAAGAAAAATAGTTCCTCCCGTATTGAGAACCTCCTCCTGCTTTTAGAAGTCGGTTAAAAAAATCGTTATGCATGCTAACCGTAATACCTTTTTCCCATTTGGTCTAGAAAGTCTATTTTCGCTCAGGCAAGGAGTGCCTACCCACTACCCAGTGGAAAGGAATGCATCGATACAATAGTAGATTACGATACGATTGGTAGTTATTTCCACGAGGTCGTAGTGAGTACTTACCTATGTTACTTACATAAATCGATAACTAGTTTGAGCTGGTAGGATTTAGGGATTAGGTATGGTTTAAGATGTGAGCGGGCGGGATCTTACAACGCGTCGCCAGAATTTGAGGATTCTGCACTTGTGGGAGGGTCAAGGGAGTTTGTCTTGATTCTCCCAATTCGATTTCAGCTGCCGGGGTAATGTCAAAATAATTTAAATCAATATTTTTCTCTTTGTGAATTCGCGTGATGTGATACAAATGCGTGAAATAGATCGTAAATATTAGGTAAAGCTTAAGTCTGATAAGGCAACACACTTACACACTAGAGAACAGTGACCACCGCGTAACGTGCGCCGACGAGCCTAGCGAGGAGGGGAGCCGAGGCAACGGCTGCGAGTCACCAGAACCGACGCTATGGCGTTTAAATTAAGGTGCAGAAAACCTTATCTGTAAAAAAACAACATTCAGATGAATTGGCAATCTCTTCCTTTTTGGAGGTCGGTTTAAAAAATATCCATGTAGCTTCAAACATTTGACTCTGACGTATACAACTTTTACAATACTTGCAGCTTTGGTCTCAAATTACTTAGGCATAAGGTTCAGCCTCTATACTTAATTACTAACTAGGTGTGTTCATAAGGGTCAATCTGCCGAAGCGGTGGAGTTGTTTACGTTCTATGGTGCTTTCTCGGCTGCTTATTTTTATGATCGCAATCAGTCACACCGCTCAATTTCTATATGTTTCGTGTACGTTAATCGATCTTCGTAACACTACGTGTTAATCCAGTAGGGCTATTCTGTAAGCTAGTTTACGTGATACGATCAAATCAAATCGTAATCCGATTGCAATACGTTTGAATTTCGTAATACCACTCACCGCGGATTCCGCTTGCGAGATGCGTAAACGAGCTTACAGAATAGCCCTACAGGTTATAAATCTATCTGCGTGATTGAGAAATAAACACAAACATCGAATCATACAAATACAAAAACTCTTTATGGTATACCAACATCCAGGAAAAAAAACAATATTTACAGAAAATAAATACCATTACAACGGGCGGTTTTTTTATTACACCGAACTTTTTTTTTTAAAGATTACTCGCAATGTGGGTTGCACATTATTAGTATTCTTGTTAACCCCTCCAACTAAGCTAAATATGCTTGTATCTGGAGTGGGTTCACGTCAATAGTGCAATGGGTGGGGATCGAACTCACGACCTCTCGATCGCCAGTCCGACACCTTGTCCATTGGGCTATTGCCGCCTTAAACTGGGAACTGGGTTGTACTTGATCACTATCTCACCTGATGTTAAGTGATGATGCGATCGATGATAGAAAAATTATCTTAGCGATCTCTTCCAGATCATACACACTTAGATATTTATAGTTAGGTTTCCTAGTATGGTCCCCGCTTGTAACCCGCTGTCAGTCACGCAGGGCTCTCACGGTCTAGGTCATAGGCGCATACTTGGCCGCACCCAATAAATCATAATAGCAGCAAATTGGATAAGTGCACGTCGCCTGTAGGCTTCCTATAACCTCGCCGGCGTCTTAGGGTGCCGGCTAGAGTCTGGACATTAGCGAATTATGGCCTGAGACCTCGTGGCCTTGATTGGGAGAGACTCGAGCCACAATTGATGGCGCGTGTCTTTTGATCGCTTTGCCGGATAGTAGACGTATTTACGAGAATTGGAGTTTCCGTAAGACGTGACTTTACGTTTGGACTTATGTCTTACATTGCTTCCGAACGCATAGGATCATTCACACCATAGACTAATTAGCGTAGTGTAGTGTAATGCGAATATATGATTCAAATCAATAAATACATTATTGACAGTACTTGAGTAAATATTATGTTTCTTTGAAGTGTTTCACACTTTATATTTTTGTAAATTGTTAAACACAATCCAAAATTTCATCGTACCGACGGGACTTGAACCCGCAACCTCCGGAATAACATGTTCGGGTGCTTTGCCAATTAAGCCACGGTGCGAATAATATTAATATTTATAATATTTGATTTACGCAGTGCAACATGTCTCGTCGGATTTGAAAACTGTAATGATTTCTTCCGTCATAGATGGCGCCACCAATGCATATTTGGGTTAACAAATGCAATCCACTAATTTCCTCGTAACGATACTTCGCACCGTGGCTTAATTGGCAAAGCACCGGAACATGTTATTCCGGAGGTTGCGGGTTCAAGTCCCGTCGGTACGATGAAATTTCGGATTGTGTTTAACAATTTACAAAAACACTTGAGTAAAGTCCACACTTTGTCAAACTCTTATTCAATATGGTTGTTAGATCTCTTAGTATAAGGACCTGTTTAAATGGTGACCAAACATGACAGCTAGCCGTGGTGATGAGATTTTGGATTATTGTTGTCTCAATGTTTGGTTTATATAGCTCGATATAGTAAAGATCAGTAAACAATAAGACCACATAGCATGAGTTGGAGTAGTAATCCATTAACCCAACTGTGGACAATAGGCTCTTGATGACGAATGTGATGTTCGTAGCGCTTTAAGATTATCTTCAGCATATCACGGTCGCTATAAAATTAGCATCTGCACCATGGCCAGGCTTTATTTAAACTCCAACATATTCAGATTTCAATATTTACATGAAATAAATCCAGGAAGTTTCCTATTTGCTTTCCGATTCTTGTTTACTTTTATAAATCAATAATCGTAATCCTAAGTTGAGCCATATGGCCAGAGTTTGTGTTGAAATACTTCAGCGAATTATGTACTCGTGTTGCTGTCTGAATCATATATTGAACTTGTTATGATATATTGCAGTTGAAACGTTAGTTTATGTTTATTACTGAAACATGTTTTATGGAATAGTTGTCATGGTTATTCTTACTGATGCGTTGTTTGACCATCTCTTACGCCGTCTCGTTCTGATCTTTAATCACACACAGGTTCCCCATAAGGATTTTGGGAAATGGCTCGGATTCAACGATCATTATCCTCTGTCGAATGTCTAATAAGCCTCCTAAACTTTCAGAGCATTAGAGCGTATAGTTTTATCAGACAAACCCCCTACCCACCCCTACCCCCTGCTGAGCTAAGGTACTCTTTCTCATTTTCACATCACGGTCTATTGGTTGATGGATCCAGTGGACACAAATAATGTGAAGAAGTTTGTGCAGTCCCGTTATTTTATAGAATCATCCAGATCCTTATTTAGGTGATGAGTAACATGTGATATCTTAGCTGATATTTCCGGGAAGCCATATCTATTTAGATCATCTTGACTTCCGAAAGTGATTCATTGCATCAAGGCATGCGGCTGATCCCTCAAGGAGAATGACTGTTTCTTTGCTGTATGCACGTCAGAGTTATGATGTATGGATATAACTTAGCAACTGTTCTATTATAGCACGTCTTTTTGAAAGTGAAGTGTCTGAAGTGAAAAGATATTAGGATTCTTCGGACCCATTATATTCTAGGGTTGGCAGAAACACCGTCGTTAACAGCCATTTCAATAATCGTTTACAAAACTAAAAAAAAACCGACTTCACATGCCGCGATAGTCAAAATAGCCAGTAGTATCATGTCGTCAAGGTATGTAATGTGTTTCAGGCATAGAGGCATATTCTTTTAAAACGAAAAAAGATTATTTAATAAGAGATTTGACGGAGTTCTGAGGTAACAAACCTTGAAAAAAATATATTATACAGTCAAATTGACAACCTCCTCCTTTTTTGTGAAGTCAGTTAAAAAGGATAAGTTACATCCAGGTAAGCAGAAAATCGCGTAAAATATTTGCCGGATCCACAGAATAAATAATAGTACAAGCTGAAACGAACATTATTTGAATGCTAGTCTGACGGAATAAATACAGCATAGCAGGTTTCCTATTATACAGTAGTCCATAATTGAGCGGTCCATCTTATTACTGCTTTCTAACCTTCCAGTCATGCGTGTACAATATTTAAGGCCACATCATCAGTTATCAACTATTAACAATTTGGTGATGTGCAGGTTAATCGTCAAAAAGCTCCTACGGTTTCTAAATGTTTGAATAACACGTTTAACTCTAATTATCTTATTATTATTTAGCCATGTCCCAGTGATGTTAAACAGGCTTGGAAATCATCATTACCAAAGTTCGTCAATCATAGGGTTTAACTAAGATTGCCTATGGTTCAACATATAAGCGAAGATACTCGATTAACGGATACGCAGCTACACTAATCTCTGATTCTTTAAAAGGAGCTATCTCACATGATGTTAAGTGACGATGTAGCCCAATTTTGGTTAAATGAGACACCACACAACACCACATCACCTGTACACTGTATCCAGGGATTCCTGGGTATGTCCACCTGGTTATGCTTACTTCCTGGTTCGTTGCTGCTTAATCCAGTTCCTCTTGTTGAACAGTTAGCCAGGAATTGAGAATACTATCCAACAAATGTTTGTAATGTTTGTAAATGCTAACGATATAAAGTAATTTGATGTCAATATAGTATGATCTATTGTATCATCATCATCATCAGCCAGTGTCAGTCCACTGCTGGACTGTAGGCCTCTCCCAAGATGCGCCACTGAGCCCGATTTTCAGATCTTTTTTTCCAATCACTGCCCACTGCATTGCGTATGCCGTCGCTCTCCACTCTCCAAAACTCAAAATTTGAAATCACCCCGACTGATCTATGTATAATCTATAATGAAAATAAAAATATTCAAATGAGTCTGAACACGACATCTCACCTGTAAGTTGGCGAGGAGTTGAGTATTCAGCAGATTCCAGAAGATGTCCCAGCATCATGTCAATGCTTCAGTGTCCTTTGTCGTTGAAGAAAAGGATACCGAATTTCGAATTAATCACTATGAAAGTAGATTTCATAGCGCCATCAACTAGAAAAATGCTCATAGTTTTACAACGGCTAAACAGATTTTCATGAATCAGAGCTAATAACACTTTCGATTAAAACACTTTCAAAACAGTTTCATCATCCTTCATTGCTCGCAGAGGAAGATTATAGGAAGACTTACAGGAAGATTTTCTATCTTGACTCCACTAGCTTCTATTCTTATTGTTATATACCGGCTGTAATTCACGTACCATTAGTCGAATTTTCTCGACCTGGGTTTCGAGCGAGTCAGTCGCTCTTCCTCGGGAGTGAGGTCACGCGGTGAGATCGCGATGTTCACCAGTAAATTCGACTAAAGGTACGTGAATTACAGCCGGTTTATAACAATAATAATGTTACAAAATTCACGATAATTTTAAAATCAAAATAGCTTCTATTCTTTTCCGTTTCCTCGGTGTCAGTTCCAGCTTGATTGATAATCTAGTAGGTACAAAATTGATTTATCAAAATGTTTAGAACAAAGTCTGAAGTGTTTCGTTGGATCGTAATTTTCACGCATTACTGCCTTTATCCACTTGATTGGATTTTCGGACATTTTGGAAACCTACAACAAAATGATATAATATATTAATGTGGTAAACTGTCACACATTCTTCATTGATTTCAAGAGACACATCCTTTTAAACCGATGCAAAAATAGCTCCTGAGCGGCTCACTTATGATACGGAGGTGGCGGCTAAATTTAGACTGGACTTAGATGTCCACGGCCAGAGAAAATGAAACCATAACTGGGTTGGATATAGATGGTTTTGACTATATGTTTTGAGAGAGGGTCTGACGTGTCTTATTAAAGCCTTCCGCTCGAGTTACGATAGGTTTTCTTAAACGTTGTCAGGTGGTTCAATTGTCAATGACCTTCCTTACCAATGTCTTTTATGAGACTGTTTTTAGGGTTCCGTACCTTAAAAGGAAAATTGGATCACTTTGTTGTTCCGCTGTCTGTCTGTCCATCTGTCAGTCTGTCTGTCTTGTCGTCTGTCCGTCTGTCAAGACTATTTTTCTCCGGAACTCTGGTTGAAACTTAAATACTAATTACTTAATTAAAAATTAAATTAAATATTATACTACTACGGAACCTTACACTGTGCGTGGCCTGACACGCACTTGGCCGGTTATATTTAATACTAGCTGCTGCTGCTCCCCAACTCACAGTCTTTGAATATCATATTTATTTATATCGAAACCACAGCCAAAAAAATAAGTTTCAAGCTTCTAGCTATAAAAATGACGTTACTTCCATACAACTTTTCATGCCCCCATTCAACCCCTTACAACCCACTTTTCGCATTAAAAAGTAGCCTATGTCCTTTCTCAGGCTCTAGACTATCTGTATACCAATTACATTTTTAATTAATTTAAATCGGTTCAATAGTTTTGGCGTGAAAGCCAAACAAACAGACAGACAGAATTACTTTCGCATTTATAATATTAGTAAGGATAAATAAAACCCAGAGATGGCGCTAGCGTAGATTTTAGTAGCTCTCCTTTAAATATTGCCTAAATGTATGAGATCCTGCATCGCGCAAACGATTTTGTTATTACGTCGATGGTCTGGATACATCGAGGGTACTTCCCACTATCTGTGTTCTGTGGTAGGTAGGTACTACCTAGAATCATAAAATTTGGCAAAAAGCAAGGTCTTAGAGCACTATATTGGAATAAATCTGAAATCCGTAAATATGTAGTTTAATAACAAAAGAAGTTAATTTACGATCACAAACTTATTACTTGCGTTTGGTGCAATACATTTTCTATGAATCGAATTGCAAGGTTAAGTTTGTCCTTTGGGGCCGTTCAAGTATTACGTAAGCAGATTTATTACTATTATTTACCCCCCCCCCCCTCCCCCCTGACAGCAAAAGTAAGCAAAGCTCTTAACCCCCCTCCATTGTTACGAAAACATTGGTACCTGTATGCATTTTTCTGCGCCGCGTGATAAAAAATTGAAAGGACAATGACCATTTTGTATGGACCTTTAGCTAATGATGGATAGTCAATATTTTAATAATAAACTGGCCAAGTTCAAATCGGACTCGCACTCGTAGGGTTCCGTACCACAATACAGTATTTTATAAGATCGAGCAAAAAATACCACTATCATTTTTCGCCAGCAAAAAATAATAATAATAAAACATTTTATTTCTTATAACGCCATCTAACGTCTAACAAAGGTGTTAACAAAGGGATCGACATTTCAATATAACGCCATCTATGGGACGTTTACCTAACTAAGCGTACATAGATGGCGTGAAATGCCGAAAAAAACACGTTTTATGTGGGGACCCTATATTATTTTTAACTTTATTCTGTTTTTAGTATTTGTTGTTATAGCGGCAACAGAAATACATCATCTGTGAAAATGTTTACTGTCTTACTATCACGGTTCATGAGATACAGCCTGGTGACAGACGGACAGACAGACAGACAGACAGACAGACAGACAGACAGACAGATAGACGGACAGCGGAGTCTTAGTAATAGGGTCCCGTTTTACCCTTTGGGTACGGTACCCTAAAAATGATATAGTTTTAAACTTTCGCGATTTAAACGCACAGTTATAGATATAAAAATACGGGACTTATCGCGCTTAAAACATTAACTCTGAGTTAAACTAGAACTAATGTTTAAAAAAAAACCCATATTATTGAAAGCAAGTAGACATATTCGGCTACTCGCACTGAAGCTATTAGCAGATGAGTTTCTTGATAAGATTAAGTCACGAAATCTTTAGTTATAGTTTTAAGTGACCTTCTATGTATTTATGCCCATGGATGACGTCATCGACATCTGTTACGTTATGCTAAATAGCATTAAAAATTATCAAAGGAAATCGTAACGGAAGCGAATGTACGCGCGTTTTAGGTACGATTCAATATTGACTGATGCTCTACGTCCTACGAGTATTATAAAAATACATTGTACCTACTATTAATGGACACTTATCTATTATCAACCGACTACCAAAAAGGAGGAGGATCTCAGTTCGTCTTTTTAGGGTTCCGAACCCAAAGGGTACCAACGGAACCCTATTACTGAGACTCCGCTGTCCGTCCGTCTGTCTGTCTGTCTGTCCGTCCGTCTGTCACCAGGCTGTATCTCATGAACCGTGATAGTTAGACAGTTGAAATTTTCACAGATGTTGTATTTCTGTTGCCGCTATAACAACAAATACTAATAATATCGTTTAAAAACTAAAAAAGAACCGACTTCAATGTTCATGTTCAGTACCAATTTTGAGATGTTTATCTCAATATCTCTGGAGATATTTATCAGACCTCGATAAAATTACCATGGTACCACACTTGGGATATCTCCTTTCGAACAAAAAAAGAATAATCAAAATCGGTGCATAAATGACGAAGTTATCCCCGAACAAACATAAAAAAAAAAAAAAAAAAAAAATATATATACGGTCGAATTGAGAAACCTCCTCCTTTTTTTGAAGTCGGTTAAAAACAGAATAAATTTAAAATCTATTGGGGGTTCCCATACAAGAAACGTGTTTTTTTCGGCATTTCACGCCATCTAGGAACGCTTAGTTAGGTAAACGTCCCATAGATGGCGTTATATTGAAATGTCGATCCCTAACACCTTTGTTAGACGTTAGATGGCGTTATAAGAAATAAAATGTTTATAAATTATTATTTTTTTGCTGGCGAAAAATGATAGTGGTATTTTTTGCTCGATCTTATAAAATACTGTAGTGTGGTACGGAACCCTACGAGTGCGAGTTCAACTTGCACTTGGCCAGATTATTTTATTTTGTTATGTTACGTGATTACTCCTTCAATGGTGAACCGATTCGAATGATTCTTTTTTAATTGGTAGGGTACATTTCCGAGGTGGTCCCATTGTAATATAATTGAAATCTGATAAGTATCTCCAGAGATATGAAGATAAACATTTCAAACTTAGTACTGAAATTGACTCGCGCCAGAGAATACTTAAGAGTACTACGTACAGAAAACTCACTCTTTCATGGCAAATATGCGAGATTAAACCTTATTACAATGTCGGTAACGTTCAGAAACGTTACACGCTTCGGATACGACCTTGAAAATAATAGCTTGTTAATATATTGTTTCGTAGTATTATTATCATTTCTATGACATTGTGTAATAGTGCGCTCGTGTTGAGTCGAAATGCACCTTTAAGTCTCCGCTGCGAGAGTCTGAATTATTCAGCCCGTCACGCACCTTTGATAAGCCCGCTGCTACTGTAGGGTTTGGTGTTCTGAAAATACATTTGAATGCATGAATGAATGAATGAATGATTTCTTTCGACCGAAACTTACGATTAATAACAATTTGATAATAACACGACTCTACAAAAAAATTTTCGTTCTTTGTCCTAAAGTTTATACTATTATTTTCCAGTTAGTTATGCACAAAAACGAAAAGAAAATACCTTTTTTCGGTATAAAGTTTGCTTTTGTGATAGTTATAATAATAATAAAGGCCAATACAATGAAAACATGATGGGCGACTATATTTGGGGTTTATTGAGAGAAAGTAGCTATGAACATAAAAGAAAAAGTAAAAGTGTGCACTTTTAAGTTATTTTCCACTTTTCTGTAAGCTAATTTGATAGTAAAACTTAATAAAAATAATAAACATTTTTATTTTAATAGTTTTATTTTCAATCAAAAATTAAAATCCGAGATTTTTAAAAATTTCGTTCAATCAGTCTTCTAAGCACAAAAGCAAAGTTTTTCATGCCATATATTTTTTTTCCGTCTAATTACGACCTAAACTACCGAAATTTAATGCTTTGCAATCAAAGTCAAATTTCATGTTGACCCGTGTAATTGGTAGTAGAATACACCGACGTGCAATGTAATGTACCTATGTATATACACAAATACCACATATACAAACACACACATACACAAACACACCCATACACACAGGCACACACTTATTATTGCCATCAGAATATCTCATGTATAAATCATTTTCAAAAACTTTTTGTAAAACCACACCCAAACCTCAAGATACAGGCCTCGTGCTTAGTTTGGGGCTCACTGATACTCACAATGTAATATTACAAGTTAACGCTCTTTCTGAGCCTATGTTAGTTTATAAGATTTTGTAAAGCTTTTTGGCAATAAATATCATTATCGTCATATCATTATCAATATCAATAAAGGCCCTGTAGGGCTATTCTGTAAGCTATCTCGGAAGCGGAATCCGCGGTGAGATTTGAATTTCATATTACTAAATTTAACCGTATTACGATCGTGATACGATTGAATTTCTATAAATATTCCATAAACACTTTTCTCATATCTATTTCCGTTTAAGCAGCATCGCGTAAAAACGTGTTTTCTCGACCGTTTTATTGTCGACTTAGGTTGCAAAACAGGTCTCTACGAATGCACCTATGATTTAAACCGGATAATATATAGCCTATTTTCATTGTGAAAGTCCTTGAAGATAATATCGTTTAAAAACTAAAAAACAACCGACTTCAATGCCGCGCTATTCATTTTCAGTACCAATTTTGAGATGTTTATCTCAATATCTCTGGAGATACTTATCATACCTCGATAAAATTACCATGGTACCACACTTGGGATATCTCCTTTCGAACAAAAAAAGAATAATCGAAATCGGTTCATAAACGACGAAGTTATCCGCGAACAAACATAAAAAAAAAAAAAATATACGGTCGAATTGAGAAACCTCCTCCTTTTTTTGAAGTCGGTTAAAAAAGAAGATTCTATATATTAGTAAATGAATTTTTGAAATCGGTCCAGTAGTTTTTGAGCCAAATCATTACAAACATCCATACAAAAGTACAAATGTTTTTTAATATTTTTATAATATTAGTATAGAAGTATAGATAATACCTTAGTATGTGGGTCCATGCGTCTCATTCCGTTAAATCCGTTACGCTCATATTATTGGTGCACGTAAGTGCACTCCGCAATCTTTTCCCCTCTGCGCCAGCTTTTATCTAAGTTAACCTTAGACCTTTAAGAAAGGTCTTTTTTTTTTCTTAAAGATCCAAGAAGTTAACTGTCAGTATCTGTAGTACCTACACTATATTCTTGGTAAAATAAACTCGGCAACTCTTGGGAGTTCGGGCACAGATTATATAATAGTTACTACGTGTTCGGGAGCGAAACCGTGCGTAAAAAGCTAGTAATAAAATCACAACTACAATACACATGCTTACAATTGTTTAAAAAGAGTAGTGGTTTCATTGATAAATTCAAATGGCGCATGGCGTCAACAATAGCGTGTTAGGTGAGTAGAACAACAAAATTATAATACCCACAATAGATTGAAAACAGCGGAAGCTCCTTTGTTTTAATATTCATAAAAGCCGTCACAGCGAAATTTTTGAGCTGAATGGGTTAGTAAACATTAATGATTCATTGTGAATATGAATGGCCGTCTGTCTGTGATTGCGCATTGGGTTGTGCCGTAGTAAAATCAGTCTTGTGTCGTGACTCGGAATAGATACTCTTTTAGTTAGGACGGCTTCACTCTGCGTGCGTACTTTGACATCATCTGCTGCCGGCTAATGAGAATGAGTATTTTTACATGGTATATATTATTCGCCTATTTGCATCTTTGTTCATCATACGAACCCCCAGGGAATGGAATAACCTGCCCGAGTCTGTTTCCGGCAATAAGGGGTCTTCAAATCGCGAGTAAATTGGTATCTTCTGGTTAAGTGCGCTCTATCATCGACCGCATTATCACTTAACATCAGGTGAGATAGTGGTCAAGTGCTACCCAGTACGGTGTAACAAAAAACTTTAATTCCAAATTTAAAACCACCCCCGACCGATCTATTCATAATCTGTCTATTGAGACCATTCCGATGAGCCAAAACTCGACATCTCTGCTGTAAGTTGGTGAGGAGTTGAGTATTCTGCAGATTCCAGGAGATGTCCAGCATCAGGTCAATGCTACCAAGTCTTACAATATCGTTGAAGTAAGAGTATACCGAATTTCAAACTGATCAGGGCCCCTAGACAAAATCCAATTTGCTTCTTTCATTCACGCTAACGCTAGTTCTAGTTCTAGAGGGGGGGCCCTCTAAATTTTAAAGTATGGAAGTGAAAAATCAAAAAAATACATGCTGTAGATCTCAATAAAAACTAGCAACGAAAATTGGTTTGAACGAGATACAGTCAGCAGTTTTAGAGATATGGCGACCGCAAAGATAACTTTGTTTTTGATACAAACACTAAGAAAAACAAAGTTAATTTTGTAGTTGCGAAAAATCATAGTTATGGAATATTTAACTGTGTTACGGAACCCTACGAGTGCGAGTCCGACTTTCACTTGGCCAGCTTATTATATATCTAATATATAAAATTCTCGTGTCACAGTTTTCGTTGCCATACTCCTCCGAAACGGCTTGACCGATTTTGATGAAATTTTTTGTGCTTATCCGGTATCTATGAGAATCGGCCAACATCTATTTTTCATCCCCCTTAGTTAGGGTAGTCCACCCCTAAATTTTTATTTTTATTTTTTAGACAAAATTTTTAATTTCTATTTTTTTATGATACAACATACAAAAATACATACTATCCTCAATTTTCACCCTTCTACGATCAACCCTTATTTTTTAATAGCTATTTTAGTAATTATGGCAAAACAACGTTTGCCGGGTCAGCTAGTATAAGATAATTTAAGATCGTTTAAAAAACTAAAAGAACCGACTTCAACGTCGCGCTAGTCGAAATAGCCAGTAGTTAGTATCATGTCATCGTGGTATATAAATGCATCGTAATACAAATGTTGATAATATTAAAAACCGCTCGACCGATTTCGTTAAAATTTAAATGGGAAGGGTAACCTATGAAACAAAAAAATAATTATCCAAATCGGTTTAGGAGTATTCGAGTAATCGGTGAAAATACATTAAATAAAAAAAGATTCTGATGAATTGAGAACCTCCTCCTTTTTTGTGAAGTCGTTAATTAGTAAACATTTTTCATAATCTTTGTAGATTAGATACATATCTTTTAACGTCTGTATTCTATACACTTTTATGGCTATATTAATATCTAAGTAAAATAATTGGTAATGAGATAAAATGCGATGATTTATATAATAAAACTGGCTAAGTGCGAGTCAGTATCGCGTCTCTTATCGCACACTTAGGGAGGGTTCCGTACAATACGAAACATAACAGAGTTTCAACCTCATATATTTGATTAATTGATATTACCAAGAATATTTGGTTTGGTCGCGATCTAGAAAGATGGGGCTCGTTTACTAGCGCCATCTATGTCATTTTGCCGAAACTAATTAGATGGATGGCGTTTAAAAACACGTTTTTTGTATGGGGACCCCTTTAATTTTTAACTTTATTTTGTTTTTAGTATTTGTTGTTCTACCGGCAACAGAAATACACCATCTGTGTAAATTTCAACTGTCTAACCATCACGGTTAATGAGCTATAGCCTGGTGATAGACGGACAGACAGACAGACAGCTAGACGGACAGCGGAGTCTTAGTAATAGGGTCCCGTTTTACCCTTTGGGTACGGAACCCTAAAAATGATGATAACTATACTGACTGATATAAACGAATGATTAATATAAAATGTATATGATGGGTTTAGATAGTAAATTTTAAACTTTCGCGATTTACACACATACAAGACACACACATTTACAAGTTTCACGAGTCTTCTCGTGACCACGGTCAATACAACTTGATCGAAACGTCGAGGTAAATGAAATTATGTTTTAGCGCAATAAGTCCCGTATTATTATAAAAACTCACGTTCATTTTAAACTTATAGATTTAAAAACGGAAATTTAACGTGACTTACGCGATGTCGATATAGCGATCGACATATGTTTCGGCCTCATGTGCGAGGTTGAACGCGTCGGCGAGCGCCCCGCACTCAAGATCCTGAAGAAGGCCTCCGGATGAGGCCGAAACATATGTCGATCGCTATATCGACATCGCGTAAGTCACGTTAAATTCCCGTTTTTAAATCTATAAGTCCCGTATTACAATAATTTTATGGGTTTAGATAGTTTAGTCGCATAGCATCTCCTTAGTGTGTCACTGGAATGCGATCCTAACTACAAGTAGAGAGCGAGTACTATAGTTTTACGACGTCTTCGCACCGTAATGACTATACTAGAGCCTGATGAATAATTGTATATTGTATAGAGATGACCTTGTGTTCAAATACATTGTGAAGAGATAAACTGCAGAGAAAGCAGAAAATACTGGCCGAGTCTTGCGCAAACAGAAATAAACTGGCCAAGTGCAAGTCGGACTCGCACTCGTAGGGTTCCGTAACACAGTTAAGCATTCCATAACTATGATTTTTCGCAACTACAAAATTAACTTTGTTTTTCATAGTGTTTGTATGAAAAACAAAGTTATCTTTGCGGTCGCCATATCTCAAAAACTGCTGGCTGTATCTCGTTCAAACCAATTTTCGTTGTAAGTTTTTATTGAGATCTACATCATATATTTTTATAGATTTTTCACTCCCATACTTTAAAAGTTAGAGGGGAGGGGGGGGGGGGGCACATTTTACCACTTTAGACGCGCCTATCTTTCAAATGATTTTAGAAACCTCAATGTCATTTTTGAAGACCTATCCATAGACCCCACACGTATAGGTTTGAAGAAAAATTTTTTTTTTGTTTCAGTTCCATGTATGGGATGCCCCCCCTTAAACTTTTATTTTTTTTACTTTTGTATAAAAATCGGAAAGCGGTTCACAGAATACATCTACCTACCAAGTTTCAATTCTGTAGTCCTAACAGTTTCGGAATAAAATGGCTGTGACATACGGACGGACAGACAGACAGACAGACAGACATGACGAATCTATAAGGGTTCCGTTTTTTGCCATTCGGCTACGGAACCCTAAAAACATAATGTACGAGGTAATGTGCAATTTCTAGCTATTATTAGCTAATAAAAATAAATAATAGTTTAAAAATACTAAAAAAATACGCTTTTATAGAAAATCCAACTAAAAATAGAAAATAAATTTTAATAAATTTGAATTAAAAATAGTGTAAGAAAAAATGATTTTATTGTAAAAAAAAAGCGTGGGGTGCATGGTATCAATAGTTCCAAATATTTTATGAACAGATATGACTAGAAGGGTAATTTTGATAATATCCTGAAAAGCACCCCACGCTTTTTTTACAATAAAATCATTTTTTCTTACACTATTTTTAATTCAAGTTGGATTTTCTATAAAAGCGTATTTTTTTAGTTTTATTAAACTATTATTTATTTTTCATTCTTAGTCGATTTTTTTTAAAAGCGTAATCCTGATTATCCTAGTAAGGATAACGGGTCAAAATGTTTAAAATATTGAATTGTCATCGGTCCTTAATAAGTATTCCAAATTTCGAGTTAATCCGACGTTTTGAAGGGGGTTAAAATCATGTTCAATGATTCCGTTACATACTAACATACAAACATACATACGTCTGAAGCTAATAAAAGCGTATTAAAAAGAGTGTTTGTCCTTAGGTGGTATGGGCATATCTATTTTATCGATGTTCCGCCTGACTTGCTACTAAAAAGTATCTTATACCACATCGATATACATGTAATAAACTGGCCAAGTGCAAGTCGGACTTGCACTCGTAAGGGTTCCGATTCCGTACCACACTACAATATTTTATAATATCGAGTAAAAAATTCTGAAAGAAATCACGTTTCTTGTAATAAATTGACAAATCGAATCGAATCGAAATAGGTTTTCATTTTCAGAAAAATTTGTTTTATCCCTGTTTTCAGGTAAAGAAAAACTCTTACAATATGATTAGAATATGAAGGTAAATTTCGCCATTGCTACATTGTTACGATAGCTCGGTGGGAGATCGTTCGGATGGCGATCAGATGGATCCCGGTTCGAGTCCAGACGTGATGATTAATTTTTCCAATTCTTCATCAAACAGATAAAACAAATATAATCAATTATTGTAAGCCAGGAGCAGGTCTAAATAAAATTATAGAAAATTTTAAATCGAAAACAAAATTCTTGCGACGAGAGGACATTGCTGCTATATTTATTGGGACATATTACCATAATGAAACACAAGACGAGAAAAAGCAATTTATAGCGGATTTAACTGAAATTATGTACGACAGAAACAGACATTTTAATATTATCATAGGTAGCATCCTTTACGATGGCAAAAATGATCCTGAAATATACAATATTAATAGGAAATTAGCACATATTGCTAGTGTAACCGAAAACATAAATTATGTGGAATCAAATGTAAAATCGAAAAGTCACATCCCAAGAACTAGTAAATACACTATTACAAAGAAAACCATAATTGCATCCATAACTGAATGCATCGAAAGGCAGTTTGAAGCGTCATCTGCATTGACGTTTGTACAATGTAAACCTAACTTAGTTCCCGATTCCGCAAATTTTTTGATCCTGCCTCAAACAAAAAATGTAGGATAATTTTACATGCGAATGTTCAAAGCATTCATAACAAATACATTGGTATTGAACACCTAGTCTCCCATGAAAAATGCGACGTACTGTGCTTATCAGAAACTTGGGCAAAAGACAGCCAAGTGCAATTCATGTGTATTGATAATTATGAACTGGCGACTTACTTTAATAGAAAACTTTTTAATCATGGTGGAACTGCAATTTATATAAAAAATGACATAGAATTTAAAGTTCGAAAAGACATTAAGAAATTATCATTCGAAATGAATTGTGAACTAACGGCAGTAGAGTTGAAAGAACCAAAAGTTGTCATCGTTTGTATTTATAGACCCGATAAAGATATATCTCTGTTTTTTGACATACTATCTAAAGTATTGCATACTATTTCTCGTTAAGGAAAAAGAGCTGTTCTGGCAGGAAATTACAACTTAAATGTATTAAAGCCTGACAATAAAATTCAAAGATTATCTCAACTACTCACAAATTTCAATTGTAAATGGGTATAGAACACTGCTACCAGAACACACAGGTAATAGTGCTACATGTATTGATCATTTTATTGTAAATTTTGATGATGTTGATGGTTCAGTGTTAGAATGTAAGCTTTCTGACCATAATGCTATTAAATTGGTCATTCACTACGATAATCGAAATGTTGTAAAGAGAAAATCTAATAGCTTGATTAGGATGATGACTCAAAATAATTACAACTACTTTCATTTTTTATTCAACCAAGAGTATCCTACTTTGAAGGAACACATTCTAAATTGTATTGAACCCAATGCAAAAATGAATATTTTACAAACAGGAGCCGCGTCCTTATTCACTACAACGCCATCTTACGAACACTAACGCCAACTAAGTGAAAGTAAGTGAAAGTAACACAAAGGTAATCAATATATTCCATGAAGAACGTGGACAGCGGTAGCTCGGCGGTTACAGAGCACGCTCTCACATCTGGGACGACGCACTACATCAGATTTGACAAGGCACGGATTTTGGCGCGTGAAAAGTACTTTGTACCCCGCAAAATCCGAGAAGCCATTGAGATCAGTCGTCGTCGTAACTTCAACAGAGACAGAGGGTGGTACCTGTCAAATACGTGGAAAACCGTTCTTCATGGAAAGCACGTCACCAGTGGCAACAGTGAGGAGGACACCTTGAGTTCCGTCTGCCGGTTGGATGAGGTTTCGTCTGAAGTAAACAGCAGTGATGAAAACGAAGCCCTCCAACCTAATCCCGCGCCTCCACTATGTACACCGCATCATCACCCCCCACCAACACCACCACCGCCGCCGCCGCCCGCTCCGTCCGCCCGCGCTGCACGAGCAGCGGCCCGCAGTGCGAGGTTGAACGCGTCGGCGAGCGCCCCGCACTCAAGATCCTGAAGAAGGCCTCCGGATGAGGCCGAAACATATGTCGATCGCTATATCGACATCGCGTAAGTCACGTTAAATTCCCGTTTTTAAATCTATAAGTAATCAATATAACTAGTACAGTCAAATATTCATAGATAGCGTTATAGTAAAATGCCGAAAAACACGTTTCATGTATGGAGATCCCCTTTAATTTTTAACTTTATTCTGTTTTTAGTATTTGTTGTTATAGCGGCAACAGAAATACATCATCTGTGAAAATTTCAACCGTCTAACTATCACGGTTCATGAGATACAGCCTGGTGACAGACGGACAGACAGACAGACAGACAGACAGACAGATGGACAGCGGAGTCTCAGTAATAGGGTTCCGTTGGTACCCTTTGGGTTCGGAACCCTAAAAAAGGGAGATAATATACCCTGCTCCTCAACGTGGACCGTATGAATTAGGTTCGCGAACCTGATTTCACTTTAGTTACAATCAAGCTGGCGTTTGTGTAGCACGCACAGAATTACATGTGCAATTATCGAAGATCCATTAAAAATAATTAGCAACAATGCCTTTCTCTGTTCCTGATGCACATCAAGCTCGACATTAGAAAATCGTGTTTTCATGTAGTTGTTTCTAGTTCCATTATGTTTACGTGGCATTAGAGTGAGTACAGTATTAGTACCGTATCTACCTTTTTACCCCCCCCCCCCCCCCCCCCCCCTCCCCCCTCGTAAAGGAGAACATTTTTACACAGCCCTTGAGAGTCAGAGTATTCTCGTAATCTTCGACCACATCATCGCTTACCACCAGCAGACAGTAAGTGAACAATGATATTACATACTTCTACTACCTGTAAACGAACACCCGGACCTCACCTCTCGCTCAGAAGTCGACAGAAAGATAGATATCTATCTCTGTACTGTACTCACTCTAATGCCACGTAAACATAATGGAACTAGAAACAACTACATGAAAACACGATTTTCTAATGTCGAGCTTGATGTGCATCAGGAACAGAGAAAGGCATTGTTGCTAATTATTTTTAATGGATCTTCGATAATTGCACATGTAATTCTGTGCGTGCTACACAAACGCCAGCTCGATTGTAACTAAAGTGAAATCAGGTTCGCGAACCTAATTCATACGGTCCACGTTGAGGAGCAGGGTATATTATCTCCCTTTTTTAGGGTTCCGAACCCAAAGGGTACCAACGGAACCCTATTACTGAGACTCCGCTGTCCGTCTGTCTGTCTGTCTGTCTGTCTGTCTGTCTGTCTATCTGTCCGTCTGTCACCAGGCTGTATCTCATGAACCGTGATAGTTAGACGGTTGAAATTTTCACAGATGATGTATTTCTGTTGCCGCTATAACATCAAATACTAAAAACAGAACAAAGTTAAAAATTAAAGAAAAGTTTTAAAAAAGTTTTTTACGATAGCGCAGCGCCATCTATCTAGCATCAAGGATGGCGTTATCGTCTTAGTAGGTGGTTATTGGGTGTTCTACTCCAGCCACATCTGTTGATTAAACGATATACCCAACTGCGTTCGCTCCGCTTGCTGCGCTCACTTGTTGCAGTTGGGTATATCGTTTAATCAACAGATGTAGCTGGAGTAGAACACCCAATAACTAAAAATTGATTATCTCTCGCCACTTGTGTTTTAGAACTCAAAGCCTCCGGTGTAATAATTTTGGATTGTCTCTCGCCGTTTGCGATGTCTAAACACAATCGGTTAAGTGATCCATGGTAAGTTTCACTCTGGGAGCCCAAGGTCGGATTATCTCCACCGATTGCGATTCCTAACCTACCTGTGTTTTGAGCATATCGTATAGTCAGATAAACCTGTTCTACTACTTCTACTAAAGCCGTAATGACTTTTTGTTGGAATACTTACGATAAATTATCGCGCCCTAACCTACCTGTGTTTTGAGTATATCGTATAGTCAGATAAACCTGTTCTACTACTTCTACTAAAGCCGTAATGACTTTTTGTCGGAATACTTACGATAAATTACCGCGCACTATCCAGTGCGACTTATTACCTTTACCGTGCACCAGTCAGTGCAATTAAGGATAAAAGTATAGTGTGACTGAACCGTACCGCACACTATACTTCAAGATTATAAAGGAAAAGTTTTGGGTTTAGTTAATTAATAACACAATGTCAAATTCTCAGGTTGTTACCAGTATTTTGTTCTGGTCCTAACTGAGAATTTAAAAAAATATAATTTTACTTACATCATCTTACAAACCATAAAACCAAATGAAATGTTCAGTTGTTACTGGTGTTTTTCACTGGTAGTGACTAAAAATTTACTTACTTAAATCTTACAAACTAATTTTGTATGACGAAATATTTATTAGATCAAACAAGATACATTTGTATAATTCCAGAGCGTAGGTGTTCATACTGGAAATCTGAAACAATACAAAAAATATTACAAAATTAAAATCTGCTACCCCTAAAGCACCAACTTTTATATTTTCTGTGCTTTAAAGAAATGTGTGTATATACGTTAATTAAAATTCAAGCGTAGTCACTCACCATTTTCATCTAAAGGATTTTAATTTATTAAATTCATGAAGATCTCATTGTCCCTGCTGCTTGTCGCTCCTGTAAAATAGAAATTGGTACACATTAGTTTAAAACTAAGAATACACAATTTAATTAACAAAAATCTTTACTCAGAATAAATCAAATTAAACTTGGAAATAACTAAACATTAAATCAGTGTGTAGTTAATATAAACAGCAATCGAAAAATAATCATTTTTATGTAATTTTTTAATATTATTTTCTTTACATAACATGTTCAAAATAATTAGGATCGTTTAAAAAACCGACTTCAAATGCTACTGTATTCAATTTGAGTAGCAAGTTTGCGGTTATTATCGCCATATCTCTGGAGATACTTGATAAATTTACAATGAGACCACTACAAAAGTATAATCTTTGAAATAAATATATAATTAAAAAAATCGGACCACAATTGACAGAGAAAAAAAAAATATTTTACAGTGAAACATAGAACATCCTCCTTTTTTTTAAAGTCGGTTAATAGGGCTTTTTGTCGTATGAAGACCTATTTTATTTTTTCGATTTCTAGTTATTGAGAAAATCTTTATTATATAATACGACAGAAACTTGGTTTTTAATTTTATTTTCGAATCAACCAAAAAACTTTACGTTGCAAAATATTATACAATAAAAGCTAGGTACTTACTTGTTATTTCCAAAAAGTTACAGAACTACACTCACCGACACCACAGCCGAAACCGTGCACTTATAGAATGAGGTTTTGTTCACACGCTCGATAGTAGGTACAAACGTATCAAGGTAAAATGGTTTGAATTACAATATGTACATCGTAAGCATTTCTTTTAAGGGTTCGCATACACGTTCGTTTTTAACTCTGCGATTGAACTGTTCTGTAGGTACAGATAAATTTTTATACCATTAAGTTTGCACTGTACAGTTAATTGAATGCTATTTTAACCGACACCTAACCGAGGAGTAGGTTCTGAATTCGTCGGAATCTTTTTTTTATGTATGCTTCTCGATTACTCAAAGATGGCTGTACCGATTTAGAATATTTTTTATATTTGTTTGAAAGGACATGCTTTCCAAGTAATTTCATTTAAATTTCATCGAGATCTCATGACATATCTCAAGAGATATGGAGACAAACACATCAAACTTGGCACATGACTAGCGCGACATTTGAAGTTGGTTCTTTTAGTTTATTAACGATTTTAAATTATAATTATTACCATTCAGTTAAACTATCATTCATATGTATAGTCACACTATTTAGTGAAAACGAGCAGTTTAAACTCAAGGTGTGTAGCGGCCTTAGGACAAATTACTTTTTAACCGACTTAACAAAACGAGGACTTAACAGATAGCGTTTGTACGAATTACTTTTTTGTTTATTATATCATAGCTCAATCATTTATGAACTGATTTGTTTTTTTTTTTTTTTTTTACTGACTTCACAAAAAGGAGGATGTACTCAATTCGTCTGTATAATTTAATTTTTTTGTCACTTGAGAACCTCATCATTTATTAACTGTGTGTGGATTTGGACAATGTTTTTTTTTTATTTTTTTACCGACTTCAAAAAAAGGAGGAGGTTTCTCATTTCTACCGATATTTTTTATGTTTGTTCGCGGATAACTTCGTCGTTTATGAACCGATTTTGATTATTCTTTTTTTGTTCGAAAGGAGATATTCCAAGTGTAGTACCATGATAATTTTATCGAGGTCTGATGAGTACCTCCAGAGATATTGAGATAAACATCTCAAAATTGGTACTGAAAATGAATAGCGCGGCATTGAAGTCGGTTCGTTTTTAGTTTTTAAACGATATTATTATTAATAGAATATGTTTACAGTGTAGTTCCATTTTAATTTTAACGAGATCCGATAAGAATCTCCAGAGATATGGAGATAGATACCTCAAACTTAGTACTGAAAATGACTTGCGCTGCATGTGAAGTCGGTTTTTTTGTTTTGCAAACGAACTTTAATTATGTAAGAAAGTAAATAGTAATACTTCCCGTGTGGTGTATTGTACAGTTCAAATAATTAGATACCGTCTTATTATCTAAACACATAAAATATGATTGTAATATTTTATGCACTGACTTTTAATTTTTCTATCTTTTAATCTATCGTAGTCGGGTAATGGTGTGAGTTTTTATATTGTCATCCGAGTAGGCGCTATCTTTCTTTGATCCGATTTCAAAGGTGGTGCGACCATTAGCTTCAAATTTGCTTGTTTTGTTAAAGTACGGGTACTTAATATCTTTTGAATTGGAATATTATTTGCTGACACATAAAAAGTATTTGCTATAAAATCGCGTAAAATTAGAAAACTGACATATTCTTCGCTGGTTCATCATCCTCGAGAATCTCGCTGCCTGCCAGACCCTGCCAACCGCCCGCCACCCTGCTCAGCCACCGCCTGCCACCCTGCTCAGCCGCCGCCTGCCACCCTGCTCAGCCGCCGCCTGCCAGACTCCGCCAGCCACCGCCAGCCCGCCTGCCGCCTGACATTGCGCAGCCACGACACTTCGAGAAAACATCTACAGAAATATGTGAGTGAGTATTGTCTTATTACGTGTTTTTTTTAAAATCTTTGTTCCATCCATACTCATTTTTTTTTTTTTCTCAGGTCGGACTCTGAATACGAATCTGAAGCAATCGTGGCCACAGCACCGTCGGTGTTGTCGCAGCCTACCAAGAAGCCAAAAGCCTCAAAGCGCAAGATCACCCCCGTCGTTAACGCTGCTGCCCTTGCTAAGCGCGGTCATGCATCATATTCACCATCCTTCACACCACCCGATTTGCAAGAGCCGGAATTTTCGTGGTACGTATATATATATATCTGATAGGTTATCGTTTTTATCGCTTGGTGGTAACTACTACTAGGTACCGATGCAGGGCCCCAACCGTACTATAATTAACGTATATACGATAATTTAGGCCTCCGTATTATGTACGCAAATACACGATAAATTCCATACACCACAAAGTTTGAGAATTACGCTCATATTCAATAAAAAATTGAGCATATACTATTGTTTATTGGTCACAGCGCCAGCTTATTTCTTCATTTCAAAACGTTGGTACGCTTATAAAATCTGTGTACTGTGGTCTGTCTTCTCAGCCCGTCTGCCTGTATGGAGTTAAATATACATTGATTCTGTTCTGTATACACAAACAAAGTGTAATAAAAATTATCGTTTTATATGATTTTTTAATGTATTTTAAGCCATTATACTGAGTGTACGATAATCTTGTTTCAAAAACGTTAAAATACGATAATTTCACGGCCCTGGTACGATAATTTCCTCGCTTCAGGTTGGGATCCCTGTACCGATGATGATAATAATTATTTAACAATAATGTATATTGTATGGAGTGAGCAACTTTAAATGATTATTTAACTCTGAATCTAATTATGATGATAAAAGTTCCTAAATATTATCATAACAGTATTTCATCATATTTTATTTTCTTTATTTTACAGGTCTAAAAAACGCAAGTCAGACATCTTTTCGATTCTGAAAGGGGAAGAAAGCGTTGCTGCATCTAACGCATCACAAAGCGCCGGAGGCAACGTATCGACTTCTTCTTTCACGACGAGGGTTTCCGGAGGGCAGAGCCGACGCACCGCAATAGTCTCCGAAGGCGACTTTTACGTTGAGGTGAAGCTTTACAACGTCGTCGACGTTCAAAATACGCCTCCTCAAGAACGCTATAAAAAAGCGTTGACGAGTGTAAAGCTGCGTCTCAACGAACAAACTAAGGAGTGGGAAATTTTACAAGAGTTTCTCATTACGGTGTTTAAATTATTTAAAGATTCTAAACCAACAAAATATAGTGATAAGATTAATTTTAAATAAACAAAACGTGTGCATAGGTTTATTATGGTTTTTATTTTATTAAATTAAGTTAGGTTCATAAAGGTAGATAGAATTATTATAGTATGTTTTGATATATGTAGTGTAGGTAGACTATATTAAACTTTCAAAGTAAAATTTTTAATTAATTTGAAATAAAAAAGAAAATTAAAAGCGTATAATATTATAATAATATATATTTATTAATAATATATATATATATTATAACTTCAAAAAATAGGTAACTTTCTATGTAGGTAGGTACTTAAATTAATAATTATATCTAGTAGGTAAACAAGCAAGTAGCTTCTACAATGCCATTCTGTTCAGTTTGTAACACATCTATAAGCGGTAGGCGCTGGACAGGTCATTTGCGAAGTAATACACATAAACAAAACGTTTTAACTGTACCGCATATCGATGTGGAAGGCGTAGATATTGTAGCGACAGCATTTCAGAACCGAATAATATCTTACAGGATTGCTGCGCAATACGCAAATGAACATTCTATTGATGTATTTTTAGATTCAATACGAAACAAAGTCAAACTCATTTTAGATGAATGCATAAAAAAACATATTTGTGTCAAAGTCAACTTCGAAATATTCTCAAAGTTTTTACTTTTCAAAAATAATGAACAAGAAACTAAATCGTTTATGACAAAAAATATCCCTGTTTATGGAAATTATAATTTTGAGCATTTATATTTAAATGTAATCAATACAATACGCACAAAAATTGACCAATTCGAAGAGCAAGATTCGGGTTGGACTTTTCTTAATTGTATGCATATTGAGGTTAATGTTAATAAATATCAACCACTTCGCGGCTCCACGTATATTGAACTACCAATATTCATCAAGAAAAAGAAAGCATGTTTAAATATTCAAAACAACGATAAACACTGTTTTCTGTGGAGCGTGGTTGCAGCCCTCTATCCAACTAAAAACCATCCTGAAAGGGTTTCGTCATATGTACATTTTCGCAATGTACTAAACACTGAAAACATTTCGTTTCCCATGACTTTATCTGATGTTAAAATATTCGAAGAAAACAATCCAAACCTAAGTTTTATCATTTTTGGCTTAAAAAATAACAAGACTGTTGTAGGCCCGCTTTATAAATCAGAAAGCCATGAAAATAAAAAAACGATTCACCTTCTTTGGATAGAAAACAACACAACATCTCACTATTGTCTCATAAAGAATTTATCGAGACTGGTGAGAAGTCAAATAACGAAGCATAAAGGACAGATCTATTTTTGTGACACTTGTTTGTTGTTTTTTAAAACGGTTGAGGATGTAGAAAGTCATACCTGTAACGGAATTGTCACTGTCCTACCGGAAAAAGGGTCAGTAATTAAATTCAAGAATTTCGAACGCAAACAAGACATTCCTTTTGTAATTTATGCTGACTTTGAAACTATGCTAGAAGATGTAAGCAAAAGTGAATCAGATCCTCAAAGTTCTTATACGCGCACTACACAAAAGCATACACCTATCGCATTTGCTTACAATGTGATTAATTCTCTTGACCCTTCTTACAATAAATTCGTAATCTTTAGAGGTCCTCATTGTGTAGAAAAATTTGTTAGCTCTCTTTACAAAGATGTTCGGGATATCCATGCAGTGTTATCACAAAACGTTCCCATAATTTTTAATGCAAACGATGCAATTGATTTTAGGAATGCAGTTCGATGTCATATTTGTGAGAGTTTTCTATTCGGAGATAAGGTCAGAGACCATTGTCACCTTACTGGACAGTATCGGGGTGCAGCTCATAGCTTATGTAATTTACAGTACAAAGTTCCAAAGTTTGTGCCAATTTTTTTCCACAATTTAGCAGGGTATGATTGTCACTTGTTTATAAAAACACTTGGTGAAGCGCCTGGACCAATAAAAATAATTCCTAAAACGAAAGAAAATTATATCTCTTTCACAAAATTCATTCCAATATCAAGAGACGAGTTTGTTCAGTTAAGATTTGTAGATTCGTTTAAATTTTTAGGAACCAGTCTAGAAAAATTGGTTAAAACCATGAAAACTCATGAGTTTACTCATTTAAGGAATATTTACCCAAATGAAAATGAGTTTTCCCTTCTAACTCGTAAAGGCGTTTACCCTTACGAGTACATGAACGCATGGGAACGTTACAACGAGCCATTTCTGCCAAGCAAAGAAAGTTTTTATAGCTCTCTCAACAATGAGCACATATCAAATAAAGATTATGAGCACGCACAGTCAGTTTGGACCCAATTTGAAATTCGGAACCTAGGCGAATATACCGATTTGTATTTAAAAAGTGATGTGTTGTTGTTAACAGATATATTTGAAAACTTTAGAAAAACTTGCAAACATTACTACAACTTGGACCCTGCATTCTATGTTACAGCACCGAGTTTATCATTCGATGCTATGCTTTATAAAACAGGCATTGAGTTAGAACTAATAGATGACTTTGCTATAGTAGATATGTTACAGACAGGCATACGAGGAGGTGTGGTAATGGCAGCACATAGGCATGCCAAAGCAAACAACGAATTTATTTTCGACCATGATCCGTTGATGCCAGAATCATTCATAGTCTATATAGACTGCAATAATCTTTATGGATACAGCATGTGTCAAACATTGCCCTTGTCAAACTTTAGGTTTCTTGATCAATCAGAAGTTAATAAACTAGATGTAAATAATGTATCTGATGATGCAGAGTTCGGCTTCATTCTAGAAGTCGATCTCATTTATCCAAAAAAATTACATTGGGAACATAATGATTTACCGTTTTGCCCCGAAAAAGATATTCCACCGGGTGGAAAAAATGAAAAGTTAATTCCAAATCTTTATGACAAATTTAATTATGTTATACATTATGTACATTTAAAAACCTGTTTAAGACATGGTTTGATCTTGAGACGAGTACATCGTGCTATAACGTTTCGACAGAGTGCATATTTAAAACAATACATCGATCTTAATACAAATTTGCGTCAAAAAGCAACGTCAACTTTTGAGCAAGACTTTTTCAAATTGCTCAATAACAGTGTTTTTGGTAAAACGTTAGAAAACAACCGCAAGAAGGTCCATGTTGAGTTGATAAATCAATGGAATGATCAAAACAATAGAACTAAAAAAAGAAATAACGCAGAAAAATTAATCGCGAGTCCAAACTTTCACAGTGCTTCAGTTTTTACGGAAAGTTTGGTTGCGATTCAATTAAAGCCTAATCGTATAGTATTAGATAAGCCACTGTATATCGGATTTACAGTTTTGGAATTATCAAAATCACATATGTATGATTTTCACTATTCTATATTTAAACCATTTTACAGGGACCGCTTGACGATGTGTTATACTGATACAGACAGCTTTATTTATCACATCCAAACCAAAAATTTTTATCAAGATGTGAAAAATACGTTTTTGGAGTATTTTGATACCAGTAACTTTTCTGTTGATAATTATCACAAATTACCAATAATTAACAAAAAAGTACCAGGACTTTTCAAAGATGAAATGGGTGGAAAAATAATCACTGAATATGTAGGATTACGCTCTAAATTATATTGTATAAAAAATACTGACACTGAAATTAAAAAGGCTAAGGGAGTAAAATCATGTGTTGTTCGAGATCTTAGTATCTTAGATTATACAAACACATTGCTTACATCAAATACACTACGCAAGAAAAACATATTGTTTAAAAGTATAAAACATGAAATATTTACACGTTCTGTAAACAAAATTGCGCTTTCTAGTAGCGACGATAAACGATTTATTTCGCAAGATAAAAAATCAAGCAGAGCTTGGGGTCATATTTCAATTCTTGGGGTCTAATCTAATGAAAGTAGCTTAAGATTATCTGTAAGATGAAATAAATATGTAATATAATAATAATAATAATAATGTTATAATAATGTAAAGTGAACCTTAAGTAAGAATATAGTGAATAAACGAATTTCATTTAGAATACTTGTTGTTTTTATTTTATTTTAAGAGCCTTAACATCTAGCTTAAGTTAATAATGCAAAATCAATTTAATGTTTGTGAAAAATTTTGTGTAAGCTATTCCTGTAATCTACGTAGATACTTCAAATTCACTAACGCAGCATAAACTTTTAACACCGACGCAGGTGCACTGACATGTCACTACATGATTTTGCACATTCGACAAACATTGAATAAAATTCATCATGCCCTGCTCATTATAGCCTGTTCGAGCGTCGTAGTTAACACACATATTCACATACTTTCAAGTCGACTTAAGACGTAAGTTTTGAACTTTTATTCCTTTATTTCTATTTACTCGATATTATCCATAAAAATGACCCTAATAGTTTTCTATTTTGTTTCAGATTATGACAGACATTGTAATAAATAATAACAGTGAGACTCAAGATGGACTTTTTGGAATTAATACCCAAGACCTTCTTTTCCACTGTGCGCAGAATCCGTTAGAAGGCTTTGACGAAATTTTTCCAATCACTAATCAGAAGAAATCGTCTCCAAAACGTCCAAAACGGAAGACAAAGAAGACACCTGGTGAAACTAAAAATCTTCGCAATAGTATGCGGCGATCATCATTTGTTTTAAACCGTGAAGCATACAAAGGGAGACGTTTGATTCAGATCAAAATAATAGACATTAGTGGTGATAACAGTGACACTGAAAGTGATGTTGTAATATCGGCTCAATATATAGTAAAAGATTTTACGGACAGAATATTAGATCAAACCGAAAGAGTGATTAAAAATATATCTGAAAATATAATAAGTGATTCTGACTGATGAGACGCATAATTGAATAACATTATTTTTAAATAGATCAGTTAAATTAAATTAGAAGTGATTCTTAAGATGTTTAATCAAATCAGTAAGTAGTATCTCCCTGAATGCATTGTACTATTTAATTCATTAAATTTAAGATATGTTTTAATTTTCGATATTATATTAAAAACCTATTCAAATATCTGCTGTATTTTAATTCCTAAATACTCACCACTTTAATTCTTTAAAATATAATTTGGTAGAATAAAACAACAACCAGTTTAGGCAATAATTATTTTATTTTATTTAAAAACATTAAATTAAATTCTTAGCTTACATTGAATAAATGTATATTATTATTATCATACCACTTTTTTAAGCACAATACATTTTTTAATGCACACATTTTCGTGTGTTGTACACAATTTAAATTTATATTAGGTTTTTCATAGTCGTGATATAATTTTAAAAAATTAGGACATCCTTTTTCTCCCACATCTATTATTTCACAGTTCTCACAAAGGCCTTTGATCCACATAACTTTCTCAGTTCCTTTTGTTAACACTTTTTTATTATTCAAATATGGTATTATAATTCTTTTGAATTCCCTGTAGTCAATGTGGCCTTCACTCCAGAAATATCCTCGATTTGCTTCTATCCACCGCACTTGTTTCTTTTCTTCGATCGATAAGTTTTTAAATGGATAGGGGGGCTTGACAAGAAAGGTTTGGGTATTTTCTTCGTTTAAAATAGACAATTCTTTTATAATAAAATTATTTTGTGTATCTTTGAATCCTTGTACATCCACGAATATATATTTTATTCTGCAAGGATTCATATTTTAAGATATTTTTTTTACTATATTACTCAACGGTCTGTACTCGATGATGGAATCGTTTAAAATAAGACAATATGCAGCTGTCTGATCAGGTATTTCTGAATGACATTCAAGTTCCACACGTACGCTAACTACAGGACCTGACTTAAGGTTTTCGCTTTGTCTAGAGCAATCGATTACAAACAGCGGTGCTTTTTCTTTGAATTCAGAAGTACTTAGCAGTGGTTCACTTCTGCGTCCATAATAAGATGTCTGAAACCTGACATATTGCTCATACAATAATGAATATTTATGATCATCAAGACTAATATTCAAGTTTTCATATGGAAAATAGTTAGAGTTAAGATATACTTTGACATCTCTTAAATAACAAGGGTCGAATTTTGATATATCGCGATCAGCTAAATTTTTTCTATTTGTTTGTAAGCCTATGATTACATATCTTGGCTTTTCAATCTGTGAGGACGTTTTAATTGACCAAGTATGCTTAGTTGTTTTAGGTAATAAGGGATACTCATATAAATCCCAATTTCTAAAAGCCAAATATAGAGAACGATCCTTTTCCAATAACTTTAGTAAATTAACTTTTTCTTTATCTGATACCTTGACGTGTGGAACGCGCCAAACTAACTTATTTATTATTATATCTTCAAGAACCTCACCAGATGGAACTTTCAAAGAATTCAAATTTGTATTACTGCGTAATAATATCAGTTCATGTTTACAATTCATAATTATTTTCTTATAATCTTCAGCAAAGCCCAAAATATTACTAAGAGGTATTGAGGCAGAAAAACTATTTCCATGGGTTGTTTTTGTTCCATTTATATCCCAACCCCAAGCTTTTGCTATCTTAGCTTCATTTTCATTAAATGATACTAAACTCTTCATTGTTGTAGTCATTCCAGCATTTTTGATTCTATCTATTTCAACTCCATTTAGTTCATAACGAATATCTTGAAAAAGAAACAGTAATGGATTGTTTGTGAATTCCACAGCAGTAACTTTTAGTTTTGTATCCTTCTTTATGATGTTTACTGTTCCTTCTAAATAAAGGGTACTTGCTGATGGTAGTATGTATAAATCCTGCTGATTGATAGGTATGCGGATTTCATCATTCCTGTTAAAACTTGTTACGTAAGGTTTATATGAATGATATTCGATACCGTCTATGGTGTTATCGTATGCTGGTGAACTTGTTATATCCAAAATGTTCATTTTAATAGACCAATTAATTTCAGGAACTTTTTATTTTCCCTGGTCAATTTAATTTTTTTCTTAGTTGTTCCTTTTCGGATTGTTCGATGAGTACTGATGTGTTTCATTATTGAATTACTACTTTTATTGAAGTCGATCATCTTTTCCTGATATGCAAATATAATTGAACTTCTTCACCGCGTAGATTTATTAAATTATTATTAATATCTAATAATCTAATATTAATAGTGCTGACGTCAATTTGATTGACAGGAAAATAAATTATATTCTTTGGCACTTCTATTATTCGGTATCCTGGAGGCACGTTAGGAGCAAATTCATAAAGAATATGGCTTGGTTTTCCATTAATATATGATCCGCTCACTATATCACATTCGACTCTTACCACTGTTGTCGATAAAATGTTAACTGGGAGTTGCGACTCGTGTATTATATTGGCTTTAAGAGTTTTATTACCAAATCCTAGTAAAGTTCCTGGAGAATTAGCTTTTTCAAAATGGATATCTTTAGAGCAGAAGATAAACGATTTCAACGTGTTATTATTGCAAAATAAATTAAAAGCGACTCCTTTTTTTACGTTTGACTTTAGATAATCAGAAATATCTTGCAGTTCATAAGTGCCTTCTGGTATGTCTACGACTTCGTTATTGTCATAATAATATTTATTGTTTCTGTTATCAATGTTAGGTATTGAATTGAATGTTGAGAAATATAACAGAGCACACTCGTATTCATCATCAAATTGTAAAGCTGGATAATAGGTAGTGGATAAAATAGAGGTGTTGCCTGTTATTGACAGCGTGAAAGACATTTTAGAAATGATGGTAATAAAAACACGTTTATAAATATATAGTCACAATACTTTATTAGAACATTTTATACAAATAGTATTAGCATAACATTTTTTCCAAAATTCACTTAGGAACTTTAAACATAAATGACCACAATTAGATGTATTAAAACGTTGATATCTACAATAATTGTATGTTATATTAAATTTTAAATATCTTAGTAACTCAATTGGTGGCTTTAAATCACCAAAGCTATCAAAATACTCACAATAGTTAAAATGTTTTACATAGGCTACCCAATGGGTTCCTTCATTCTCTGAGCTATCTAAATTAACAATCGCACACTCAATGTCCTTAGGCTTTGGCGGCAATTCATTTCTCATGAAAACACCTCTAAAGTAAGGTATGTGTTTAGTAGCATACTCTAATATGTCTATATCAGTGAGAGCACGCTTGGGTAACCTTTCTATTAGTTTTTTGAACTATTTACAAAAAGACCATTGCCTTTTTTATATGGTTTTATATATAAGCCTTTTCCTAAGGCGATACTTTCCATCGTTTTATTATGACGTTGGGCTTCTTCCAAATTCTTTTTAGCTGCTTTATGATCATTTACAGCTTTAGTAATACCTGCTGCACCTCCAACCAATGCACCTAGAGCAGACAGTCCTGCGAATATTGGTATAAGTGGTAAAATACCACCTGTTTTTGGTAACGGTATTACACGAGGCAGACACACTCCTTTTTTATTTTTTATCAGTTTTTTCGCAGCTGAATATGCAGCTTTAATAGCTCTAGAATTGCTTTTTGGTTTTAATTTTTTCAGTCGTTTATGTATTGTAGAGACGATCGATTTAAATGTTCTCACGCCAGCACCATGCTTCATTTTGGTTTTCATCACTTTGCTCACAAGCCACGAAGACAGTTTTTCTCCTCTTCCTGCATTTTTCGATTTCATCCGTTGCTTTGCCATATTTAATAATTCTAAATCAGCTCTGTGTCGATCTTCCAATTTATTTGAATTATCGTATGCTATATCGTGTCTCATGCAAGCATTATCAAGCTCATTAACTCCTTGATCACCTCTCAATAATCGTTTTCTTAATCTGGTACCAGGTCCACAGTAATTGTACCCAGGTAAATGCAATTCAAATGGTAAGTTATTTATGATGCTGTTAACGAGTCCACCACCGTGCATAGCTGAGTTATAAATGAGATAAAATATCTAAATTGACTTAATTTTATATACTTAGGTATGTAACTCTATAGAAAAGATAATCATACAATTGCTCGTTTTTCAATCCAACTGTTTTCAGTACTAGGTAGACCTAACCACTTTACGAATAATTTATTACCTTTTTTTCTTATAACCTTTTCAATTAGATACACATTAGGACACTTAGTTTTTTGAAGTTCTTGTTCATAAAAACTTCCTAAAATTGGTTGATAGTGTAGATCTTCTATGGAATAAGTGATAGGTTTAGAACCATGAACTTTTTTAATCAAAAACAATTCCGTAGACCAGTTTGGGGTGTATCCTTTTTCAAAGTTACCTTTATATTTACTTATACGAACATGGTCACCAACTTCTAATTTTCTGGTCTTTGACAGACAATTAATTTCCTGTGATTTGATTATATTTCTCAATACTTCACTTTGGTTTGATTGGTTAACATCGTTTGGTTTATATTTTATTGTTCGATGTATTGTGTTATTGTATGTTGCCATAACACTTTCTAAAAGCTTTCCAATCCATTTATAACTACCATTCAAACTAAATTTTTTATACAACTTGTTCTTGAGAGTTTTGATTAGTCTTTCTACTATAGAAGCCTTTTTTATGGAATATGTAGAGTAATGATTAATTTTATTTTTTAGCATAACTTTTTTAAATTCATCGTTATAAAATTCTGTGCCCATGTCAGTTTGTAAGTTAACTGGCTTTCGATAATTTTTAAATAATAGCGAACTAAATGCATTTGCTATTTCGGATTTAGTCTTCGTTTTAACAGGGATAGCCCAGGAAAATTTAGAAAAACAATCTATTACAACAAAAATATACCTATATCCATTATTACAACTTTTTATATTTTGAAAATCCATAAGATCAGCTTGCCATAAATCATCAATTCCTCTTAATATTACAGATCGTCGAACAAAGTTTTTACGAGCTGTTTTATGAATTTCATTTACTATTTGTAGCTTACTCATTTCTTTGATTTAATGATTTGGTCTAATTCAGCCTTTGTATAATAATCTGCTTTTAAATTCTCAATGCCTTTTTTAACATCTGCTTTTAAATCGTTGAATATTATATCGACTTCTTGCTTTTTTACAAACAATTGAGATTGGCTGTCTACGTATTCCTTGTTCACAGCATCGGTATTTTTCAATGGAATTGTAATCCCAGTCAACCTTGTATTTTGTAAATCGAACTCTCCGGTTTCAGTTCGCATCAAGACTTTATCAAAATTTTCTAAAAAGTCTGGTAAACGCAATCGTTTATGAATATGATGTCCAAACTTATCCATTATTGTGAACTGATGGGTGTTGTTGACAAAGATCAAATGATACTATTTTTAGAAATGTATGCTATTTATTAAGGTATAATGTTGCTTTCGCGCAGTTCTTCTATAATAGATATTATTTCATTATCTAACCCAGTGTTACCAGCATCTTTTGAAGCAATCAATAGTTTTAATCTTTCAACCAGTTCATTAGGATTGTCCCAGTAAACGTAGTCAACATTTTTCTTCCACTGTTTCAACAGAGGTAGTCCTTTTCCTTGATGAAGTAAATCAGGTTGACTACTGTCAGTGCTCGCTGAAACTTTACGCAACTTAAATAGCGGTTTTATTATATTCAAGTATTTTCGACCTCTGTTACTTCTGATTGGTTTATTTGGATCGAATTCTCTTCGGTGCACATTTGTTTCTAGTAACATTATTTTATAATGTCTCAAATCTTCATCAGTTATTGCAGATATATTAGGTACTTTTTTAAACAGAAGTTCCTTTATACCAGGAGTATATTTGTACTTGTTTGCACCAACTTGAATATAATCATCAAAAAGAGTTACACGCGAAGATCCCATCATGTGTTTACCTCGTTCATTTCTCACGCCAAACGGAACATCTTGTAAAGTTTTGGAAGACATGGACCACGAAGAAATTTCTTGATCACTTGAACCTGATTGCACTGATTTAAATGATTCCTCATTTTCTTCATTATCAGATTTTTCCGAATTCTCATAGCTTTCATCTGAATCATTAGAGTCTCTTGGACTAAATACGTCGAACTCGATGTTAGAATCTCTCTTAAGAGTTTTGTCCTTGTCTAATGGACTTGAAGTTTCAAATTGTACTCCTTTAGTTTGGGAACACGTTTTAGATTTTTCCACCATTTCATTAAGAGGACTTGTAATTGGTTTAAAAACAGATTCCAAAATACTATTGTTTTCCATTTCAATATCTCGCATCTTTTTAACCTTATTTTTAACAGCTGCCGCAGCCTTTACAATTTGTCTCTTTAGATTTTTTTCCATATCTTTAAATTGAATTTCAATTGATTGAACTATTGTCAGTGTTCTCACGAAAGTGATAACATGTGTTTTTACTTCAGCTATTTATAGTAGGCTAGCAATAGAGTGTAATCAGAAATACAATCGTGTTATATTGGCGAATACTCGCCTACAAATTGGACACTTATTACCAATGGAAAAAGCACACTTTGCACAAGCCGCAGCATGACCACAAGGTAAAAAACAAGTGTTAAGCTCTTCTTCTAAACAAATTTTACAGATTATTGAAGATGATGTATTTACTATCAAAGGTAGATCATCCAGTGGAGTCTGTTGGCAATTTTTTTTAATTTCTTCGTATACATAATTTTTCATGCTCTTAACGTAGTCTTTTCCTTTCATTACTAAAACATACGGACATGACTGGAACCAGCGCGCATGCTCTACCCATGGTTGATCTTCAGAGTTCCAGTCTTTAAGCCTTCCATCGCAGTAAAAACAAATAACTCTGTCGTCACAGCCTGCATAAAAAAATCCTGCTTCAGCCATTTCTCGTGGTTTTTGTGTTAATCCTCGAGGCCAGGTATCGAAACTTCTTAAACGTTTGTATACAGTGGAGTATATACGGTTCACAGGATTATTAAACATGATTTCTATATTTAATTATTAAGTTTACTGCTATTAGCTGTTTACTTTTCAACACCTCGACAAGCATTGACATATTTACGACATACATACTAATGAAACACAACAAACGTATCGAATTTCTTTCGGTAACATCCTTTGTTTTTTTCACAATCCTTGTTAATCACTACATAACTGTAGGGTTCTTTCCATATATTTGCACACATTTCTCTAAATTCCTGCCACGTCATATCTGTATTGACGTGTTCATCATAAATATGTCTCATATTTATATCATCTTGCTTAAAGAGAACAATTAAATTTGCATTATCTCTCACTAACTGTTTTGGTATTTTGCTATAAGTCTGATTTAGATAAAAACAGTCTATATATTTATGTCTTCCCATTGCAAAATAGTCGCGCATATTATTTTGATTCTCACACGCTACGTCATCGAATATAATTATTGAGTTACATTTTGCTGCCTCTGGAGTAAGAACTTCTTCATTTTCATGATACTTAGAAAAAGTAACACCAGGAACCATTCGTAATACCTGTTCCAAATACATGTATCTCGGTTGATAAAGAGTTTTTGAATAAACATAAACATTTTTAAATTGCAAACCATTTTCATGTAAGATGAGTCCGATAGCCAAATTAGTTTTTCCACAGTTCGACGGGCCACATATTATACATCGTATTGTATTTGGTAAAAGCTTTCCATGACGAAAACTGCGTTTTTCAGAATTAATATTTATATTTTCGAATTTTAATGATATTGGCTGCTTAACGAACTTCATTGCAAGAGCGCTTTTCGCAGAATGATAAGTAATGTTTAGTAACCACATTAATAAACATTATAATTTTCACCGGAGGCTTTGAGAGTTCTAAAACATGTTGATCAAAATTATTACACCGGAAGCTTTGAGAGTTCTAAAACACAAGTGGCGAGAGATAATCAATTTTTAGTTATTGGGTGTTCTACTCCAGCCACATCTGTTGATTAAACGATATACCCAACTGCAACAAGTGAGCGCAGCAAGCGGAGCGAACGCAGTTGGGTATATCGTTTAATCAACAGATGTGGCTGGAGTAGAACACCCAATAACCACCTACTCGTCTTTACCTTAATCTGAATCTCGGAAGCGGCTCCAACGATTAAATAAAATTTAGTACACCTACAAGGGATTTCGGGGGCGAGAAATCGATCTAGCTAGGAGTCATTTTCAGAAAATGTTGTTTTATTCGTGTTTTTAATAATCAGCTTTATTGATAATCAACTTAAAATATGACAAAAAATAGTATTATTATTCGTCAATAGATGTGGGAAGAGTCATACTTGTCTGTTCAAGTGGCAAAAAATACTGAGCAAAGCTCGGTCAACCAGATATTTAATAATAATTAGATAGTTGACATTTTCACAGATAATGTATTTCTGTTGCCGCTATAACAACAAATACTAAAAACAAAATAAAGTTAAAAATTAAGGGGGATCTCCATACATGAAACGTGTTTTTCGGCATTTTACTATAACGCTATCTATGAATATTTGACTGTACTAGTTATATTGATTACCTTTGTGTTACTTTCACTTACTTTCACTTAGTTGGCGTTAGTGTTCGTAAGATGGCGTTGTAATGAATAAGGACGCGGCTCCTGTTTTAATAATTGTTTGGAATTGGCTCGGTAATATAATATTATAATATCTGGATGACCGAGCTTTGCTAGCATTTTTTTTTGTAAATCGTGTTTTACGTAATTTTTTGGCTCCCAATAATAGTCTTCTTACAAAAGAACAAACTTGGAAAAATTAATCATCACGTCTGGACTCGAACCGGGATCCATCTGATCGCCATCCGAACGATCTCCCACCGAGCTATCGTAACAATGTAGCAATGGCGAAATTTACCTTCATATTCTAATTATATTGTAGGAGTTTTTCATTACCTGAAAACAGGGATAAAACAACATTTTCTGAAAATGAAAACCTATTGCGATTCGATTCGATTTGTCAATTTATTACAAGAAACGTGATTTCTTTCAGAATTTTTTGCTCGATTTTATAAAATATTGTAGTGTGGTACGGAATCGGAACCCTACGAGTGCAAGTCCGACTTGCACTTGGCCAGTTTATTACATGTATATCGATGTGGTATAAGATACTTTTTAGTAGCAAGTCAGGCGGAACATCGATATAATAGATATGCCCATACCACCTAAGGACAAACACCCTTTTTAATACGCTTTTATTAGCTTCAGACGTATGTATGTTTGTATGTTAGTATGTAACGGAATCTTTGAACATGATTTTAACCCCCTTCAAAACGTCGGATTAACTCGAAATTTGGCATACTTATTAAGGACCGATGACAATTCAATATTTTAAACATTTTGACCCGTTATCCTTACTAGGATAATCAGGATTACGCTTTTAAAAAAAATTTACTAAAAAATGAAAAATAAATAATAGTTTAAAAAAACTAAAAAAATACGCTTTTATAGAAAATCCAACTTGAATTAAAAATAGTGTAAGAAAAAATGATTTTATTGTTTCAAATTTATAATTCAAATTTTTTAATTCAAATTTATTAAAATTTATTTTCTATTTTTTAGTTGGATTTTCTATAAAAGCGTATTTTTTTAGTATTTTTAAACTATTATTTACTAGCTAATAATAGCTAGAAATTGCACATTACCTCGTACATTATGTTTTTAGGGTTCCGTAGCCGAATGGCAAAGTCAAAGCATTTATGGGCAAATTAAAAATTAGCACTTACACACGTCAAATAACATTAAATAGATCATATTCAACAAAAAATATAGATATAACAGAAACATAACGCTTTGAATTTAAAAAAAAAAAAGTATTGAGCCATTCAGCTTTCATCTAGACGTCGAACGTCACACTTAAAACCCATGTTTAATTCCCCTTATTAATGTAGGGTTGCCAACCGTACCATTACGTGCACCCGCAACCCAGTGCATGTTTCAGTACTTCAGACAATTTTTATCCAAAAATTTGTGAAATAATGAAACATAATAGATAAATAAAACGCAGACTAATTGCAGTACAAATCATGTTCCGAATGGAACTGATTGTCCGACTATCAGCCGCATAATACCGTCGTAACAGGCAACCCTAGATCTGCAAACAAAAGATGAAAACTGATTGACTGTTGAATCTACTGGTGTTTCGGAAGTACTCCCATCAGAGAAGAAACACCAAGAAACTCTATGGGGCTTGTCACTTATTTTAATTCATTTTTTTTAATTCATATTAAATAAATGTTTAATGTACAATAAGTAATTATATTATCATACAATTTATATTATATCTTGGAGCTTGGGGCATTCAGGCCAAGCATTTTTGTCATTCATATAGTCATAAACGGCCTTACTAATAAAAATTTGCCTATACATCTGTTAAACGGTTGTACAGTTGCACAGTGAATGAGCGCTAAACACGCGTCAATCCATAGTTTGACTAATAAACGTTGAATAGGCGGTGGGTATCTACATAGACGTTTAACACTTTTTTCTTTTTCATCTGGCAACTATTAGTCAATTCGTTTCGAAACTGTTTTCGTCTTAAATAGTTCCGTAAATTATTTTTTCATAAAGTTTACTAATTATTAATATTAGTCATGAAATTTTGTTTTAGGAATGCAATATTAATCAAACTACGTTGTTTTTAGAACTTTTTGTTGAAATTTGTTGATATAATGGAAATATTTTCTTTTAGTAGGAGTAAAAGACTTAAAACAAATTTAAGAACGAAACATTCAAATTGACTGTTGTCCTCTGTCTACGCTGTTGACATTGTATCCATGGAGACTAGCGGTCTCCATGGATACAATATAAACATGATTGTAGCCATCTTTTAATAAATGGTCAATTTCCAAAGAGAATGTAATCACTGCGTTTAGTTTGTTCCACGTAGCTTTTCGTAAACCTGTAATTTGTATTTCAAATGGAAAATCTGAATTGTTTAAACAAATGGATCTGCACGGTCTTCATAATGTTTTCGTTTTTTTTTATTTGCCTCCTCTATCTCCCAATGGTCAAATATGTCGAAATAATTTATGTAATCCATTTCAATGAGAACAAATCTAACACATACAAACGATCCTCAAATAACAGCATACTTTTTGAAGTTTAAAGAATCAAAACGTTTATTCACAGAATACTAGACACAGATTCAATAATAGTTACTATGTCTAGACATGAATTTGATCAGCTGATAATCGAGAAATCCGCCATTTTAATCCTTTACACACTCGCTAAACTAGGGTCCCAGGCTGTTTAAGAAATGATTAGCCTCCTTTGATAATGGCACATCTGTATACCAACTTTATCCAACGCCTACGTCAAAAATATTTTTATTGGTCAGCTTTTGTGGTATACAACGTGTACACAGAGTGAAAAAAACTTTATTAGTAAGGCCGTTATTGTATAGTACGATTTCTTCATTAAATTGGATTTTACAAAGGTTTTAAATCTGCTTATAGACAGTTGATCAATATCTTTAGGAAGTTTATTATAAAATCGTATACAGTTCCCCAGAAAAGAACCACTAACTTTCCACAACCTGAATTGAGGTAGAATTAATCTATTTTTGTGTCTTGTATTGAAATTATGTACATCGGACCTCTTATCATACTCATTCAAATTTTTGCGTACATACATAATATTTTCATATATATATTGACATGCCACTGTGAGAATTTTAATCTCCTTAAATTTTTCACGAAGTGAGTCTCGCGACTTCATGGTATATATAGATCGAATAGCTCTTTTTTGTAAAACAAATATAGATTGGATTTCGGCGGCTTTCCCTCACAATAAAATGCCATAGGACATTATACTATGGAAGTAGCTAAAGTAAACCAATCTAGCAGTGGATTCGTCAGTCAAGTTTCTGATTTTACGTACTGCGTATGCAGCGGAGCTCAATCTACCTGCCAGAGCCGATATTTGAGAACCCCATTGTAGTTTTGAATCCAGGGTGATGCCCAAGAATGTAGCGGATTCAACAAATTCTATCGGTACATCGTTTATTAATATCCTGCTATTAATGACACCCTTTCTTACATTTGGCAGCGAGAATTTAATACATTTAGTTTTTTTGGCGTTCAGTAATAAGTTATTGGTTGTAAACCAATTCAAAACCTGTGCGATTGATTTGTTAACATCGTCAAATCCAGGCGCAATCCTATCTATTTTGAATATTAAGGATGTATCATCCGCGAACAAAACAATGTCACATAAGTTTTGCACGAAAGACGGCAAGTCATTAATATAAACTAGAAATAAAAATGGTCCTAAGATCGATCCCTGCGGAACTCCCATTTTTATGAGGGATCCAGATGACCTGACGCCATTGACCTCAACCATCTGTATTCTATTATTGAGGTAGGATGAGACCAGATCAAGTGCTTTTCCGTTAACGCCGTAGTGTTTTAATTTGCAAATTAGCGTTTTGTGACAGACGCAATCAAACGCTTTAGATAAGTCACAGAAAACGCCGATAGCATCTTGTGCTTTCTCCCAGGCATCAAATATATGTTTAAGAAGATCTACTCCAGCATCAGTAGTAGAACGCCCCTTAGTGAAACCATATTGTTTGTGATTTAAAAGATGATTAATATTAAAATGTGCCAAAAGCTGGTCTAATATAACTTTTTCAAAAACTTTACTGAGCGCCGGTAATATAGAGATTGGTCTATAGTTTGAAGGGTCATTTTTGTTCACTGATTTGTATAGGGGAATTAATTTACTTTTTTTCATTACATCAGGAAAGACACCTTCATCGACGCATCTGTTAAAAATAAACGCTAAGTGAGGGCTAATTGCATTAATAATATAACTAAGTACTTTGGTTGACATACCCCACAGATCCTCGGTTTTCTTTTGATTGAGCATTTTAAAAGTTTTGATAATTGATATTGAAGTTATGTGTCTGAACTCAAACATAGAGTCACATACATTCACACACTTCGATAGTAAAACAAAAGCATCCTTAGGGGAAGAGTTTAAAGGCTGAGTAGTAATAATAGGTACTTGTGAGAAGTACTCAACAAATGTGTTAGCGACATCATTATTATCTATGATTAATTTATTATTAACTTTTAACATAATTTAACGTCCCTCTGCTTAATTTTTCCAGTTTCTGTATTAATGACTTTCCATGTTGATTTTATTTTGTCATCGGCATGCTTAATTTTTCTACTTAGATGCAGTGATTTTGCTGTCTGACAAACAACTTTAAAAGTTTTTGAATACAATTTTAAGTGATTTATGAATTTAGTATTATGTAAATTAATGTTTTTTTGTGAGTACAAGTTATACAAATTGTTTCTACTTTTATAAATACCAGGAGTTGCCCAGTCATCGAAAAGAACCTTCGCACCCTTTCTAACCATTTTAATTTTAAAAATATCATTGAACTCTGCATCTAACATTTGAAATAAAGCACTGCATAGGTCATCAGGATCCTCAGAAAATCTTAGGTTCATTAATTGCTTGTCAATGATATCCACAAACTGTTCAACCCGTTTGGTGAATGGGCCTGTAAAAATGTTCTTGGCCTTTGATGGATAATTTACATGAAAAAGTGACACTTTGTCCCAGATGGTCCGAGCCAAGTTTATCAAAAATTGCAATTTTTTCGGGTTCACAGTTGCAGAACACATTGTCCAAGCAGGTAGCTGACGAGCTAGTGATTCTTGTTGGCTGATTAAAAAAATGCTTCAGATTGAAGCTTAGAAATAATTTTTTTAATTTGTCGCTGAGCGGAGACTGCTCAATTAAATTAACATTGAAATCGCCACAAACTATTAAAGATTTAGAGGTGTTGAAGACTTTGCTCATTACTTCTTCCATAATTGTTTCAAACATTTTATAATCAGCCGATGGAGGTCTGTATACACAGATGACTATATGTTGCCCCAGCTCTATACAAGATAATTCAACACATCGTTCCACAGACAAAGCTACTATGTCTTTACGCTCTTTAAAGTTACAATTTTCAGTTACATATATTAGTGGCAAAAAACGGAACCCTTATAGATTCGTCATGTCTGTCTGTCTGTCTGTCCGTCCGTATGTCACAGCCATTTTATTCCGAAACTGTTAGGACTACAGAATTGAAACTTGGTAGGTAGATGTATTCTGTGAACCGCTTTCCGATTTTTATACAAAAGTAAAAAAAATAAAAGTTTAAGGGGGGGCATACATGGAACTGAAACAAAAAAAAAAATTCTTCAAACCTATACGTGTGGGGTGTCTATGGATAGGTCTTCAAAAATGACATTGAGGTTTCTAAAATAATTTTTTCTCAAAGTCAATCATTTGAAAGATAGGCGCGTCTAAAGTGGTAAAATGTGTGCCCCCCCCCCCCCTCTAACTTTTAAAGTATGGGAGTGAAAAATCTATAAAAATATATGATGTAGATCTCAATAAAAACTTACAACGAAAATTGGCTTGAACGAGATACAGCCCGCAGTTTTTTAGATATGGCGACCGCAAAGAAAACTTTGTTTTTCATACAAACACTATGAAAAACAAAGTTAATTTTGTAGTTGCGAAAAATCATAGTTATGGAATACTTAACTGTGTTACGGAACCCTACGAGTGCGAGTCCGACTTGCACTTGGCCAGTTTATTTCTGGAGAGGTAAACACATTATCGATCACCAATTACAGAAAGAAAAATGCTTAGAACTAGAAACATATTTTAATAGGCAGTGGCAATGGGCGGTCTTATTCTTTCATAGCGATCTCTTCCAGACAACCATGCACGGAACGGATTACACATTATGGAAGACGGTGGTTTCAATATCTTGAATATGCAGATATGATGTATAAATGTATTACACGTAAATATATGTAATACATACACATTACTTACATAAAACTTATCCATTAATTCTCCAACAGGGCTCGAAGCAACTTTTTCTCAGATATTGGGTCAAGTAGGTACAGTACAACCTACTAGGGATGTTACGGAGGTGGATTTATCGGAATGAAGACGAAACCGGAGATTTGAATATTATTTTAACGGAACCGAAACCGAAATCGGAATCGGAGGTGAACCATTGAGTGTTGGGGACAAATGAGAACCTATGTTAAGGCTGGTCAGATAAATAAATAAAACAATGCTATAATTATTCGGTATAACCTCAGCGTCAAATCAATCGGAACCGAAGCCGAAACTGGAGGTGTGAAATCAACCGAAAGTTTCGGTATATCGGAACCGAAGCCGGAACTCCTTAAGGTCACAACAACCTACCTACCTACATATTACTGTATATTGTCATGGTAATATAAAGTAATGTGACTCGGCCCTGTGAAATCAATACAAGCGTGCTGCGCGGCATCGCTCGGTACGTAAACACGCGATATATCTTCCCGAATATTTATCTATATTCAATCAAATATTTACAATTAGCACGCTTTTTACACGACCGTACCATCACATGCTTCGTTCGTCACTGCGGCGCATTCACATTTCACAGATGACATTTTATCGTGAGCTGGGTGGGTACCGAGGGCGTACCGAACTCGAGTCACGTGGGCATGACTCGCGTTCCGACCGTTTGTATGGAGTCACATTACTGATATACCGTATTATATTACCGTGATATTGCCTTGCATCTTACGGCTTCAGTTCGTCGGCTCGATTGTCTCAAGGTTTTAGTTTAGGCTTGTTAGCAAACGATCGATTTTGACACGGACGCCATCGTGACTCCTATATTATACCATGGTTGGTAATTTATTATTGCCATATGTTAAACAATATGCAAGGATCGTGTTCTCCAGACTAATATTATAAAAACTTTTGTAACTCTGTCACTCTGTCTGTTTGTTACCTAATCACGCCTAAGCGGACGATCCGAACATACTAACAAGGAGATACCTACTTTATAGCAAGAGATAATGAGATTAGGCTACTTTTTTGAGTTCCGTAGCCGAATGGCAAAAAACAGAACCCTTATAAATGCGTCTGTCTGTCTGTCCGTCCGTATGTCATAGCCACTTTATTCCGAAACTATTAAGACTACACACTTGAAACTTGGTAGGTAGGTGTATTCTGTGAACCGCTTTACGGTCTTATACAAACATTAAAAAAATAAAATAATAAGGGGGAGCTCCCCATACATGGAACTGAACCTAAAAAAGATTTCTAAAACCATTCTTTCTCAAACTCAATCATTTGTAAGATAGGGACGTCCTCAGTCGTAAAAGTGTGTGTGTCCTCCTCTAACTTTTAAAGTGAAAAATCAAAAAATATATACTTATGCTCAAAAATTTCAAAGAAAATTGGCTTGAACGAGTTAAAGTCAATAGTTTTTGAGATATAGCGACCGCAAATATAACTTTGTGTTTCATACAAACACTGAAAATCAAAGTTAATTTTTAATTCAAAGAAAAAATATAGTTATAAAATACTCTACTGTGTTACGGAACCCTACGAGTATGAGTCCGGCTTTCACTTCGCCAGTTTATTGTGAAAATTCATGATTTTTACTTATACATAACTTTAATAACTCACATCACACAAAATGTTGATTGACAGAGCTTTGCAGTGATAAATAAAATAAAACTAGCCAAGTGCGAGTCAGCATCGCGTCTCTTATCGCACACTTAGGGAGGGTTCCGTACAATACGAGACATAACAGAGTTTCAACCTCATATATTTGATTAATTGATATTACCAAGAATATTTGGTTTCGTCGCGATCTAGAAAGACGGGGCTCGTTTACTAGCGCCATCTATGTCATTTTGCCGAAACTAATTAGATAGATGGCGTTTAAAAACACGTTTTTTGTATGGGGACCCCCTTTAATTTTTAACTTTATTTTGTTTTTAGTATTTGTTGTTCTAGCGGCAACAGAAATACACCATCTGTGAAAATATCAACTGTCTAACTATCACGGTTAATGAGCTATAGCCTGGTGACAGACGGACAGACAGACAGACAGACAGACAGACAGACAGACGGACAGCGGAGTCTTAGTAATAGGGTCCCGTTTGATCCTTTGGATACGGAACCCTAAAAAAGATAAAAAAATCTTGGTCGCGGATATCAGCTAGTATTAAGTATGTATCAATTTGAACAAAGCTCCGCAGGTGGTAGGTTGGAGCATTGTATCGATGTTCCGCTTGACTTGTTACCAAAAAGTAGCTTCCTATCATCAAGGATAAAATGTGCCACTATAACCATACGGTGAGCGGCAACACATAGTCCTTGAGGGTCAGATTATTCTAGGGTTAACGTGAGATAGTCTAGTCAAACGATAGCCTAAAAGATATCAAATAATTAAGATAATAGATAAGTAAGTATACAAACTAAAACAACCGACTTCCATGCCCCGCGAGTCAATTTCAGTAGCAAGTTTGAGACGTTTATCGTCATATCTCTGAAGATACTTATCAGATCTCTATGAAATTACAATGGGACCACCCACAGTTGAACATATTTATATCCGTGTTCTGTGGAACCACCTCGAAAATGTACCCTAACAATTAAAAAAAAAATCATTCGAATCGGTTCACAATTGACGGAGTAATCGCGTAACATACATACAAAATAAACTGGCCAAGTGCTAGTCATACTCGCACTCGTAGGGTTCCGTAACACAGTTAAGTATTCCATAATTATGATTTTTCGCAACTACAAAATTAACTTTGTTTTTCATAGTGTTTGTATGAACACACATGGGACACACATTTTACCACTTTAGACACGCCTATCTTTCAAATGATTGACTTTGAGAAAAAATGATTTTAGGAACCTCAATGTCATTTTTAAGACCTATCCATAGACACCACACGTATAGGTTTGAAGAAAATTTTTTTTTTGGTTTCATTTCCATGTATGGGATGCCCCCCCTTTAACTTTTATATTTTTTATTTTTGTATAAAAATCGGAAAGCGGTTCACAGAATACATCTACCTACCAAGTTTCAATTCTGTAGTCCTAACAGTTTCGGAATAAAATGGCTGTGACATACGGACGGACAGACAGACAGACAGACAGACAGACATGACGAATTTATAAGGGTTCCGTTTTTTGCCATTCGGCTACGGAACCCTAAAAACACATACAGACGAATTGAGAACCTCCTTCTTTTTGGAAGTCGGTTGAAAATGTATAAAGTGTGCTTTTTACAGTGGCTTCCCGGTGAAGGAAACACATCGTTAAGAAACCCCCAATCCCCGCATGGTGGTGTGACACTATCTACTGACCGAGTGGACAGCTTCCACCCTCAAGTTAGATAATCTGTTGCCAAACATCTAATGTGTTCTGGCAGCTATCCTTGAGAGCCAGTTCCCATTCTAGGCCTAGCGTGATACCATTGATCCTTGATCCATTGATTACCAGTGATCCTTGACCGCATTATTACTTACCAATAGGTGAAATAGTGGTCAAACGCTAGCCTATATGATATAAAATAAAATATTACCCTGTAATTTTGACCCGTCGCTCTGCTGCGGAAGCCCGAAATTGATAATATTATTTCTTACAGATGGAAGAGGAGAAACATGAAGATGAAGCCACCGAAGACTCGGACAATTCAGGCATGGACAGTGACGATCCTCTCACAGCCACCGACACTAAATATGGAAAGAGTTTCAGGTGTGTGTGTACTGAAGCTGTTTTTTACACGACTACGGCTAGGCAGAGAAAAGGTTCATTTGCTAACCGACTTCACAAAAAGAGGAGGTTCTCAATTCGCCGGAATCTTTTTAAATTTTTTTTTAATGTATGCAATGCAAATTTTATGAAATGCAAAATAGTTTTGGTTGAAATAGCCCTCCGCCATTACGTATGCATTTATCAAGTCCCTACATAGGTTGTCTGGAAGAGATTGCTTGATGCGATAAGACCGCCGATTGCTTTACCATTATGTTATTGTTTTTTTTAATGAAGCTATTGTACATTTTGTATTTTGTGTTTTGGTAATCAATAAAGAGTTTTGTATTGTATTGTATTGTCACCGATTTTTCGAAGACGCCTGAACCGATTTGGAAAACTCTTTATTTGTTTCAAATACCCTTCCCACGTGGTCCCATTTAAATTTTAACGAAATATGCCGAGCGGTTCCTAATAAATCATCGATGAATTTGTATACTTTGATGACATGATACTGGGTGGTACGTGGTACCACTTTATCGAGATAATTATGTTCATTATCTCCAGAGATATAAAGATCATCATCGTCATCATCAGCCGGTGTCAGTCCACTGCTGGATGTAGTCCTCTCCCAAGATGCGCCACTGAGCCCGATCTTCGACTCTTATTTTCCAGTCACTACCTTGGGGCTTGGGGCCATCATTGGGTGGAATATGCCCTAATCGCCAGTCCATAGAAAAGATAATAATACTACGTATCGCCTCGCTGGGCAGGCGGGTTGGCGATCATTTATGCCATTCGGCTACAGAACCCTAAAAATTAACTCCTATTTCTACTGGTCACGCCATAACTTGAGAACGGCTAGACCGATTCTACTAATTCTATGTTGTGTTTGTAATTATCAGGAGAAGGTTTTAATAGAAAAAAAGTATTTAAAGGAATTAAAGTAGTTTTAAATGCGTGCGAAGCCGCGGGGCACTGCTAGTATATTATAAAATTAAGGTAGATACCCACATTAAATAATACCTAATGTATATAAATGTGATGTTGATAATAAGTTAAGTATTTGAAATGCATCGAAGTTATTAACATTAAATAATACCTAATGTGTATTTAAATGTGATGTTGATAATAAGTTAAGTATTTGAAATGCATCGAAGTTATTAACATTAAATAATACCTAATGTGTATTTAAATGTGATGTTGATAATAAGTTAAGTATTTGAAATGCATCGAAGTTATTAACATTAAATAATACCTAATGTGTATTTAAATGTGATGTTGATAATAAGTTAAGTATTTGAAATGCATCGAAGTTATTAACATTAAATAATACCTAATGTGTATTTAAATGTGATGTTGATAATAAGTTAAGTATTTGAAATGCATCGAAGTTATTAACATTAAATAATACCTAATGTGTATTTAAATGTGATGTTGATAATAAGTTAAGTATTTGAAATGCATCGAAGTTATTAACATTAAATAATACCTAATGTGTATTTAAATGTGATGTTGATAATAAGTTAAGTATTTGAAATGCATCGAAGTTATTAACATTAAATAATACCTAATGTGTATTTAAATGTGATGTTGATAATAAGTTAAGTATTTGAAATGCATCGAAGTTATTAACATTAAATAATACCTAATGTGTATTTAAATGTGATGTTGATAATAAGTTAAGTATTTGAAATGCATCGAAGTTATTAACAATCCGTATGCGTGTTAGCGCGCACTCATGCGTCCTACCGATTCTTGTAATGTACGACAGACACGCACTTGGCCGCTATCTCATCTGATGTTAAGTGAAGACGCTGTTTTAAAATATGGAACTATGGAATCGTCCTTCTCTGTAATTGGAAGAGTGATCACTGAGATAAGGCGCCAGCCAACTTGACTTAGGCCGTAAGCACACGGCGTATTAAACGCGCAGACGACGCGCGCTTTACGAACGCGAGTTTTCGGCGCTGTCGATGCTGATTGTTGCGTTTGTTTTGATGATACAAACGCGCGCATGAAGCGCGTATACGCGCGTTCGAAGCAACACAAACGTGCGTACAAAAGGGCGGAGGAAGGGCAGAGGGATGCGTGCGCTTAAGATCGACGACGCTCTCTGAGTGCCTAGTGCGAGTTTTTTAAAATTGGTTTATTCATTCGATCACGTTTAAGAAAAGCGATATCTTGTGCACATAAGAGGTAAATTTGTAATTTTTAAACAAATCTGCGTTTACACTTTACTCTAACTTGATCGAGTGACTAAATAAATCCAAAGAAACTCGCACTAGGTACTCTGAATAAAACACGGAAGCTACGAGCGACTACAGCGCGTCTGTATCCTCTTGCCTACCAGGAACACTTTTTCTGAAGTCATCATCATCATCATCGTCATCAGCCCGTGTCAGTCCACTGCTGGACGTAGGCCTCTCCCAAGATGCGCCACTGAGCCCGATCTTCGGCTCTTGTTTTCCAGTCACTGCCCACCGCTTTGCGTATGTCATCGCTCCACCGGGTCACAGGACGTCCTACGCTACGTTTGCCGATTCGCGGTCTCCACTCCAGGATAAGTCTACCCCAACGGTTATCAGTCCTGCGGCAGATAAGACCAGCCCACTGCCACTTCAGTTTGCTAATCCGTTGAGCTATGTCGATCACTTTAGTTCTCTGGCGAATTAGTTCGTTCCGGATTCGATCCAACAGAGAAATAATGAGCATAGCTCTCTCGATAGCACGCTCTCTCTTTTCTGGAGTACAAATTTTTAGTATTATAATCGGCAATAGGGTATGATATCCTAGAAAAATTTGTGAAAAAAATCCTGCACCTGGAAAAAATGGTTTTCCGCTGTGTCCTGCCATTTTAACATGTACCGGTTTTTTTTGTATACCTATGTCCTGTATGTAGTACAGATGTAGGCAGGAGGGTATCGCTGTAACTGCGCATTTAGGTACGCGCAGTAGAGGCGCGTTTCACGATCGCCCCGTGTGCATAGGTTAGATTAGAAGGTTGGGTTCGCATTCCATTTGAAGAGCGTAGACGGTAGAGCTGTGAAAGTAACGAATAAATGTATACCCGTATGTATTCGTTACTATAAAACATCGAACTCGTTACTTTCGTATCGTTACTCTTTACTTTCGTTACAATCGGCTGTCATGTATAATTGTATGTGTCAGTATCAAATAGCAATAATTACTAAAGGTCAGTATCATTCTAGCACGTTATTAATGGGTTTGTTACATGTACTTGTATATTTATTTATGGGTTATAATACGAAAATAAATGAGTAGGTATGTTGTTTATCTATACTAATATTATAAAGAGAGAACATTTGTATTTATATTGTATGTTTGTAATGTGTAAGCTCAAAAACTACTGAACCGATTTAAAAAATTCTTTCACTAATACATAGAATGGACTTTCGGAATGAAAATAGGCTATATATTATCCCGTTTAAATCAAAGGTATATTCGTGGAGACCTAATTTGCAACCTAAGTCGGCAAATAAACGGTCGAAAAAACACGTTTCTTACAAACGCTGTTTAATTGAAAATAGATAGAAGAATATTTTCTATGCCAGCGTTGTACAACTTAATAAGACCTACAAAAAAGTCCGCGACAGCATATGTCTATCTCTTAAGGTTGACTCACAGTAACCATTTTAATCTTAAAATTTTTGTTAAAAAATATTACATAACTTCCAAGGCTATTTTCAAGTATATAGTATGAATTCTTATCCAAATAATTACGTTAATTCGCTTGGCCACATATTATAGATTAAAATTGTCCTTTACAGTATATAATTCAAATGGAAACTCTAAAAGATATCACGAATTTCACAAACACGCATCGCAAAATTAATAAAATATTTGCAGTGAAGCCACAGATTAGGTCATAGTTACTACGAAAATCTGAGCTGTAAGGTGGTGAGGATTTGAGTATTCTGTAGAGTCCAGGAGGCTTCCATGTTCTTACAATATCGTTGAAGACGAAGATTTTCGAATTGATCAGACCTATGAAAGTTGATTTCATAGCGCAATTAACTACAAAACAGCTCATAATTTTATAACGATTGAACGAATTTTCATGAATCAAAGCTAAGAAAACTCTCGATGAAGACATCTATCAAACAAAAAAAAAACTATCAATAATAAAAACAAAATCGGTTCATCCGGTTAGGTGCTAAGATGCTACAGACAGACACACAGATACACACGTTAAACGTATATTACCCCTACATTTTGCGTCGGGGAACGCCGTAAGGTTACGGCGGCAGATGTACTCCTTGGTGGTAAGCTACTTTTTGGTAGATTTAATGATTCCACTACCACTGTACGAAAACTTATGATTCATGAATGCACATAAAACTTTCATTGGTAGGTATATAGCTAGGATTAGAACTAACGACTGTCGGGTCAGAATCAGGGTAACTATCCTTTACGCCAAAGGCCGTCCATTATCAATACGTAAGTATTATATAACAAAGTTCATCACTGCGTCTATCTGTCTGTTCGCAATAATCTCAATAGCTACTGAACGGATTATCATGCGGTTTTCACCAATAGCCAGAGTGTTTATGAGGAAGGTTTAGGTGCAATTCGTTAAGGTTTTGTGTAAATTGGATGAAATATGACGATGGTTGTTAAATATGTTCATATTTTATATTCGATGCAACAAACTGATCCAAATTTTGTAGGCATATATGTTCTACCCGTGCGAAGCCGGGGCGGGCTGCTAGTGTTAAATAAAAATATAAATGTGTTTTACTACATATTTAAACTTATCCTGTCGTGCAGATAGAGAATAAAAAATAACAAACGCAGAGTTACCGTACCTATATTTTCACTGCACAGAAAACATGTTGCAAAACAATTGCCGCTCTGTCATTCATAGGCTGTTAGACAGAGACGGAGATCGTACGTACGTATGTCGTACATTTGTCTCGTCTCGTTCCGAATACTATATATTTGAGAGTACCGATTCGGTACTTCGAGTCAGTCAGACGGGTCTTTTGCGCGTTTAACCGTTACCCCGTGTGCTTACGGCTTCAGAGCGCACCCAATGTGCAACCGCCCAACCCGTATTGGCTATATTGGCTTGGCACCACAGATGTCCTAGATATTTTAGATTTATAGTTATCGTGAATTTGAATCATGATTATAAAACACCGACTATTATACTCACTACTGTTTGTTGTCGACTGTATCGACCTAGGTTTCATGCATGTCCGATGCACATCCTCGGGAGTTCACGCAGCGAGATCGCGACGACCACCGTAAACTCCCGAGGATGTGCATCGGACATGCATGGAACCTAGGTCGAGACAGTCGAGAACAATTATTAGTCAGTATTATAGTCGGTAATTTATAATCACGATATCCTAGATTTTTTTTTGTATAAATATAGAGCAGCAAACAAGCATGTATATATGTACTAGCTGTGCCCCGCGGATTCACCCGCCTTAATTAAGTATCCTATAGCCTATTCCATACTGGCTATCCCTGTCCAAAATTTCAGCTAAATCGGTCCATCCGTTTGACCGCGAAGAAGTCCCAAACAAACAAACAAACTGACTTTCGCATTTATAATATGGGTGTTGATGTTGATGTTGTCTATGGCTAGCACCGAACATCGTGTCGATAACTATTCTACAATTAAGGGCCAGTTTCACCGGTTCCTGATAGCACTAGTAAGAACTTGTCTGACAGATTTTTGACAGCTTTTATATGGCGTCATATGACTATCTGCAACTTTATCGGGAACTGGTGAAACTTGGCCTTAATGTAATTAAGTAACACATTTTGTAGTAAATATGTTTATCGGAGGTATGACTGAAGTCAGACCCTTATCAGATCACATAATGTTCATGACCGTTTCATAACTTAACTAGATTAATTAAAATTAATTAAAAAAATAAACAAACATAGGTATGTAAAATCACGCCTTTTTCCCGTTAGGGAGGTAGGCACACAATAACTTACTTATTTCCACAAAAAAATATTGAAAATGTTTATTATTACATTTTATGAACAAAAAGGTACATTGTAGTTGTATTACCAAACCAGTTGTTTTTTCCTGCATTTTGGTTGTTATTTAGGTCCTTCACTGTCAATTAAATACCTACCTACCTAGATAGCTATTTTTGTTGTGGGTTTTTCGATATTTATTCCATTGTAGTTAAAGTTTTTTTATTATAAAGGTACCTATTAGAGCTGTGAAAGTAACAAAAAATGTAGTTAGTAACTGGTGACTGTGATTCTGTGATAGGTTTTAAGAAAACCCATGGTCAGCCAAACAGGTCATCATGAGTCCCCCGCACTAAAAAAACCCATGGTCAGCCAAACAGGTCATCATGACTCCCCCGCACTAAGAAAACCCATGGTCAGCCAAACAGGTCATCATGACTCCCACGCACTAAGAAAACCCATGGTCAGCCAAACAGGTCATCATGACTCCCCCGCACTAAGAAAACCCATGGTCAGCCAAACAGGTCATCATGACTCCCACGCACTAAGAAAACCCATGGTCAGCCAAACAGGTCATCATGACTCCCCCGCACTAAGAAAACCCATGGTCAGCCAAACAGGTCATCATGACTCCCCGCACTAAGAGGTACTGTATTCTACTACTACATCAAAAGTGCGACACACATGCGCGGCCGAGCGTTACATTACACGAACTACAATTTCAGGCCACTTCAGAACCCCCATATCTTAGAATCTATTATTGACGTGAAACTTCAGGCGCACTGGAGTAAAATTTGACGGAAATGACGAAGCGTCACAGTCCGAATCAACGGAGGTGACGTAAGCGTCATGTTATTAGTGTTCCGAACCCAAAGGGTACCAACGCAACCCTATTTCTGAGACTCCGCTGTCCGTCTGTCTGTCTGTCTGTCTGTCTGTCCGTCTGTCACCAGGCTGTATCTCATGAACCGTGATAGTTAGACGGCTGAAATTTTCATAGATGATGTATTTCTGTTGCCGCTATAACAAATACTAAGAACAGAACAAAGTTAAAAATTAAAGGGTTTAAAACAAAAAACGTGTTTTTTACGATAGCGCCATCTATGAATCTTCACGTAGTAACTATTATATAATCTGTGCTATCGTGTTTACCTTAATCTCGGAATCTGAATCTGAATCTCGAAACGGCTCCAACGATTAAATAAAATTTAGTATACAAGGGATTTCGGGGGCGATAAATCGATCTAGCTAGGATTCATTTTCAGAAAATGTTGTTTTATTCATGTTTTCAATAATCAACTTTATCGATAATCAAATTAAAATATGACTCTTCCCGACATCTATTGGCGAGTAGAAGTAGCTTTAGTGTTATTTTACTTAGTTTGTGCTAGAAGTTTTTTGTGAAGTCGGTTAAAAATCTGCACTTCCACACGTCAAATAACATTAAATAGATCATATAAATAATAATTATTCTAAATATATCAAAAACAAACTCAGCTTTGAATTAAAAAAAACCACAAAAGTAATGAGCTATTCAGCTTTTATCTAAACGTAGAACGTCACATTTAAAACAAATGTTTAATTCCCCTGATTAATGTAGGGGTTGCCAACCGTACTATTACGTGCATCCCCAATGCATGTTTTTGAGTACTTCAGACAATTTTTATCCAGAAATAGTTGGAAACGAATAGCTGAAGATCGAGCTCAGACGTGCCTTAAGGGGTTATATCTGGTTGGAGCTAAAAAAAAAGACCTTTTTTCATATTTTTTTTGAGCTCGTTTTTAAATTAGCATAAATAAATAATATATGAATCGATTAAGCAAATATTTGGGAATATATTTTTTTTTTTAAATTGGTGAACATTTACAAAATGGCGGCTATTTGTCAATAAATGTAAAGCAGTATTTGAAAAAGTATCTCTGTGGTACGCAGTAGAAGTCCTCTGGATCACCATATGGCAATAAAAAAAAATGGATCACCATATAACAATAAAAAAAATGTTTCATTAACTACATGAGTTTTGCGGTTGAAGTACACACGATTATATTTTTAGGATTTTTTTTCGCAAAATGGCAGTTGTTCAAACAAAAAGTTGCCTTTTTCGACGAAAAAAATTGACTTAAATTGTTTATAACTTATTTAATTGTTTATCGATCGTTAAAATCGTGTGTACTTCAACAGGTAATCTAATGAAGAAGCTACAGTTAAAATTTCAAGTCAATCGGATGAAAACTCATCGAGTTCTACTGCGTGCCGATTTTGAAAACTCGGTTTTGAGATAAACGCACTTGAAGTTTGAAAACTGTATACCTTCACCTCAGAATTGCTTTGAAAAAATTGGTTTTTAAAATGTTTCTGAGTTTCTTTCATGTTTGGACATTATTGATCATACATCTAGGGATGTTTTAGCATACTTTAAGACAATAAAAAAAAATGGGAAAAAAAATCCAACCAGATATAACCCCATAAGAGAGGCCTATGTCCAGCTGTAGACGGAGATTGGATGATGATCATGATGATACAATATTATAAAATGTTCCAGGCATTTCACCCGAGAAGCGTTACCGAGATTGGACAACTACAGGAATGTGATGTCGCTGCACGCGGCTCCGCGGCCGACGTTGGACGAGCTTCACAACGCGTCCTTGTCGAGGAAGGTGAGGCTCTCAGTTAACTGCCCATCTGAAATAAATAAACTGGCCAAGTGCAAGTCGGACTCGCACTAGTAGGGTTCCGTACCACACTACAGTATTTTATAAGATCGAGCAAAATATACCACTATCATTTTTCGCCAGCAAAAAATAATAATTCATAAACATTTTATTTCTTATAACGCCATCTATCGTCTAACAAAGGTGTTAGGGATCGACATTTCAATATAACGACGTCAATGGGACGTTTACCTAACTAAGTGTTCATGGGACATCATCAAGGGACCCTCTATTATTTTTAACTTTATTCTGTTTTTAATATTTGTTGTTATAGCGGCAACAGAAATACATCATCTGTGAAAATTTCAACTGTCTGACTATCACGGTTCTTGAGATACAGCCTGGTGACAGACGGACAGACAGACAGACAGACAGCGGAGTCTTAGTAATAGGGTCCCGTTTTACCCTTTGTGTACGGAACCCTAAAAACTAGTAGTTCTGGGAGAACAGTAGCACAGACAGCAGACCTCGCGTGCCCTTATACAAATTGAAATCTGTCCATATATAACGCTACAGCGAACTTCACCCCCTTTCTCTCCTCCACTCCCCCTTCTTGGAATTTTTTCGCCACATCTTAGTTATGTAGTACTAGCAGCCCGCCCCGGCTTCGCACGGGTAGAACATATATGCCTACAACATTTGCATCAGTTTGTTGCTTCGAATATAAAATATATATATTATAATATATATATATAATATACATATAATATATATTTAACAATCATCGTCATATTTCAACCAATTTACACAAAACCTTAACGAATTATGCACCTAATACCTAAACCTTCTTTATAAACACTCTGGCTATTGGTGATATATACTTACGTATTGGACGGCCCTTTGGCGTAAAGGATAGTTACCCTGATTCTGACCCGAGGGTCGTTGGTTCTAATCCTTGCTATACCTACCAATGAAAGTTTAATGTGCATTCATAAATCATGGGTTTTCGTGGGATCATTAAATCTATCAATAATTAAGATAGTTTAAAAACTGAAACAACTGACTTCAATGCCCCGCGAGTCAATTGCAGTAGCAAGTTTGAGACGTTTATCGTCATACCTCTAAAGATACTTATCACATTTCAATGGAATTACAATGAGACGACCTCGGAAACGTACCCTACAGATTACAAAAATAATCATTTGAATCGGTTCACAATTGACGGAGTAATCGCGTAACATACACACACAAAAAAAGAAAGAAAAAAGAAACATACAGACGAATTGAGAACTTCCTTCTTTTTGGAAGTCGGTTGAATAGTAACTCACCACTAAGGAGAACATCTGCCGCTGTAACCTTACGGCGTTCCCCGACGCAAAAAGTAGGGGTATTATACCTTCAACGTGTGTATCTGTGTGTCTGTCTGTAGCATCTTAGCACCCAACCGGATGAACCGATTTTGATTTTATTTTTACTTACGGCACTGGCGCGCTGACACCAAAGAGGGTCTTGGCCTCCGACATTAAGAGACGCCATTTCTCCCTGGATTGCGCGACCTCTTGCCAATCGGACACCTGAAGCTGGTTCAGATCTTTTTGGACTACATTTATATTTTAACATTTTATTATTGATAGTTTATTTTATAGATGACTTCATCGAGAGTGTTCTTAGCTTTGATTCGTGAAAATTCGTTCAATCGTAATAAAACTATAAGCTTTAATTAACTTTCATAGCTCTAATCAATTCGAAAATCTTCTTCTTCAACGATATTGTAAGAACATGGAAGCATTGAACTGATGCTGGGACATCTCCTGGACTCTACAGAATACTCAAATCCTCAACAACTTACATCTCAGATTTTAAATGTCGTGTTTAGAGTCATTGGAATGCTTTTAATGAAAAGATTATACATAGATCAGTCGGGGTGGTTTAAAATATTATATTATATATATATAGATCATTATTATTTTATACAATAGATCATATTATTATACTATATTGACTTCAAATTGATTGTGATCGGTGGGGATCTACAGAAAAGCTAAGCTTATAATAATATTTTCGTAGTAACTATGACCTATTCTGTGGTTTCACTGCAAATATTTTATTAATTTTGCGATACGTGTATGTGAAATCCGTGATATCTTCTAGAGTTTTCATTTGAATTATATACTGTAAAGGACAATAATATGTGGCCAAGCTAATAAACGTATTTATTTGGATAAGGATTAATACTATATACTTGAAAATAGCCCTGGAAGTTATGTAATATTTTTTAACAAAAAATTAAAGATTAAAATAGTTACTGTGAGTCAACCTTATGAGATAGACATATGCTGTCCCGGACTTTTTTGTAGGTCTTATTAAGTTGTACAACTCTTCCATAAAAACTATTCTTCCATCTGTTTTCAATTGAGCAGCGTTCGTAAGAAACGTGTTTTTTCGACCGTTTTTTTGTCGACTTAGGTTGCGAATTAGGTCTCCACGAATGTACCTTTGATTTAAACGGGATAATATATAGCCTATTTTCATTCCGAAAGTCCATACAAAAATACAAATGTTCTCTCTTTATAATATTAGTATAGATGAAGTCCTAAGTGGGCCTCTCAAATTTGATTAAAACCCGTTGATAAATTACCTCGTTTGCTCCCCTATTTTTATTCCCAATAAAAAAAAAACGCGATCGACAAAAATTCTTGAATGAAAAAATGAAAAAAATGAAAAATATTTAATCGGTTGAAAAATGCGACCTGTAGGCGAGCACAGACAAACATCCGGACAAAAACATTTTTGACCTAGTCGAAACTGAGATTCTTCGCTCGCTACGCTCGCTACGCTCGCTCGGTCAATTAGCTCATATATAGTCGAATTGAAGACCTCCACAGCAGTAGGTTAAAACAATAGATAAGTATATCTGAAGATGTAATATCTTATACACATGACATATGACATTGTGGTCAACAAAGCGGTTTCATCCACGTGTGAATAGAGTAATTACGGATTAATAGTACACTGTTGATTCATTATTGATTATTGTCGCAGTCATTATGTTCGTTTGTTTGAAGGTAAATTATTAGCTTTGCTATCGTTACGAGCATCCATCTGGAAACAACGGCTTTAAATTAAGGACTATTACTTATTCTGTGGTTAAGGCGAGGATCCCTCTATTATATAAGATCGTTTAAAAACTAAAAGATCCGACTTCAAATGCCGCGCTATTAATTTTCAGTACCAAAGGAGATATCCCAAGGGTGATAGTATAGTAATTATATCGAGACTGATTAGTATCTCCAGAGATATGAAGATAAACACCTCAATTATGATTTATGATTTTGATGTGTATATGTGCGTATATTAATACTGCCTACATACTGAATAAATGCTTTGATTCTTGATTCTTGATTCAAACTTGGTACTGATAATATCGTTTATAAACTAAAAAAGAACCGACTTCAATGCCGCGCTATTCATTTTCGTACTGACAATTTTGAGATGTTTATCTCAATATCTCTGGAGATAATTATCAGACCTCAATAAAATTACCATGGTACCACACTTGGGATATCTCCTCTCGAACAAAAACATAATAATCAAAATCGTTTCATAAACGACGAAGTTATAAAAAAAAAACATATATACGGTCGAATTGAGAAACATCCTTTTTTTGAAGTCGGTTAAAAATGACTAGCGCGGCATTTGAAGTCGGTTCTTTCAGTTTATTGAAATGATCTTACATTATTACCTCTCTTATTCAATATTCGTAGTTATTTCATTTTTGGTCTTACACTCAGAGCAATAACAAACAATTGTCAAAATGTCCCTACTACAGCAATCCATACTTCCATACTAATATTATAAAACGATTGTAACTCTGTCACTCTGTCTGTTTGTTACCTAATCACGCCTAAACAAACGAACCGATCTTACTGAAATTTAACAAGGATATACTTTCTAGCATGAGGATGAACATAGGCTTCTAAATTCTTTGTGTACGTGAACGAAGTCGCGGGTATCAGCTAGTTTCATATTATATAGAGTAACAAAATTTAACCATAAAACCAAACGTAGGTAGTAGGTATAGAATTTACTATCTCCCACCCACTACAACCTTACTCCCAAAGCACCCATAGGTCCCAAGATGACAAATTAAGACATGGGTCACATATGCCTTGCCTTGACGTGGGCCAGGCAACTAATTGGAGCAATTGTAACGCTCATTAGCTAATTGTGCCACTTGACCTGTATTTTCTAAGGTATAAGATACTACGTACATAGATAGGAAAGTACCTTGAAGTGTGCCTCAGAATTATTGTACTGAATCTGACCCTGGACAGTTTGAGAACTTATCAAATAGTGAGGTCCTAATGCTTCATCGATTCTATTTCTAATTGATTCTGTTTGTCGGTTTCACAAAAAATGAGGAGATTTTCAATTTGTCGGATTCTTTTTTTACCCACGACGGAACGGAGACTGTATATGCGTTTGGGGTGAGAGGATGCTTGTTTGTTTGTTTGTGTGTGCAAATTCATGTTGCCATTTTTGTCCAAAACTACTAGTCCGAATTTGATACAATTTCAGTTATGGGTTCGGTTGTAATTGTTGCATGTTTATAGATAGGTGTTACAGTGACAACTCACCAGGGGGCGCTGCAGTAAACATTTGTTAGTGCAAATCCATGTTGCCATTTTTCTCCGAAACTAGTTCGATTTTGTCTTTAAACGGTTCGTAATTAATCGGTGGTGGTTTTTAGATAGATGTGATGTGTATGACGTTAATTTTCTGAAGGACATTGTCGTGGGTATTTATTCAAAATTTTAATTTTGTTACTTGTTTATGTACTCGTATGTTCTCCGGTTACTTGAAGATGCCTGAACCGATTTGAAGAATTATTGTTTTGTTTGAAAGGGTACCCTTCCTTCCCAGGTGGTCCCATTTAAATTTTCGAGCGGTTTTTAATATACTTATCAACAAAAGTCATCGATGCATTTGTGTACTTCGATGACTTGATTAAATACTGGCTATTCAGTGGCGTGTCTTGGGAGAGGCCTATGTCTAGCAGTGGACTGATACCGGTTGTTTTTGATGATGATGATAATATTATTTCACTAGTGGTACCAATTAAATTTTATCCAGATATGTTCAGATCGTCTCGAGAGATATGAAGATAAACACCTCAAACTTAGTATTGAAATTAACTAGTGCGACGTTTGAAGTCGGTTCTTTTAGTTTTTTAAGCGATCTTAAATTATTTACAACGACTTTAATCGACTCAAGGTCCAGATAAAGATGATATTTTTCTTGCAATGGGTACACAGTACATTTAGCAGTACGTTTATAACATAGTTTATCCTCTTTTATGTCTATTTGCCTCAATATTACCATTTTAGAAGGTAACGTCAAATTAGACTAGCTTGATGAGACTCGCTTCCCCGAAGCGTCTCTGACCCCCCTTTTAGCATAGCTTATAGGCTAGCGCTTGACCACTTTCTGATCTGTTGCATTATTATAATCGTGTGCCTGTGTAAGTGATGATGCGGTCGAGGATAGTAGCACGCAAGGCTTAGATTACAATAGGAACGGACTCTCAAGCACAGCTGTCGGAACAAATTAGATGCTTTAACGACGAATTTACAACTTGAGGGTGGTAGCTGGCTAGGCGGACACTAAACCGTATCCTACCATCATGCAGAGTCCGTTACATTACAATATTGGTACAAGACTGCCCAAAACCAGTATCCTACCAGCTTTTAAAGCCAGGGAGGTTTCTTAACAATGCATTCCTTCAACGGAAGCGCCACTTATTGATAGAAATAGTGCCAGGATATTAGTCTACGACTGACGAAACAGGTTTATAAGACGAGTGTAAATGGGCCAGCCGGTAGAGGCCGACCGAGGAGGCGAACGTATCACGACCAGATCGGAGACGTGTTAAAAAAAAGGCGAAGTCTAAAGTACCTATAACCGGCGAGCATGTATGAAGGCGCTCATGAAAGTGGAAGAAGCGAAAGACTTGTGTCAGGATCGTAGCATGTGGAAAGAAGTAGTCTCTGCCTACCCCAACGGGAAAAAGGCGTGTTTTATGTATGTATATATATTAGTGTCAACTAATTTTATAAAGAGGAAAGATTAGATTTTTGTTTGTTACGATTTAACTCAAAAACTACTGGACCGATTTCAAAAATTCTTTCACTAATGGAATGCTACATTGTCAGCGAGTAACATAAGCTATATTGTATCCCCCTATTCTCACGGAAATGGGAACTACGCGAGTGAAATCCCGGGGCGCTGCTTGTTCCATATAAGCCTAACTAGCGGAAAACTACAGCTAGATCCGCCCGCGCCTCTTCAATCAATAGCTGCAGTGTTCCACAGTTAACCAAAGATCAAGGGAGCCCGACCTTCGACCTGAACGTGTGAGTCTTCTAGATAACGTGATGCGATCTATTGACCCGGCTGATTAAATTAAGCAATGATGGAGGCGTGGTGCTGTAGCAATGACTTTTTCTTGTTCAGATCATGCCCAGTATATATGATTATATTGCTTATTTGTTCAGATATTCACTGCTGAACGATTGAAGATCTGCGACAGTGACGTGTGCACACGATTTTGATCATATACCTATCACTGTGGGCGTCATTGTATCCAGCATTTACAACCACGCGAACGACCGAATTGTCTCGACCAACACTTCATTGATGGTGTATTGGATTACAGTGATTGTCTGTCTGATAGCGTCAGACCAGCCTACGCAAAACATGGCGACGCCCACTTGTTCGATTGTGGATGCTCGTGCGTCAAGACCGTGGCGCCTTTCTTCGTCATCTGAGATACTATTACTTATTAGTATATAAGATCGTTTAAAAAACTAAAAATAACCGACTTCAATGCCGCGCTAATAATTTTCAGTATCAATTTTGAGATGTTTATCTCCATATCTCTGGAGATACTTATCAGATCTCGATAAAAATACCATGGTACCACACTTGGCATATCTTCTTTCCAACAAAAAAATAAATAATCAAAATCGGTTCATAAACGACGAAGTTATCCGCGAACAAACATAAAAAAATATATATATACGGTCGAATTGAGAAACCTCCTCCTTTTTTTGAAGTCGGTTAAAAACAAAGTCCCCCGCCGCGTCTGTCTGTCTGTCCGCGATAAACTAAAAAAGTACCAAACGGATTTTCATGCGGTTTTCACCAAGAAACAGAGTGGTTCATGAGAAAAGTTTAGGTTAGGTGTATAATTCGTTAAAGTTTTGTGTAAATTGGTTGAAATATGACGATGATCGCTGAAGATGTTAACTCATACTCGACGCAACAAACTGATGCTAGTTATGTAGGCACGTATTCTTTACCCGTGCGAAGCCGAGGCGGGTCGCTAGTACACACAGGATGATTCATCCATCCTGGCATAGACGAGACCTATGGCGTGATAAGATAGATTAAAAAAATTTCGCTGTTTATACTGAATAGATTGTACGTATAGATTCTAATCTCTATGTACAATCTATCTAATCGTTGAAATCAAAATTCCAGCTCTGTATATTTGTTTTAAGCCTCCTGTCACTTTCCATCAGATAAAATCGTATTCGTTTTGCCTTCAAAGCCCTAAATTTCGTACATATATGAAGGCAAGTAGGTGTGTGGAGGGAAAGTCATGTGTAACTTAACTGTCTCCTATGTTATTGTGCAGAGATCATGTTGAGTGATAAACTTTAATATTGTTTTTGCGGCTTTTAGTCTATGACTGAAATTGACTGCTTTTGGTAGACCGTAAGATCGGTAATTCTTATCTTTATATTATGTAGGTGTCTCTCGGTCATTTCCGTTTACTTGGGTACTTTGGCCAAGGGTACAAAATATGATGATAACGAGAAGTTTGTATTATATTTATTTGTAACTTGAATGTATTTTAATTAATATATTTTACTTGAAACGAATTTTACTTCATCATCATAGGAAGATCTAAAAAGATTTTTTCTACATTATTTGGTTGCACATTTATTACACTGCAGCCAAAGCCTAAGAGATTTTTGAGAATCAGTGAATTGTTGCAGAGTAAGCCCCAAAAATGTTGTACCTGCCGTCACATTTTGTCACAATCACTCGGACAAATAGCAGGACGTAGCCTAAAATAGACATCGATATAATACGTCACATTACAAAATCTCACAATCGAAAACAGTCTAATGCTTGTATCTCTTCCAGCCAGGTCAGGCCCTGGAGAAAGACGTGGATGTCCAGATACCGTCTCCAAACATGAAGTTCGGATGGATCAAGGGAGTGCTGATGCGATGTCTTCTCAACATCTGGGGGGTGATGCTCTTTCTTCGCCTGTCCTGGGTAGTGGGGCAGGCTGGAGTGGGTTAGTATTCTTCGGAATTCTCTTGGAAGGTGTAGCCGCTTTGGGAGACCGGTTGGGATAGTTGTGCCAGAAGTTGTCACTGAACTTATGAGGTGTGTTGCTTGATATCTCAGAGTATATCAGAGTAGTTTGGATTCAACTAAATTACTCATGTTCAATAAATAAACATTGGTTGTCTGTAAAGTTGGTTTACCGACGATAGTTTAACTTGACAACGTCATAACAAAACGATCATGTTCATGTTCATATTAATATGCACATCCATAATCACATTCATACAACAAAATATTGATGAAATCGGCGCATGCGTACAATGAGCGTAACGGGACATTTTTCATGCATGCAGCCGGCTTTCGAGCCGGCGTTCATCGATTTATTAGACGTTGTCACATCAAAAACGTATATGTGTGTACTTACGTAAGAATTTATGCTTCATCATTGGCTGTCGGTGTGCGCGCGCTTCGTAAAAAACAGCTAACTTTATGTCAGGCGGGCGCGGGTTCGAATCCCGTCGATTCAATGAAATTTTGGATTGTGTGTAACAATGTACAAAAATATAAAATGTGTAACACCATACTATTAAGTATTCTGTGTTAACACTTAAAGAATAGTTATTTATGATACTAGTGCTAAAAGTTGGTTTTTACAAACTAGTAGACGAATGTAATATTACCATAGTCACGACTGTCACGAGTTTAATTACCAATTCCGTACGTGTCATACAAAGATTTCAACACATTTGCGAAAAAACAGTACAATTGGTAATAAAACAAACATGAATACGTATATCAATCGGAGAGTAGAAACAATCTTTGAAGTTTCTAATCTGAAAATGGCGCGAATTTGCAAATGGCGAACTAGAAAATAAGAACTACATATATTCTAATACAATAACAATCTTTGTCCTGACATACTGACTGACTGACAGACAACGCACAGCCTAAACCGCTGGTCGTAGAGACTTGAAATTTGGAGGGTATATTTTCCAAAATTCACCCCTTTCGGGGATGAAACGGGAGTTCAAAGTTTGTATGGAGAAACAAGATTAGATAGTATTTTTAACCGACTTCAAAAAAAGGAGGAGGTTTCTCAATTCGACCGTATATACAGTGTGGAAATTAAACTCAGGCCCTGGAGGGAAACTACTTTAAATCCTTAAGCTAGCTCATTTTACTTAAAGGAGACATTCCTTTATATTTGAAAAGAAACAAATCTGCATTAAAAGATTTTTTTAAACTCGCTTGCTTCGCCCGGGACTCGAACCAACTAAAATTTAAAAAAATAAACACTCTTTATTTTAATATAATCGGTAGTATTAATATTCAGGATAAAGTTTCTCTAAAAAATGTTTGGTTACTGTTCACTTTTAACAAGTAAAAGACACGTAACAGTTCTGTTATCTCTCCAACACTCAAAGACTTCGTATGAAGTACTACTAATAATATCATTTTTCAACAAGATGGTGCACCTGCCCACAACAGCAGAATTGCCAGGGCATACCTTAATGAAAATTTCAATGCCTGGATAGGTACAAACGGGACGATTAGATGGCCTGCAAGAAGTCCAGACCTGACGCCCATGGACTTCTTTTTATGGGGTCATGTAAAAAATGTTGTTTATGAAACTTGCTATGAAACCGTTCAAGAGCTAAGGATTGCGATAGAAAATGTTATTAGGGGCATACACCACAACACTTTGCTGAAGGCTACAAGAAATGAATTTCAACGGCGACTAATGTTGTGTAGCCGGAACGACGGGGCTCATTTCGAACAATTTATCAGTTAAATAATTTAAGTGTTACAAAATTGATAGTAAAATAAAGTTGATGTTAGATTTAACGATTATTTTTATTTTTAAGACCTAATGTTTGTTAGAGAAACTTTATCCTGAATATTGATACTACCGATTAGTATATTAAAATAAAGAGTGTTTATTTTTTTAAATTTTAGTTGGTTCGAGTCCCGGGCGAAGCAAGCGAGTTTTAAAAAATCTTTTAATGCAGATTTGTTTCTTTTCAAAAATAAAGGAATGTCTCCTTTAAGTAAAATGAGCTAGCTTAAGGATTTAAAGTAGTTTCCCTCCAGGGCCTGAGTTTATTTTCCACACTGTATATTCTTTTTTTTTTTTTTATGTTTGTTCGCGGATAACTTCGTCGTTTATGAACCGATTTTGATTATTCTTTTTTTGTTCGAAAGGAGATATCCCAAGTGTGGTACCATGGTAATTTTATTGAGGTATGATAAGTATCTCCAGAGATATTGTGATAAACATCTCAAAATTGGTACTGAAAATGAATAGCGCGGCATTGAAGTCGGTTGTTTTTTAGTTTTTAAACGATATTATCTATTCGAAACTTCACACAAGTGCTACAGTAAAAAAGTAAGTATATACGTGTTTTAGGCTTTTTCAAAATTCCACCCCTAAAAGGGTGAAGTGGGGTAACAGTCTGAAAATCAATATTGTTTCGGATTGCGCTGAAATTTAGAATGCAGATAGTTATTATGACGTAGGTATCCGCTCAGAAAGGATTTTCTAAAAATTCCTCCCGGATACAGAACGGGGATTCAAAGTTGGTATGGTGAAACAAGATGAGATAGTATGTTTTATTCAAAACTTTACACATAAGTACTTCTGTAAATAAATAAGTAAGTACGTGTTGTAGGATTTTTTGAAATAGGGTAGGTAACAATTTCAGAAAATTTGGGTTTTTTGGGTTTTATAAATATGAATCCCGATTTGCCTTAATCACGCGATAACATAAAAACGGGTGAACCGATTTGGCTAATTCTTATTTTATGTCTTTAATGATAGAATCGTTTTTACCCAAGAATGGTTTTAAGTACATAAAAAGAGTTTTAACGCGGGCGAAGCCGCGCGGAACTTCTAATTCTTTATACAAAGTAAGACAAACTTATTAAGCAAAAAGGCTTCCAAGGAGGTTCTAACATTCAGCTTATTTAATGTGAAACTCTTCGGTGGAATATAATAAAACCGTAAAGGAAACGTACGATGCCCTAGAACGGAGCGTGCGGTAAATGACTACTTACCGCACGCTCCGTTGTATGGTGCGTAATTTTTAACTTTCGAACACTGTATAAGGCTTCGAAAATGCACTTTTTGAGCAAATGTGCTGAAAACAATATTTAACTTCACGTCGTAGTCGCGCGCCATCTTGATGTAGCCCAGGTCCCCCCAAGAGTGACCCCACGAGTTCTTCACTAGCAAACAACAGCTAACTTCATCATGTCGCTTTTTGGCTGACGCTGTGCGCGCGCACCACAAAAATTTTACACTGTTAATTTTTCAAAAAGCGCCAAAAGAAGTATACAACTTCAATAATAAGAGTATAACAAGTACAACATAATGGGGGTCTTCAAATCGCGAGTGAATAGGTATCTTCTGGGTAAGCACGCTCCATCATCGATCGCATCATCACTTAACATCAGGTGAGATAGTGATCAAGTGCTACCTAGTTCGGTGTAAAAAAAATAACTTCAATATTAAAAGAAGTATAACTTCAATATTATAAGATGTATAACTTCAATAATAACAGTATAACTTCAATAATAAAAGAAGTATAACTTCAATAATAAGAGTATAACTAGTATAACAATATGGGGGTCTTCAAATCGCGAGTGAATAGGTATCTTCTAGGTAAGCACGCTCTATCATCGATCGCATCATCGCTTAACATCAGGTGAGATAGTGACCAAGTGCTACCCAGTTCGGTGTAAAAAAAATAACTTCAATATTATAAGAAGTATAACTTCAATAATAACAGTATAACTTCAATAATAAAAGAAGTATAACTTCAATAATAAGAGTATAACTAGTATAACAATATGGGGGTCTTAAAATCGCGAGTGAATAGGTATCTTCTAGGTAAGCACGCTCTATCATCGATCGCATCATCGCTTAACATCAGGTGAGATAGTGAGCAAGTGCTACCCAGTTCGGTGTAAAAAAAATAACTTCAATATTATAAGAAGTATAACTTCAATAATAACAGTATAACTTCAATAATAAAAGAAGTATAACTTCAATAATAAGAGTATAACTAGTATAACAATATGGGGGTCTTCAAATCGCGAGTGAATAGGTATCTTCTAGGTAAGCACGCTCTATCATCGATCGCATCATCGCTTAACATCAGGTGAGATAGTGATCAAGTGCTACCCAGTTCGGTGTAATAAAAAAACTTCAATATTAAAAGAAGTATAACTTCAATAATAAGATGTTCCGTCTGCCGGCAGCGCAGTCCATCCTGCTGATCCTCACGACGTCGGTGGTGACCACCATAACGGCGCTCTCAATGTCTGCCATCAGCACTAACGGTGTCATTAAAGGAGGTGAGAACTTTTTCAGTTATAATACTTTTAGAGGGAAAAGTGTATAAGCTGCAGTTACATTTTTCTTTTAAATTTCTATAGGTACCTAACCTAACTTATCTATTAATTATTTTACTACTCAGCTTCAGAATGTTTTAGTATATATTTTCTTATAATACATTTTTGGCGTCGTCAGGACATCGCGTCAGGACACGTGGCCTGATCGAAAATTCATAAGACGGCGGGAGAGTAGAATTTTTTTTTCGGATGGGTAAAAAATGTTAAACTCGCGTCACCTCCATGATCGAAAATTCGTAAGACGTAGGCAGAGTAGACCAAATGCACAACGTTAATGTTCAAGTGTCCACTTCTGCCGGCACTCCCGGAGTGTAACCCGTTGTTTTTATTTCTAGGTGGCACGTACTACATGATATCCCGTTCCCTGGGCCCAGAGTTCGGCGGCTCCATAGGACTGATCTTCTCAATGGCTAACGCGGTAGCCTGCGCCATGTATGTTGTGGGCTTCGGAGAGTCTCTCATTACTCTCATACCGGAGTCTGCTTACATGGTCAGCAAGAGCTGGGTAAGGGAATTTCAACTTTATAGTGTAGGAATTAGGTCTTTTGCACATTATAAGATATATTTTCTTGTCTATGGACGGACGAATAGTATGAAAAAATATCTTGTAATACGTATAGTCTCATATATGCGACTGAATTTTTCATTTCTCATAAGACACAAGACACGAGGAAATATCTTATATGTGCTAATAGCCTCAAGAGTTAATGGGCGAGCTGGTAGAGGCCGACCTAGACGAACGTATCACGACCAGATCGGAGACGTTTTAAAGAAAGGCCTAGTTAAGAGTACCTATAACCGGCGAGCATGTATGAAGACGCTCATGAAAGTGGAAGAAGCGAAAGAGGTATGTCAGGATCGTAGCATGTGGAAAGAAGTAGTCTCTGCCTACACCAACAGGAAAAAGGCGTGATTTTATGTATGTAATTAAGAGTAAAGCTATGTTAGATTTTCCTAGTGAGTCAAAGATTTTATATTGTTTCTAAAACTATCGAAACGCCCCGGCTTCGCACGGGTAGAGCGTATATCCCTGCATCTGTTTGCATCAGTTTGTCGCGTCGAGTATTAATGAACATCTTCGACAATCATCGTCATATTTCAACCAATTTACACAAAACCTTAACGAATTATACACTTAAACCTTCCTCGTGAAGTAGTAGTAGTGACGAGTATGCGTCCTCTGAAATCTGCCGCCCCTAGGACGTTGTCGCCCCTAGGCCGCGGCCAGTGCCGGATTAACCACGTAGCAAGAGTAGCAATTGCTACGGGCCCCGCGCAAAAGAGGGCCCCGCATTTAAACCTAGACTATTAATTAAGTACTCACAAAATTGTAACCTGTAGATATCAAATAAATGAAGATACCTATTGAATATTGAATTGTTTTTTTACCACATTTACTGTACCATATTTAAGAACCCATAGTAGATCAAGGGCTCTTTGAAAGAATTTGCTACGGGCCCTGCTATTGCTTAATCCGGTACTGGCCGCGGCCTATACGGCCTATTGACAAATCCATGACAGCTATTGACGTGACCACTCCAGACACAAGCATATTTAGCTCAGTAGGACGGGTTAACAAGACTACAATCTATACCTATATAATGTGTAACCTATTTTTTTTAAGCCTTATTAAAAATAATAAATAATAATTAACATAGTTGAAAAACTAAAACAACCGACTTCAATGCCCCGCGAGTCAATTTCAGTAGCAAGTTTGAGACGTTTATCGTCATATCTCTGGAGATACTTATCAGATCTCGATGAAATTACAATGGGACCACCTCGGAAACGTACCCTACCGATAACAAAAAGAATCATTCGAATCGGCTCAGAATTGGCGGAGTAATCGCGTAAGATACACACAAAAAAAAAACATACAGACGAATTGAGAACCTCCTTTGTTTTTGTAAGTCGGTAGAAAATAAAACAAATAAAATCCCGCGCAGAAATAAAGTTCAGTTTAGCATTGAAGCTATTTTCCACGGCTAGTTATGACTGTCCATGGCGAATGCATTCGTCAAGCGTCTTTTGTGTAAAATGCGTTACATAATGTACTCCTGTGATGATGATTTTATATGACAGATGCGATGGTTTTCAACTCTGTGACAGTTCTTCTGACTCTGTATAATTAGGGGAACTAATTTAAGTGCTGCTTACATACAAGGTTAGGTACAATATTTTTACTGCGATGGAAATATTCTAGTTCGACTATAGAGTTTTGACATAATAGCATTGTAATAATATTACATCATCCGCGTCGATCGCATCATCGTTTTACATCAGCTGAGATAGTGGTCTAACGCTTGCCTATCTGGAATTAAAAAAAAACATGTACCATGTAATTTTGTGTCAGTTTTGATTGACTCTGTGATGTAAGATATGGATGTAAAAGGAGTGGATGAGAAAATGACTGCGGATAGACCTCGATGGAAGAAAATTACATGTTGCACCGACCCCACTTACGTGGGGTTAGGCTACCCTTATCCTAACCGACATTCATCATCTTCCTACGAAAATTATGAATGTTAGTTTAGGATAAACTAAAATAAAATCGCATTTGACATTTCGCTGACCTTGTAGTCCACTAGTGCCTCTAGCGGCAAATTTACACGCCTCCATTGATTAGTAGCCATGTGCAAACCATATCCTTAAAGAGAAAAGATAGATACGTATCTTTTTGAACTAAAGATATAAATATAACTGTTTTATATCTCTATATCATTAATAACTTCGGGACGCTACGCTCCCTTTCTATCACATAGATTGTTATATGTTTACATCTCCCTTACCCTAAGTCCGTGACGCTCTCTTTTTAACGCATAGAGATACATCCCATACATGGAACATAAACAAACATATTGGATAGGTCTTTAAAAATGAAATTGAGGTTCCTAAAATCATTTTTTCTCAAAGTCAATCATTTGAAGGATAGGCGCGTCTAAAGTGGTAAAGTGTGTCCCCCCTTCTAACTTTTAAAGTATGGGAGTGAAAAATCCAAAAAAAATATATGCTGTATATCTCAATAAAAACTAACAACGAAAATTGGTTTGTTCGAGATACAGTCAGCAGTTTTTGAGATATGGCGACCGCAAAGATAACTTTGTTTTTCATACAAACACTATGAAAAACAAAGTTAATTTTTTAGTTGCGAAAAATCATAGTTATAGAATACTTTACTGTGTTACGGAACCCTACGAGTGCGAGTCTGACTTGCACTTGGCCAGTTTTTTTCAAATGGTGCTAAAGCAAGTTCTAAATTAATTTTTTTTCGAATGGTGCTAGAGCAAGTTCTAAATTCAATTTTTTTCGAATGGTGCTAAAGCAAGTTCTAAATTAATTTTTTTTCGAATGGTGCTAGAGCAAGTTCTAAATTCAATTTTTTTCGAATGGTGCTAGAGCAAGTTCTAAATTCAATTTTTTTCGAATGGTGCTAGAGCAAGTTCTAAATTCAATTTTTTTCGAATGGTGCTAGAGCAAGTTCTAAATTCAATTTTTTTCAAATGGTGTAAAGCTAGTTCTACATTCCATTTTTTTCAAATGGTGCTAAAGCTAGTTCTAAATTCATTTTTTTTCAAATGGTTCTAAAGCTAGTTCTAAATTAAATGTTTTCAGGACCAAGCAATCTACGGCTGCATCACGATCGTGATCCTCACTGGCATAGTGATAGTGGGCATGGAGTGGGAAGCCAAGGCTCAGATAGTGTTACTGATCATACTGCTGGCAGCCATAGCTGACTTCCTCGTCGGGGCGTTTGTGGGGCCCAAGTCGGACCTTGAACTCGCGCAGGGGTTCGTGGGCTATAATTGTAAGTATTTTTTATCCAACTTCACAAAAAGGTGGAGATTCTCAATTCGACTCTATTTTTTCTGTGTAGGGTTCCGTACCTCAAAAGGTAAAAAAGGAACCCTTATAAGATCACTTTCTTGTCCGTTTGTCTGCCTGAATGTCTGTCCGTGTGTCACCACCGATTTTCTCAGGAACGGGTGGACCTAGCAAGTTGAAATTTATACCAGATACTGAGGTCTATAGTCCCTATTAGGTTTATAAAAATCAAAGTCTTAAATAAACACGATAAAAAAATATGGGCAAAATAGATTTTCGCGAAAAATTGTGACTACTGGACGGATTTTAACGGGACTTCTACTGGCAGATAGCGGATTTTATAAGGAGAAACTTAAGCTACTTTTCTTTAAGAAAAAAATTAGAGTTCCGCAAAAACAAAATTGACCCAACAAATAAAAACATGATGTGTTAAACGCGGGCATGCCGCGGGGCGCAGGTAGTACTGAATAAATGCTTTAAGCGCCGTTCAGACTACGCTATAAAATGCCGCTACATAGTATAGCATGACACGTCATAAGGCTATAACTATATAGCATGGCGTTCACATTACACGATATAATCGCAAGCAAGTATATCGCAATAGTATCGCAACATGTGGCAAGCTCAGCTAGGCTATTCTGTACGCTATCTCGACAACGGAATCCGCGGTGAGATTTGAATTTTGTACTACGAAATTCAACCGTATTGCGAACGTGGTACGATTGAATTTCAAAGTACGAAATTCGAATCTCACCGCGGATTCCGCTGTCGAGATAGCTTACAGAATAGCCTAGCTGTTGACATTTCATAGAGTGTGCCATCTAATTGCACAAATTACTCCCACCATCCCCTTTCTTCTATCGGACAACCAGACGTATCGATGTGTACCATCGCTTTATGGTGGACATTCCATCTACCCGTACAAAACGTTTCGCTTCATCTTTTATGTATTAGGCTAAATTTTAATGGTAGTAAGATATCTACGTTATGTAGATAAATCATTATAAGATTTTTAAAAAGTTTAAAAACCCCCAAATCTTCCATCTCGCTCACACTTCCCGTAACAACAGTCTTCGTCGTAATTTTAAGAAGTAAAAATTAAGTTGTAGTTACATCGTGTAGGTAAATGTTATTCCATTCCTTTGCAACCTTGTCTTTTTATCGATTTTATGTCATATTATTAGTTTACCTATGTGTAATTATTAAATATAAATAAATTTAATAATAATATTATATTATATTATATTATATTATATTATATTATATTATATTATATTATATTATATTATATTATATTATATTATATTATATTATATTATATTATATTATATTATATTATATTATATTATATTATATTATATTATATTATATTATATTATATTATATTATATTATATTATATTATATTATATTATATTATAAAATATAAATAAATATAATATAATATAATATTATTATTAAATTTATTTATATTTAATAATTACATATAGGCATAATATAAATTACATATAATAATTACATATTATATTGTAATATATTATATTATATTATATTATATTATATTATATTATATTATATTATATTATATTATATTATATTATATTATATTATATTATATTATATTATATTATATTATATTATATTATATTATATTATATTATATTATATTATATTATATTATATTATATTATATTATATTATATTATATTATATTATATTATATTATATTATATTATATTATATTATATTATATTATATTATATTATATTATATTATATTATATTATATTATATTATATTATATTATATTATATTATATTATATTATATTATATTATATTATATTATATTATAATTAATAATATTAAATGAATTTAATAAACTATTGTCATGCGTAAAAATATTTATGTATTTTACAAAATATATATTTATTTATTACGTTTTAAGTATCCTATTTTCTTTTATTTATTTATATAATATCCTATCTTCTAATCTAATATATAAAATTCTCGTGTCACAGTTTTCGTTGCCATACTCCTCCGAAACGGCTTGACCGATTTTGATGAAATTTTTTGTGCTTATCCGGTATCTATGAGAATCGGCCAACATCTATTTTTCATCCCCCTAAATGTTAGGGGTAGTCCACCCCTAAATTTATTTTTTTATTTTTTAGACAAAATTTTTAATTTCTATTTTTTATGATACAACATACAAAAATACATACAATCCTCAATTTTCACCCTTCTACGATCAACCCTAATTTTTTAATAGCCATTTATTTATATGGCAAAACAACGTTTGCCGGGTCAGCTTATATTTTAAATATCTTATTTTATCTATGTTTTATTTTATTTTATTTAAGTTCTTATTTCTTATTTATTTATCTATTTATTTTTCTGCGTTAGTTCAACACCCGTTTCAGGCCTTTCAGAATATCAGCGTCCAGTATTTCCAGGGTCGATGATCCTGGAAGTCGTGACATTTGTGCTGAGACTGGCCTGTTTCAGCACTTCATAATATTTAACTGTATTCTTCAACTTTAAGCATTTTTTAATTTGAATATGCTGAATAAATGATTTTTCTTTCTTTCTTTCTTTCAAATGAGCCCAATAAGATCGTGTAAAAAACTAAAACAACCAACTTCAAAAGCCGCGCTATTAATTTTCAGTACCAATAATGAGGTGTTTATCTCCATATCTCTGGAGATACTTATCAGACCTCTATGAAATTACCACACTTGGAATATCTCCTTTCCAACAAAAAATTATAATCAAAATTAGTTCATAAACGACGAAGTTATCCGCGAACAAACATAAAAAAAAATATATATACACGATCGAATTGAGAAACATCCTCCTTTTTTTGAAGTCGGTTAAAAAGGGAGAATTCCCCAATCTGGCAGGTGCGCGATATAGCATAGTATATCGCTTAATTTCATAGCCCAATTATATATATTATAGCTAAGTGTGAACGTGTTCATAATAAAAGTATGGTGAGCGATATTGTTGCGCTATAAACTATGTATATGCTATTAAGCTATACATTATAGCGTAGTCTGAAATGAACTTAAGACTTTTTAAATGTATTCCAGTGACGATATTAAAGCAGAACTTAGGTCCGGACTATCGCATGTACGAGGAAGTAGAACACGACTTCTTCTCTGTGTTCTCCATCTTCTTCCCCGCTGCTACCGGGATACTAGCCGGGGCCAACATATCCGGGGATTTGAAGGTAAATATCCCACTTCTATTATAAAGGTGAAACTTTGTGAGTGTGTAACTGTGTTACTTCTTCACGGTAAAATAGGGAATATGCCTGTTTTATTTTTAATATTTTTATTTCACTCAGTACATCCATATAACATAATAAAAAAATAAAATACTGCTGGAATTAGTCTAATTCTTTTTTAAATAAACATTTAAATATACAAATAAATTTGAGCAGTTTAAACGCCATCATTTCCCGGGCTCTTTGGTAATGCATTGTGACGTCACGCACTTACGTCAGACACACGCCGCTTGAAGCAAACTAGCATTTTTTTCTTTAACTAAGACTCCGCGCGATTATTGTATTTAGCCAATGGCATGTTTTTATTAAATTATACAGTTTCTCTAATCTCGTACTCATTTTTATCTTTATTAAATGGTTAGTAATATACATTTTTGCACAATAATACGCGGCAAACAGAATATTTGGAAATAAATACAATAAGACCACACCATACATTTATTTTTATGTTCCCGCGCTCAATGTTTCTATAACGTGGAGTAGTGTATAATGACGTCAACTTTCGATTCGACCAATGGTGATCTGTTATACAAACTTAAATTTCCCTCGCTTAAATTGCATTTTTAATTTATCATTTTAAGCAAATGAAATGGAACTAAATTAAAAAAAAGGTTTTACATATAACTCCAGGACAACAAAGAACCGAAAAATAATTATTTCCAATAAATCTGAGCTTCATGCATATTCCCTATTACACAACCGATTGCACTGAAGATTGGTATAGAGTCTAAACCCTGGAATGACATATAGGGCATTTTTATCCCGATATTCCCACGGGAACGATGTCTACCTACGGAGATAAAACCGCGGGACACAGCCTCACCATCATCATCATCAGCCTATCTCTGTCCACTGCTGGACATAGGCCTCACCTATGGCACGCCACTGAGCGCGATCTTCAGCTCTTTGTTTCCAGCCGCTGCCAGCTACCTTGCGTATATCATTGCTCCATCTAGCTTCGATACAGCTTGTTTAGTTATAAATGAAAAGGTTATCTTTTATAGGCTAGCATTTGACTACTATCTCACTTTGGTGGTAAGTGATGATGCGGTCGAGGATGGTAGCACGCTAGGCCTAGAATGGGAACTGGCTCTCAAGGATAGCTGCCGGAACACATTAGATATTTGGCGCCAGATTTTCTAACTTGGACTAAGGACTTGTTTCAAAAATCACTTCATCGGGAATTTTCATAGCTAGGGTTTAAAAGAATCAGTTCAGCTGTTTGAAGATCATTAGCTTTTTTCTAATTGATGAGGGTACGAGAGCGATGTCTACATGTCTTATCGATTGAACATTCGGTATCCTGTGACCTACCTTTACCTTTTTGCAGTGGTAGGACTTCTGCTAATCCGCCTGGGGCGGTACCACCACTTTGCCAATTAATTTTCAGCCGTGAAATAGGAATGTTTTTCGGTTGAAATGGCAAGGTGTCCAGTGAAATTACAGGGCATGTGAGACTCGACACCTTTATGTTCAAGGTAACAGGCGCAGTGCAGTGACATGCCAAATTCTGGCAATCCAGAATTTTGCATGCCGCTGTATTTGTTATAGGTAGACGTCATCGTTTACCATCAGGCGAGCGTCGTGCTTGTCCTGTTACCTTTTACAATTAAAAAAAAACCTGATCTGATGCTAGAATATCTGGAATCTGCTGAATACCCTACTCCTCAATTTACAGATGAGATGTCGTGTTTGGGCTTATTGAAATTATTAGGATATACATACTCGTAGTTCGGCTTAAAAAAAGAATGGTGGAGTAACTAATACAAAAGATTTTTTTGAGCTGACTACGGGAAAAAAACATTTAAAAACGTAAAAATAATTGACTTTCGAGACCTCAGAACCCCGTCATTAGTTAACCGATTTGGAATATTATAATTTTGATTGAAAGGGTCCTACCCGTTTGGTCCTATTGTAAATTCATCGAGATCTGAACAGTATCTCTCTAATTATTCTGCACTGTCTTTTTAACCGACTTCAAAAAAAGGAGGAGGTTTCTCAATTCGACGGTATATTTTTTTTTTTTTTTTTTTTTATATGTTTGTTCGCGGATAACTTTGTCGTTTATAAACCGATTACGATTATTCTTTTTTTGTTCGAAAGGAGATATCCCAAGTGTGGTACCATGGTAATTTTATCGAGGTATGATAAGTATCTCCAGAGATATTTAGATAAACATCTCAAAATTGGTACTGAAAATGAATAGCGCGGCATTGAAGTCGGTTGTTTTTTAGTTTTTAAACGATATTATATGACTGAAATTTAAATGATACAGAAATTTATTACATATCTCTAATATATAAAACTCTCGTGTCACGGTGTTTGTCACCAAACTCCTCCGAAAGCGTTTTGACCGATATTTATGAAATTTTAGTGTATGTATTTAGGTATGTATTAGTGTATGTATTTAGGTCTAAGTATAGGTCGTAAACTATTATCATACCCCTAAGTCACAAGGGTGGCCTAAACGCGGGCAAAGCCACGGGACGCAGCTATTATACACAAATTAATTATATCAACATTTTCCAGGATCCCCAAAAATCGATTCCGAAAGGGACTCTCTTAGCTATCCTACTGACAACACTGTCATATCTCCTGATAGCCGTGGTGGCCGGATGGACGGTGCTGCGGGAAGCTTCGGGGGAGGTGGGGGACATAGCTACCTGGGCCATGGGTAACTGCACCGACAGAACCTGCCAGTATGGTCTGCATAACAGCAACGATGTGAGTACATACACGAAGCTCACCACTGACCTACTTGATAGGTGAACGGGGCTGAGAGACGCGTCAATAGGTTCATGAAAAGAAGATAAAACACAATACAATATAATACATTACAATTCAGTACAATGTAATACTTGATAATAAAAGTAACGACTATTATACTCTAGTATATTACGATACGTGTGACTTAAGTAGTCTGTTATATTAAAATCTTTTACTACTACTACTTAAGTCTAAGAATACTTAAGTCACGAGTATCGTATATTATTTTATAGCTGTCAGTGTGACATAAACCCGCACTTTACGCTTGCCACGCTTTTCCGTCAAATAAAAGATTATTGCACGGCGTGAAGTTGGTTGCTAAACGTCGTGCAATAATCGACTATTTAAGTCACGGAAAAGCGTGCGTAAAGTGCGGGTTTAGGTCACACTGTGCTATAAACTACTATTTAGTGTCGGCTGTCTCGACCTAGGTATACAATTCAATACAAGTCAATTGAATTCAATACAATTTAATACAATTCATTACAATACCTCTTTATTGACATTTTTGACTTTATTGATTCTTTATTGACATTTACATAGGAAAAGAAATAAACAATTGCATTACTTAAATTATTGGTACAATGGGCGTTCCTATTGCTATAATCAATCTCTTCCTGACAACTTTCGGATGGACACCTTTGTTAAATACAGTGTGTTCACTATATTTAACAAGGGTGAGGTGTATGTGAACACATGTAATGTTTTTTTTTTTTTATACGTTATAGGCTAGCGTTTGACCACTATCTCACCTGTTGGTAAGTGATGATGCGGTCGAAGATGGTAAGCACGCTAGGCCTAGAATGGGAACTGGCATCTCATTGTATGCTTGCAGGTGATCCGGCTGGTGTCAGGGTTCGGACCGTTGATATACGGGGGATGTTTCGCCGCCACGCTCTCTTCGGCGCTCGCTTCGCTCGTGTCCGCGCCGAAAGTGTTCCAGGTGATTGTCTCTAGTTTTACTAGCTTGCTTTTGATAAACATACATAAATTATTAACTAAATGAGCACGTATCTAGAGAGGATGGATGAAGAAAGATTGACGAAACAGATTTATGAGACGAGTGTGAATGGGCCAGTTGTAGAGGCCGACCTAAGCGAATGTATCGCGACCAGACCAGAGACGTTTTAAAAAAAGGCCAAGTCAAAAGTAACTATAACCGGCGAGCATGTATGAAGACGCTCATGAAAGTGGAAGAAGCGAAGGAGGTATGTCAGGATCGTAGCATGTGGAAAGAAGTAGTATCTGCCTACCCCAACGGGAAAAAGGCGTGATTGTATGTATGTATGAACAGGTATCTTCTAGGTAAGCGTGCTATATTGTCGATCGCTTTGCTACTTAACAGGATCGGGGAAGTGCGAGGCAGAAGGGAGCAAATGTCCCCCTAAAATGAAACGAGGAAGGCAGCGCCCCATACAATTTTACTACCTGGTAAAGGTTTCTTTATGTTGAACACCCCCTGTCATGGAGTACTTCCGCCGGTCCCTGTTACTTAACATCAGTTGAGATAGTGGTCAAACGCTTACTTATCGAATTAAAAATAAAATTCTTAATTAGAGTAGAAGACGCTCGATTGGTTAGTGTTTTTATGTGACATCAATAAGTGCTGGAAATGTATGGCAGAAATGGAACGAAGTATTTGTTCAGATGTGTGCAGTGATAGCTAAGACAAATAAAATGTATAATCTTATTTCCTACCATGTTGGATATATTATTGTCCGACCATTATATATATATATATATATATATATATATATATATTATTGTTCGACAAACATTTCATATGAAGCAAAATAATTCAACGATTTGCAAACATAGTGTGATCACTCTTAGGTTAACCTTAGTGGTTACCCATTATCTCTCCTGATAATAAATGTACCTAACAAAAACGTATCGACTATGGTAATTTGAAGTGTCGTAACGGACTATTCTCTACTTTTGAAGAGAGTCAAAGAACAACATTTTGTCTAATAAATATAATAACTATTTTTATTTTCCCCCGGCAAGATAATTTCTATACAGATTGTGTATTAATCACTTACGGCCTTACTCATAAAGTTTTTTCCACTCTGTATACACGTTGTATACCACAAAAGCTGACCAATAAACATATTTTTGACGTAAGCGTTGGGTAAAGTAGGTATACAGATGTGCCATTATCAAAGGAGGCTAATCATTTCTTAAACAGCCTGGGACCCTAGTTTAGCGAGTGTGCAAAGGATTAAAATGGCGGATTTCTCTATTATCAGCTGATCGAAATCATGTCTAGACACAGTAACTATTATTGAATCTGTGTCTAGTATTAATAAACGTTTTGATTTTTAAAACTTTAAAAAGTATGCTGTTATTTGAGGATCGTTTGTATGTGTTAGATTCGTTCTCATTGAAATGGATTACATAAATTATTTCGACATATTTGACCATTGGGAGATAGAAAGGGCAAATAAAAAAATCGAAAACATTATGAAGACCGTGCAGATCCATTTTTTGAACAATTCAGATTTTCCATTTGAAATACAAATTACAGGTTTACGAAAAGCTATGTGGAACAAACTAAACGCAGTGATTACATTCTCTTTGGAAATTGACAATTTATTCAAGATCGGAGATCGTTCCACATTTTGCAAGTCCGCGGAAGAAACGACCGCATAAAACGTACCGTATGCGATGTCCACGTGTCAACAATATGTGGATGAGCTCTCTCGCGGTGTCGAGAAGAACGATGATAAAAGCGAGATGGCGATACCATGATAAAAGCGAGATTCTTACTTACTTCAAAGCGAGATTCTTACTTACTTCAAAGCGAATGTCTTCATAACTTCGTCGTTTTAATAGATATCCAAATATTAAAAATATAGTTCGATATGAAAAACAATTTTCCATTTAATGGTATAATTCAGTGCACTTACGACAAAATTACCCTTACGATAATTTACATTTCCACAGTCGATAAATGTGTTTGTTTTTGTTTGTTGGCAGGCATTATGTCAGGACAAACTGTACCCATATCTGGAGTTCTTCGCGAAGGGTTACGGTCAGAACAACGAGCCGGTGCGCGGATATGTGCTAACATTCATCATTGCCACCGCTTTTATACTCATGGGTAAGTGGCTTTGAAGACACGTCTTGCCTGGTGGCGGGTGGCACAAGCTACTGTCGAAGACTATTGAAAAAAGTGCATACAAGTTGCTTTGTTAGTTTAGATGCTGCGATGCCGATTTCGAATTGGTACTTGTTTAACCGACACTCGTTTAATTGGTACTCGTTTAATTGGTACTCGTTTAAATGGTACTCTTTTAAATGGTACTCATTTAATTGGTACTTGTTTGAATGGTAAGTACTCGTTTAATTTGGTACTCGTTTAATTGGTACTCGTTTAATTGGTACTCGTTTGAATGTCATCATCAGCCTGTATCAGTCCACTGCTGGACGTAGGCCTCTCCCAAGATGCGCCACTGAGCCCGATCTTCGGCTCTTCTCTTCCAGTCACTGCCCACCGCTTTGCGTATGTCGTCGCTCCACCTGGTCTCCACAGGACGTCCCACGCCACGCCTGCCGATTCGCAGTCTCCACTCTAGGACAAGTCTACCCCAACGGTTATCAGTCCTGCGGCAGATATGACCAGCCCACTGCCACTTCAGCTTGCTAATCCGTTGAGCTATGTCGATAACTTTAGTTCTCTGGCGAATTAATTCGTTCCGGATTCGATCCCGCAGAGAAATACCGAGCATAGCTCTCTCCATAGCTCGCTGAGCGACTTTAAACTGGTGGACCAGTCGGACTGTGAGTGTCCACGTCTCGGCTCCGTATGTCATCACAGGTAGGACGCACTGGTTAAAGACTTTTGTCTTTAGACACTGTGGTATAGGCGACGAGAAGACTCGACGGAGTTTTCCGAATGCTGCCCAGCCCAGCTGAATTCTTCTCTGGATTTCCTTCTCGAAGTTATGTTTGCCTAGTTGGAGCGTCTGCCCTAGGTAAACATACTTAGTGACAACTTCGAGTGGGATTCCATCTACGGCAATCGGTTCCGGAACAACGTGCTCGTTGTACATGACTTTGGTTTTATCCAAATTCATCCGGAGACCGATGCGACGAGAAGAATCAGCTAGGCCATTTAACATCCTTTGTAGGTCCTGCAGCGTCTCTGCCACAATGACGATGTCATCTGCGAATCGTAAGTGAGAGATGTACCTGCCGTTAATGTTGATGCCACGATCTTTCCAGTCCAGCGTCTTAAACATATCCTCCAAGGCGTTAGTGAACAGTTTCGGGGATATGACGTCCCCCTGTCTCACTCCTCGACGCAGGTGGACATGTTCAGTTCGCTGGTTCTGTACTTGTACAGTCATCGTTGCGGCATTATATAGACATCTCATCACTTCGATATATCGCCAGTCGACTTGGCAACGCTGCAAGGACTCGAGAACAGACCAGGTTTCGATTGAGTCAAAGGCCTTCTCATAGTCCACAAATGCTAAGCACAGGGGCCGATTGTACTCTTCGGTCTTCTGTACAATCTGCCGCACCGTGTGGTCTATGGTGCCGTAACCGCTTCGAAACCCGGCCTGTTCCGGAGGTTGAAACTCGTCGAGTCTTCGCGCAAGACGGTTCGTGATGACCCTTGAAAACAGCTTGTAGACATGGCTCAGAAGCGAAATCGGGCGATAGTTTTTCAATAGGGTTTTGTCTCCTTTTTTGAAAAACAAAACCACCATGCTTCTGTTCCATGCCTGTGGAGTTCTCCCAGTAAAAAGAACGGATTAAATAGCTGCTGAAGCTGTTGAACTACAGGAGCTCCTCCGGCTTTTAAAAGCTCCGTTGTGATTCCGTCTTCTCCTGGGGCTCTTCCATTTTTGAGTTGTTTAAGGGCCATCACGATTTCGCCACGGCTAATTTCGGGCAGATCTTCTGTGAAGTGGCGGGTTAAGGTGGCTCTAGAATCCTCAGTATCGGGTTCGGGCCTTGAAGCATGCGATGCGTAGAGCTTGCCGTAGAAGTCTTCAACTTCCGACAGAATCTCCGGCTTGGATGCGACGACGTTCCCCGTGGACGTTGTCAGCTTTGTGAGGTGGCTTCTACCCAGAGGCTGGACGAACACTTTCGACCCCCGATTCTGCTCAATTGATTCTTTAATCAAGAGCGTGTTAGAGGATGGGAGGTCGCGTCGTACCAGCTTCTTTATGGATTTGTTGCGCACCAGGTTAGTTGACAAAGCTGACAAAGGGTCTGTTCGTCTCTCTTCCATTAGCCGAAGTGTTTCTGCCGAAAGTTTGGACTTTTTGCCCGTACGCTTGCTCTCGCAAAACTTCGTCCCTTCATCCCTGAGGATTTCCACCACTTCTTCGAGTTTCTGGTCTACGTCATCTGTGGTTTCCAAGGCAGCGAATCGATTTTCCAATTTTAATTGGAATATTTCGGACCCAACAACGGTTTGGAGTAGGTTCGGACGGAGCGTAGACTTCATCAATCGGAATCTCTCGGCTTTAAAGTCGATATCCAGAGTGCCTCGTACCAGTCGGTGATCACTTCCAGTATTAAACCTAGTGATCACTGAGACGTCTGAATATGCGCCGTTTGTCCGTAATGATGAAGTCAATCTCGTTTTTAGTCACAAAGTCGGGGCTTTGCCACGTCCATTTCCTTTGGGGCTGTTTCTTGAAGAACGAGTTCATCAAAAAAAGCCCCTCTCTTTCGAGGAAATTGACGAGCATTTGCCCCCTATGATTCCTACTCCCAAATCCGTGTGGTCCTATAGACGATTCGCCGCAAGTTTGTACTCCCACTTTGGCGTTAAAGTCTCCCATGACAACGTTGTAGTGAGCCTTGGAGGTGGTGTGTAAAGCTCTGGAGATATCTTCATACATGCTCTCCACCTCATCATCCAAGTGTGTCGAGGTCGGTGCGTAGACCTGGATGGGTGGATGGATGGATGGATGGACTCGTTTGAATGGTACTCGTTTAATTGGTACTCGTTTGAATGGTAAGTTATCGTCTTCGTCTGCCGGTTCCGCGACATTGCATACATAATGAAATAACTCATAATTATGAACGTACTTTGTACCAACCAACACTGCAAAAAAAGCTCCCCCGTATCTATGCGCTCGCGGCGCGCGAACGCCGCTTGGCACGGTAGTCTTGGATCCGAGCCACCGGCTGCGCTCATTTTTGACGCGTGAACAATAAGAAAGTGCCGCGCCTTTTTGAGTCGCACGCTTGCGGCCATTTTATAATTGTGTTTCGCCTCTGGAAAATCTGGAAAGATTTTCAATTGGGTCATCGTACGGGAGCATTCTCTAGGGGGAAACATCGGGCGGGCCCGCTGGGTTAGATATTTCTCTGGGTATTGAGTAGGCTTCGAAAGTAGGATCTTAGCTTAGATAGTATCTAGGATGTGCATAGGACATAGGGCATTACGCAGGTGATCTTCCATCACCTGGTAAGTCTTTAGTATCTAAGTTAATTTTAACTTTTTTAGTTTTAAGTTGAAACGCCACGACATTCCGTGGTCAAGTTTGATAATTCGGCTCATGACGTCACTCTCACGGGCCCAGCACGCCGAGTCTATATAATCTAGATTCAGCCAGGTCGGATTATCAAACATACTACACACATTAAATCAGTAATTTGGAGGGGCGGGCCATGTAATCGTGGAAGATCTGTACTCGTTTAATTGGTAAAACCGCAGGGCACAGCTAGTAAACAAATTAAACTAGTAATCCACTGTTAACTTGCAGGTGGTCTGAACCAGATCGCGCCGCTAATCTCCAACTTCTTCCTGGCCGCGTATGCGCTGATAAACTTCTCTACCTTCCACGCCAGCCTCGCTAGACCTGTCGGGTGGAGACCTACCTTTAGAGTGAGTCTTTTTGTATTTCACTCATGGATTTAAACTTTCAGGATGGTGTACAGCAGATGTTTTTACAAATTCAATTTAATCCGTATGCTCTGAACATAAGGCTGTAGTTGCTATGTACATCAACCGGCCCAACGAAAGAAAACTAGATCAGCCGGCCGGCAGCACACAGCCCTTGAGAGTTAAATTATTCTAAGCCAGAGATAGGTCTAGCATATTTACCATCTTCCTCCACATCATCGCGTTTCACCAGGCGAGATAGTGGTCAAACGTTAGCCTACAAGAAATAAATTAAAAGAAAGTGCGAATTTTTTTTTTGTGCAACTCCATCTGTTGAACTTTAGCGAATACGTTTTCGTAGTTACGCCGTTCTACAATAGAGGGCGTTAATAAATATAAAATGTAACATGACGCTTGCGTTACTTCCGCTCTCTTCGGAACGTGACACTACGTGACCTTCGTCAATTTTTATATATTACCCCAGGGCGCCTAAAGAAATTTCATTTAAAAAAAAACAATAGGTCTATCAAAAACTGGTATAACAGGAAATAAAAGTTCACGCTACGAGTAAGGGGACAGCGTGAACTTTTTTTCTGTCTGAGTGTCTGGACTACAGATAATATGTTTGTGAATGGTTTCAGTACTACAACATGTGGCTGTCCCTCGCGGGGTCCATGGTGTGCGTGGTGATCATGTTTGTGGTGTCCTGGAAGACGGCGCTCGTCACCATCGCGTGTCTGCTGGCCTTGTATCTGCTGGTGTCTTACAGGAGACCTGGTAGGTTCATTTTATACTTATATTTTATTATGACTATTAGTTATGCACCTTTTTTAGGGTTCCGTTCCTCAAAAGGTAAAATAATGAACCCTTATAAGATCACTTTCTTGTCCGTCTGTCTGTCTGTCCGTCTGTCCGTGTGTCACCACCGATTTTCTCAGGAACGGGTGGACCTAGCAATTTGAAATTTATACCAGATACTAAGGTCTATAGTCCCTATTAGGTGTATAAAAATATAGGTCCTGAGTCAACACGATAAAAAAATATGGGAAAATTTATATTTTCGCGAAAACTTGTAAGTACCAAAATTTACCTTATTTTCAACTTTTTTTATTTTTCGGAATTTTTCCTTTACTTGTGTGTAAGACCTTGCTTTTGACCAACATTGACAATTCTAGCTCAACCGGGAGTACCCTATAGGTTTTGGGTCGAAAACCTATAGGGTACATCTCGTTGATCTAGTCATGTAATTTAGCATGAAGCAAGGTCGTACAGAACAAATAAAGGAAAAATTCTAATAAATAAAAAAGTTTTTAAATGAATGAGTGTCCCCATACATACATAGTTTCGCCAATTAAGTTATGAGCGCTCATACAATTTAGAGGTCTAGCTTAATTGGTACTAACCGACGTTGGTACGGAAGCCTCGGTGGGCGAGTCCAACTCGAATTAGCCGGTTTTATTTGTAGGTATTTCGTGTTCACAATATATATGTCAATGATCCCAACTGCCAGATATTATTGTTTGCATTTTAATATTTCATTTCATTGTTGTATTTTTATACTGGCGATAAAAATGTCTTTATATTTTTATTTTATTATTATTATTTCCATTTTTACATACAATACATCGCTGCTTAAACATCGAGTAATTGAAATAAATAGAAACATTATACTCGTAATTAACTAGAACGTAATGTATGTTATAGACGTGAACTGGGGCACCACAACTCAGGCTCAAACTTATAAAGCGGCCTTGTCGGGAGTTCATCAACTTAACAGGGTCACAGAGCATGTCAAGAATTACAGGTACGTAACAAAACTTGTTAGTTAAATAGAACCACGGGTGGTACGAGCATTATATCGATGTTCCGCCCAAAAAGTAGTTTACCACAATAAAGGAGAAAATCTGACGTCATAACCTTACGGTGTTCCGGCAGCACAGCTCTCGAGAGTCAGAGTATTATAGACCTAGCGTGTAAAGATGGTGACATCTTTGACCACATCATCGCTTACCAACAGGCGAGATAGTTGTCAAATGCTAGCCTATAAGGTATTAAAAAGATAATTCTTAAGTTTTATTATCTCCACACTTGGCTCCACACGATTAGTGTATTTAGCCAGTGTCAAGTATTGAAATTCTTCAAGTTTTTATAAATTTTAGTCGAAGAGATAGGTCAAAGTCAAGTCACATTTCAGGTCAGTTTTTTTCAAGTAAAAGTCTAGTCTAAGTCATACCTTTAGTAAAGATGTGGGGTTTACTAAAGATTTTCAGTGGAATTTTGGTGAGAACGCAAATAGCATGTTTTTCAACATTGTGCTGTTTCCCTACACACCTACGCACACATTCACCGGCACTTGATGGTTAATAATCCACATTTATTACACATTAACTCGCGGAAGAACACAAGTTTTAGGAAAAAATACAATGAGATCACACACACTTTTCCACGTTCCCGCCAAAAAACCAAAAAAAAAAAAAAAAGATAATTGTCTTAAACTGTATAAAGGGCCGGTGGCACTTAGGGTCACCTCACACCGAGACGCAAAGCTACACGACGCGGTGCGCACTTTTTGAGATTAAATATAAATAGATTAAATATAACTGTATTTGCTACATAAAAAGATACACATTTCATTGAGATAATTCGGCGGACGAAAGGGAATAAGGGAAGAGAAACCTTTGCCTTGCAGTGAAACAAAACAGGCTGAAAAATATAAAAATCCCGCGATGTCGCGGGTCTCGCTGCAACGCGTGGTTTCTTGCTGCGGGGCTTGAAACCACAAGCATCGTCGCGTCTCGTTGCGTCTCCGTGTGAACTGACCCTTGCTGCCTACTAAATTAACTGTTAATAGGGAATATGCATGTTTTTTTTTATATTTTTATTTCACTCAATACATCCATATAACATAATAAAAAAATAAAATACTGCTGGAATTAGTCTACTTATTTTTTAAATAAACATTTAAATATACAAATAAATTTGAGCAGTTTAAACGCCATCATTTCCCGGGCTCTTTGGTAATGCATTGTGACGTCACGCACTTACGTCAGACACACGCCGCTTGAAGCAAACTAGCTTTTTTTTCTTTAACTAAGACTCCGCGCGATTATTGTATTTGGCCAATGGCATGTTTTTATTAAATTATACAGTTTCTCTTATCTCGTACTCATTTTTATCTATATTAAATGGTTAGTAATATACATTTCTGCACAATAATTCGCGGCAAACACAATATTTGGAAATAAATACAATAAGACTACACCATACATTTATTTTTATATTCCCGCGCTCAATGTTTCTATCACGTGGAGTAGTGCATAATGACGTCAACTTTCGATTCGACCAATGGTGATCTGTTTTACAAACTTAAATTTCCCTCGCTTAAATTGCACTTTTAATTTATTATTTTAAGCAAATAAAATGGAATGAAATAAAAAAAAAGGTTTTGCATATAACTCCAGGACAACAAAGAATCGAAAAAAAAATATTTCCAATAAATCTGAGCTTCATGCATATTCCCTATTGCCCTTCTGAATACAAATAAAGTATTCTTATATCAGAAGCTAAAGTTTCTATATTGTTGTTATTTTTCGTGATATGTGTAGCAAACAAGCAAACCTCCTACCTGATGAGACACGGCCACCGTCGCAACACTAGCGGTGTCACTCATGTGTTGCCCACCTGTCAACATTCTTTTATCGCTCCTTTCAAAAGTCAAAGCATTTATTCAGTATATGGGCAAATTAAAAATTTGCACTTACACACGTCAAATTACATTAAACAGATCATATTCAATAAAAAATATTATAGATATAACAGAAACATAACTTATTGCTTTGAATTTACAAAAAAAAAACAAAGGTATTAAGCCATTCAGCTTTCATCTAGACGTCGAACACACACACACTTAAAACACATGTTTAATTCCCCTGATTAATGTAGGGTTGCCAACCGTACTATTACGTGCACCCGCAACCCAGTGCATGTTTCAGTACTTCAGACAATTTTTATCCTAAAAATTGTGAAATAATGAAACATAATAAATAAATAAAACGCAGACTAATTGCAGTACAAATCATATTCCGAATGGAACTGATTGTCCGTCTATCAGCTGCATAATACCATCTTAACAGGCAACCCTAGATCTGCAAACAAAAGATGAAAACTGATTGACTGTTGAATCTACTGGTGTTTCGGAAGTACTCCCTTTTGAAGGTTCATTCCTCCATGTTATAGCTCTGCGGGAAAACTGCATACGGTTTTTGTTTTTTCCTTATTATTATTTTTTTATTTATTTAACATCACAGGTCGTACACGCCCGGTCTTTTAGAAGGCATTGATGGAACTGAAGCTCTAACTGAACTCTTGATGTTGCAAGAGGCCCTTTACAATTTTAACTTAGTTATTACTATGGATAAGAAGGAGATATGGGAAACTATGTTATAAAAAGATGGTACATTATATTATGAGTCTATTGAGTGAGCTGATTAATGTCGAATTGCTGGTCTATGGGATGAGGTACGGCACCCGCCAATTATGCCTCATTACAAATTATTTTAGGCGGGGGTGACTAGCTATACACTGAATGGGCCCCCATAAAGGCGGACCGTTATGTCGGCGCCGAGGGGCAACATTGGCGTGGATAGCTGAGGGTGTTGAGGAGAGGTGTGCTGCACTTTCACTAAACGCTACTAGCGGCTTTATGCCTTTAACACTTCCACCCTGGAGCTTAGGTCTTAGCTCTTGTGATTCCCACCACCGGCCGGCCGGTCAAGGCAAGCCGGTGGTCAGAGGGTCTCATTTAGCCCTCACGGGATAGGGGTACGCGGTGTCGCCACTCACCGTCGGCTCGCCACAAATTATTATTATTATTAAGTTATTATTATCCTTATTATTCGTGTATATATTTATTTTTCTTAAATTTAGGTTTTTTATAATATTCTATATAAAAATAATAAAGAAAACAACTATAAAAACATAAAATAATATAAAAAACCTAAATCTAGGATGCCGCCGGCAGCGGGGCAGGGCCCAAGCTACCGGTGGTTAGGGCTGCAGAGAGAGGAACCTCCTGACGATGCGTGCCGTGTCAAGAAGTACCGCCTTCTGTATCTGGCCCTTGATCCAGCCGTCTAACGAGAGTCTCTTGAGATGTTGGTCGAGACTCTTCGCTATTAGGCCGTTTGCTGACACGACTATCGGGACAATGCTAGTCGAGTCAACATCCCACATGGCGGTAACCTCGTAAGACAAGTCAAGTTACTTGCTAAGCTTGTCCTTTTCAGCCTTCACGTGGTTCTCGTCATGCGGGATGGTGATGTCGACTAACACTGCCCGCCGCTGGGACCGGTCGACTATCACGATATCAGGTTTATTGGCGACAATAGTCCTGTCCGTGATAATAGATCGGTCCCAATAGAGCAAAGCACGACCATTTTCGAGAACTGGCGCAGGTGCGTACTTATAGTACGGTACCTCGGACTCGACAAGGCCGTATTGAAGAGCAAGTTGCTGGTGGATGATCCTGGCTACGAGGTTATGTCTGTGCAAGTACTCGCCGTTAGCAAGATGAGAACAACCGGAAATAATATGCCTGAGTGACTCTCCGGGACGGCGGCATGCCCGACAAATGTCGACCGTACCGTCCTTCATGATATATTTCCGGTAGTTGTTAGTCTTGATAACTTCGTCCGCAATTGCACAAACAAAACCTTCGGTTTCCCCAAAGAGGTCCCCGAATCGTAGCCAGTTCACCGATGCGAGCAGGTCCACATCGGACCCTGTTAAGGTTCGATAGAACCTGCCGTGCAGCTCCTTGCTCTTCCATACGTCCTTGCGGTCTTCGGTGCTCAGCACCTGAGGCTTGCGCCAGTTCTCTTTGCCTAAAGTGAGAGGCGTGAAGGTCCTGTCAACTGCCACCACATCGCGATGCATCCCACACTCGTTGTTAAGGAAATATTCCCGGAGACTGCACACCTCACGGTCTTGGCATTTAGAAAGCCTCGACCGCCCCATTTCCGTGGGATATACAGTCTCATAACAGACGAGCGCGGGTGAAGCATGCGATGTGACGTCAGTTGCTGTCGAACCTTTCTGTCCAGGGCGTCTAGTTCAGTCTGAGTCCACCTTAGTATGCCAAAGGTGTATATAAGTAGGGGCATAACCCAGCCGTTGAAGGCACGCACCTTGTTACCCCCTGACAAAGTACTGTTGAGTACCTTTGTCAGGCCACTAAAGAAGCGTTCCTTCACTGACTGTTTTATCCCCCTACTCTCGATACCCAACGACTCGGACATACCAAGGTATTTATAGGTGTCGGCTTCGGAGAGAGATCTGAAAGTCATTGTTTCAGGAAGTTGTAAATTCATTGAATTCACAACTTTCCCCCGCTGCACGTGCATAACCGCGCACTTATCTACACCGAACTCCATGTTGATGGCAGCACTGAAAGTCTCAGTGACTTTCAATAACTCCATCAATTCATGGCGCTTCGGTGCAAAAAGTTTGAGGTCATCCATGTACAGCAAGTGAGAAATGACTTCACCCTCTCTTCTAAGCCGATAGCCAAGCCCTGAATCCTTTAGCAAAGCGCTGAGAGGATTCAGAGCCAGACAAAACCACAACGGACTCAAACTATCACCCTGGAAGATGCCTCGCTCCATCCTTATAAAGCCCTGCGGACCAGAGAGGCTATCTCTATCACCCGGTTGACGAAGGACTGTGGTCCACTGCCTCATACAAGAACCTAGAAAAGACCTCAGAGTTGTATCAATTTTATACAATTCCAAGATCCTCTCCAGCCAGGTATGAGGCACTGAATCATAGGCCTTCTTGTAGTCAATCCAGGCAGTGGAGAGAGCCCCTTTGTTCCGCCGGACTTGTTGGCAAATAGACGTGTCGATGAGGAGGAGCTCCTTAGTACCACGGGACCCAACCTTACATCCATTCTGAGAGGGGGCCAAAATGTTGTGCGCAACAATGTGCGAATTAATTTTGAATCTCAGAATAGATGTAAGTAGCTTGTAAAGCGTCGGCAAGCATGTGATGGATGTGTAGTTTTTCGGTTCCGTGGTACTACCGGACTTGTGGAGCAGGAAGGTGACACCGGTTGTCATGAATGTTGGCAAGGAACCAACCTCGAGGGCTTGTTGGAATTGCGCCGCTAAGCAGTTGTGTGAGCATCGAATCCACTTTATCCAAAAGTTGTGTAATCCGTCCGGTCCTGGACTTTTCCAGTTCTGGGCCGTACGGATCGCACAACTAACGTCTTCGGGGCTAATATTAATAGCCCCCATGGATTTTATTATTATTATTAAGTATTTAATTGCAGACCTCAGATCCTGGTTCTTACCGGGTTCCCCGGCGAGCGGCCGATCCTGACTGACTTCTCCTACCTACTGACCAAGGGACTGTCGCTCATGTTGTGCGGACATATCGCTCAGGTAAACAGTACATACAATACAATTACCCTTTATCGATTAAAACATAATTAAGATAAATTGTTAAACACAATCCAAGATTTCATCGTACCGACGGGACTCGAACCCGCACCCCCCGGATTACACGTCCAGGTGCTCACAATTTACAAAAATATAAAGTGTGTGACACTTCAAAGAAACATATTATTTGATTTACGCAGTGCAACATCTCTCGTCGGATTTGAAAACTGTAATGATTTCTTCCGAATGATTAACTTACGTAATAAGTAGTCATAGATGGCGCCACCAATGCATAATTGGGTTAACAAATGCAATCCACTAATTTCGTCGTATCGATGGATCGAACCGTGGCTTAATTGGCAGAGCACCTGTACGTGTAATCCGGGGGGTGCGGGTTCGAGCCCCGTCGGTACGAGGACATTTTGGATTGTGTTTACCGATTTACAAAAATATAAAGTGTGTGACACTTCAAAGAAACATAATATTTTATAATTAAGATAGTTTAAAAACTAAAACAACCGACTTCCATACCCCGCGAGTCAGTTTCAGTAGCAAGTTTGAAACGTTTATCATCATATCTCTCAAGATACTTATCATATCTCGATGAATATACAATGAGACCACCTCGGAAATGTATACCACTGATTAAAAAAAGAATCATTTGAATCGGTTTACAATTGCTGGAGTAATCGCGTAACATACATACAAAAAAAAAACAACATACAGACGAATTAAAAAAAAAAACTTTTTGGAAGTCGGTTAAAAAAGAGAGCGCGGAGAAAGCTACGCGTTATAATTGAAACTTCCAAGTTCATTCAATATATTTCTCAACATCACTAATTATTTTTTGTACAACTCCATCTGTTGAACTTTAGCTAATACGTCTTCGTAGTTACGCCGTTCTACAATAGAGGGCGTTTATAAATATAAAATAAAACAAGACGTCACCTCCGTTGCCTTCGGACGCTACGTTAAATTTTACCTCAGTGCGCCTTAAAAAGTAACTGTATATATCTATTAAAATATTTGTTAATACTTTTTTAACACCGTTGCTCGTAAAGCTGATGTAATTCCACCGGTTTTAAATATGTAAAGCGGGTCATAAAAAACGCGTGTGTTACCAAAGCAAATAGTTAAGTTATAGTCCATACAAATTCCATAACAGTATTATTTGCCATTTCGCGCGCTGTTGCTATTCAAATTTCGAACTAATCGCCGCGCGGCGCCAGTCAGTAGGCAGCGCTAGCGCGCTGTTAAAATGGCGGGAAAGCAACAGTGTGCATTCACAGATTCAGTTTATTTAAAATAAAAAAATCAGTTTATACGGTAATTTAAAAACTTGGCTGCATGCTCTAACGTCTTCGCCAACATTTTCACGCAGCTACGGCAGAAAATAATCCTCGCACCATTTTACTCAAATTTTCTTTTCTTTGTACTTGTATTGTGAAAATTTAAATATGACAACTTTCAATAATGAAGAAGAGCCATATATTACTTCAACTCCACCGGATATACTAACAGAAGCGCGAACCGCATGCGACGGCTTGCTGCCGTCAATATCCAAAGACAGATACATAACCACGTATGAAAACATAATTAAAAAACCAACTACAACTACGTATCATTTTAATAATTGTAATTTCACTAACTGTTTCAATAATTAGACATGAACAAAATATAAAATGTTTTTTTTTTTCTGTTTCCTCGCAAATGTGTTAAAAAACGTCGTACGATATACGTGCGTATTGGTTATAACATTCTCGGCTCAATTACGCCCGCGCCTTCGGCTCGGGCTGAAATTCCGCCTCGCATGTTATAACCATCATAACGCACTAATATCGTAATGTACTATTATAGCTGCAATAAATACTGAGGTTCACTTAAAATAAGTTATTTTTCAAAAAAAATAAAACCGACTTCATAACCACAAAAAGGCACACAAAAGCGAAAAATAATTTACTTAAAATTATTATAAGCGTTACCCACTTCTCTATTTGAAGTCGGTGCCAGCCAAGTCTAATAGGTAGTAGATAGACAATACCTACATGTATCTACCTACTTACTAACCTACATGTACCTACTTACTACTACTACATACATAGTATCTATCTAATATCCAATAGACTTGGCTGGCACCGACTTCAAATAGAGAAGTGGGTTACGCTTATAATAATTTTAAGTAAATTATTTTTCGCTTTTGAGTGCCTTTTTGTGGTTATGAAGTCGGTTTTATTTTTTTTGAAAAATAACTTATTTTACCCATTTTAGTGCAAAAAAAGTTTTAATGAAATTTCATGCATCTATTAAATTTCGTGTCTGGGCCGTTCAGTGTATACTGACGGATATATACTTTTTGAAAATTTCAAGTATGTACCTATAACGGTTAAGAAGATACAGATCTGTAAAGTGCGCACATATAGACACACGGACGGACGGACGGACGGACGGACGGACGAACAGACAACAAAGTCTCAGAAAGTGTTCATTTGGTAGCCTTTGGGTTCGGAACCCTAAAAAAATTGACTTTAAATGCCGCGCTAAAGTGAAAATATTCACTAGTAATAATGATATCATCAAGGTATCAAAGGACAATGTCCAAAATGGCCCTGTACAATTAAAGCATCTGACACACACGATAATTAATTGTCTATTTTATTACAATAATTCCAAATACTTTTATAACACGGACTAGTTGTATTCCAAAATGAATATTAAAAAGTATTATTTGCGATTATTAACATTAATTGCCGCCATATGGCCAACAGAGTACTGAATCACTCTACTACGTTATAAGAGGCACTTCCCTATATTGTGGATACCCGAATTATGAAAGCACTGTGTAGCCTACCTAACAACGGAAAGTATTATTTACGTAGTAACTATTATATAATATGTGGTTTTATGCTTATAATTTTTTTTTGCTGTGTTGATTGGTACAAAGTACGTTCATAATTCTGAGTTATTTAATTATGTATGCAGTGTCGCGGGACTGAAATGGCCGCCATCTTCGCCAAATGTCATGTCATGTCAAAAGATATTAGGTATGTTTAAAAAAGTTTGCACCCTAAGAAGACTTTGCCCGGTAGAACATTCCTGTGAAGACAAATTATTTATATTTATATATAATTATTTATTATAATTATTAATATATAATTGTTTATTGAGGGCCCGGTGGCGTGATTGGGAGAACGGTCGGCTTTGATGCCGTGGTACCGAGTTCAAACCGCCGTGCACCAATGAATTTTTCGATCGAAAAATATATGTGCGCTTCTCACAGTTGCCCTCCGGTGAAGGAAAACATCGTTAAGAAACCAACAACCCCCGCATGGTGGTAGGACATATCTAGTGTCCGCCTGGCCAGCTACCACGCTCAAGTTAGAAAATCTGTCGCCAAATATCTTATGAGTTCAGGCAGCTATCCTTGAGAGCCAGTTCCCATTCTAGTCCACTTCTCTATCTTCGACCGCATCATCACTTAGCAACAGGTGAGATAGTGGTCAAACGCTTGCCTATAAGATATAAAAAAAAATTATCCCCACCTTTATTTCTATCTCGCTCACAGTTACCGTAAGAATATCTTATATGCAATAGCAACCTCCATTGTGCATAATCTTCTTGGGACTCTTCTACTAAAACTAGTACATTCTCCTATGTTTGAGGTATTTATCTCCATATCTCTGGTGATACTAATCAGATATCGATAAAATTAAAATGGGACCACCTGGGAAACGTATCCTACCTATTAAAAAAAGAATCATTTGAATCCGTTCACAATTGATGGAATTGATGGAAATTCACACAAAAAAAAAACATACGGACGAATTGAGAACCTCCTCCTTTTTTGTGAAGTCGGTTAAAAAATACAATAGCTTTCATAATTTCACCGTCATCATCGATCTTATGACAGTCATCTCATCATCACTTTATATTACGGTATTGGTATGTTATAATTATTTTTTCTATTGCTAACTGTGCAAGCGTAAGGCCGCTATCTCACCTGGGGCCTTATTCAGTATGACCATTTTAAAGTCTTACCGTGCCGTGTTATGTTATCTCCGCGTTATGGTATTCTCTATGCCAATTAAAACGCGGTAACCTTACCCAGGTTATGAGCGCGTTTGGAGCTGTCAAAATATCGTGACATATGAGGACGTGTAACGCGCGCGTTTTGTATAATTTACCTATAGTGTGGCATACAGAATACAATTTTTCAATAACGTAACGTGGCGCGTTAAGGAACGCGTTATCTCAATGGTCATACTGAATAAGGCTCCTGATGGTAAGTGACGATGCGGTCGAGGATGGAGCACGCTTGCTCAGTAAAAACCTATTCACTCTAGACTTGAACGCTCCGAGGTTGTATTTAAGTGGAAAAACTGACGCCGGCAAGTCATTCCATTTCTTAGCAGTTCTTACAATAAAAGAGGCGCCGAAACGCTTAGTTCTTATAGGTGGAATGTCCACCATAAATGGTATGTCGTATGTCCATCGGTGGAATAGTGTATGGCTGATGATGATGATAAATAACACTAATATACCATCACACTTACATTAATAATATAATATAATAATTACAATAAATCCATTTATTTTCTTTTACAAAGTTGTAAAATAAGGTATAACTAAGGTATGTTTGTACAATATGTAAAGAACTTGGGAAGTAAAATAAAGTATACGTTGCGAGAGACTGGTGCCTGCTGTAGGTTTTGCAACACCTGTATTGCAGGTCACCAGTACACTCCCGCGGTATAAATACTATAATCCAAGTCCAGCAGGGCTAGCATGGCCTTATCCCCGGGGGAAAGACAAAATTATTTCCCTGTTTTTCGCCACTGACAGGAGATCAACACAACAATTTAAACGCTTGGTGATTTTGTTTCGTATTAAAAAGTTTTAAAAAAGAATTGATTAAAAGTCAGCGGGCGTTTATAATTGTCGAAAATTTTACTTATAATTTGCCTTCTCCACCAAACAAAACACGAATAAGTGGAAAAACAAAATAGTCCCCTTGCCATGCCTAGCCCTGCAGGTTTGTAACGAGTCCAGTTAGTTCACTTAGGGCCAGTTTCACCGATTCCTGATAATGCGTTAGATAGTTATCTGACACATGACGCCATATAAAAGCTGTCAAAAATCTGTCAGATTTCTTGATATTACCGCTATCAGGAACCGGTGAAACTGGCCATAAATGGTGAAAGCAATGAATTACTTTATAACTAATTAATATATGAGTATTACTAATAACTAAATAATGTGTTATATAGGTGAATGTATGAGTGAGGGTTAACTTGTAAATAAGTGGTCTATGTAGTGTGAAATAAAAATGTTATAGTGTGTGTATTTCATGTGATGGACAGTAAGTCCACTGCTAGTGCCCCGCGGCTTCGCCTATAGCCTAAACCAGGGTTTCTCAAACTTATGGCTCCACGTACCCCTGTAAAAGTTCCCAGATACAGCGAACCCCTAACACCCCCATCCAAAGAAAATAACACAGTTAACTCTAAACAAAATAAGATGCAAGTCTGTTTCTGTATTTTGATTTTATCATGACCAGGTGTGAACACCCACTCTTACATAATTAGCTTGTACGGAGCCTCGAGCGAGCGAGTGAATTCAGTTGCGCATCCGTCATCATTTGTGTTTGCCATGCAGCCTCCATTACGTACATATTGTCGCGAATCTCCTACAGTCCAATGGCGGACCCCTAGGGGTTCGCGTACCCCACTTTGAGTAACCCTTGGCTCAGGAATGGCTCAGGGATAGCCAGTACTGTGGATGAGGCCCTAATCCATAGTACTGGCTAACTAATATACAGTACAGTACTACGGATTAGGCCCTAATCCATGTCTAACCCTGTACAAAGTTTCCGCTAAATCGGTCCAGCCGTTTGTGCGTGAACAAGTCCCATATAAACAAATAGACTTTCGCATTTGTAATATATTGGTGTTGATAATTTGAACTGATATTTGTAGGGGCAAGTAAGCCACCGCGGGCGAGAAGCGCTCCACAGTCGCGCGTGTCAATGGTTCACGAAGCGCAAGATAAAGGCGTTCTACACGCTCGTTGACGACGTGTCGTTCAAAGATGGCGCCAGTGCGCTCGTGCAAGCCAGCGGGCTCGGCAAGCTGCGACCTAACATTCTGATGATGGGCCTGAAGGGAGACTGGCTCTCGTGCGACAGGACCGAGGTCGTCGACTATGTTGAAGTTATGCAGTGAGTATTACTCATTATATTATTTACCAACAGGTGATATCTATATATATAAAAGAAAGTCGTGTTAGTTACTACACTTATAACTCAAGAACGGCTGGACCAATTTTTATGATTTTTGTATTTTTAGAACTGTCTTTGCCAGGAATAGTATAATAAGTATTAAAAACAATGAATAATTGACCTAAAAAATTATATGAGATAAAATATTTTGCCAAAATGTTCCTGGGTTTAAAAACTGCCAATCATTTGATGTTCAATTGTTTTTGTTTTTGTTATTCCGCCGTATTTTTTTTTGTATAATTATGGCTCCACACGATTAGTGTATTTAGCCAGTGTCACGTATAAAAATACTTCTCATGTGTGGATAGCATTACAATATTCGGGATTACCGCGTTTTTTTTGGTATAATTATGGCTGCACAGATTAGTGTATTTAGCTAGTCTAGTAGTAAGTCAAGTAAAAATTCTTAAGTTTAAGTTCATCTAAAAGGTAACTCGACATTCATTGTCTGTTAGGTGGTACGAAGTTCGCCGGGCCAGCTAGTTGTAATATAAAATATTAAGGGGGGGGCTCCCCATACATAGAACTGAAACTAAAAAAAATAATACATCGAACCTTTACGTGCGAGGTGTCTATAGATAGGTCTTTAAAAATAACATTGAGGTTCCTAAAACCTATATAATTATAATTTATATATACATATTTTAACTTTTAAAATAAAGGAGTGAAAAATCTAACAAATATATAAAGAAAAATTATAGTTATAAAATACTCTACTGTGTTACGGAACCCTACGAGTGCGAGTCCGACTTGCACTTGGCCAGTTTTTATAACTGACTTCACAAAAAAGGAGGAGGTTCTCAATTCGACTGCACTTTTTTATGTTTGTTACCTCAGAACTCCGTCAAATATTTCCGTCAACCGATTTGAAAAATTATTTTTTTGTTTAACAGATTATGCCTTCTGTTTGGTATTTTATCGAGATCTGAAAATTATCTCCGGAGATATGGAGATTAACAATATGAACAAACTTGATACCTTGACGACATGATTACGGCTTGTGGATATTTTCACTACCGCGCCGTGTGAAGTCGGTTTATTTTTTTCGTTTTGTTAACGATCTTAAATTATTTGTTATTGAACTACATATTTACGGTTGTGTATTTACATGTGCTGTAAAACCTTGCTTCTCGCCAAATATTATGACCTAAAATATAGTAATAGGTTATGATTACCTTGTAAAGAAAATACGCGACTTAGGGCCCGGTGGCGTAATGAGGGCCCGGTGGCGTAATCGGGAGAACGGTCGGCTTTGATGCCGTGGTACCAAGTTCAAACCGCCGTGCACCAATGGATATTTCTATAGAAAAATTTATGTGCGCTTCTCACAGTGGCCCTCCGGTGAAGGAAAACATCGTTAAGAAACCAAAAACCCCCGCATGATGGTAGGACACTATCTAGTGTCCGCCTGGCCAGCTACCACCCTCAAGTTAGAAAATCTGTCGCCAAACATCTAATGTGTTCCGGCAGCTACGAGTATCCTTGAGAGCCAGTTCCCATTCTAGGCCTAGCGTGCTTAGCATCTTCGATCACATCATCACTTACCAACAGGTGAGATGGTGGTCAAACGCTAGCCTATAAGATATTAAAAAAAAAAACTTAGACGGTCATATCTCTTGATCAAGTTGACTTAGGTACAAGTTCAGTTTGAGACCGTAGGCCCGAGTATTTGATATGAGTTTCAACTTGATACCTCTACGCGTTCCTGAGATAGAAGGGTCTTGACAGACGGACAGACGAACAATAAAGTGATCCTATAAGGGTTCCTTTTTCTACCGACTTCCAAAAAGGAGGAGGTTATCAATTCGTCCGTATAATGTTTTTTTTGTAAGTGTGTTACGCGATTACTTCGTCAATTGTGAACCGATTCGAATGATTCTATTTATAATCGGTAGAGTACATTTCCGAGGTGGTCTCATTGTAATTTCATCGAGATCTGATAAGTATCTTCAGAGATATGCCGATAAACGTTTCAAACTTGCAACTGAAATTGACTCGCGGGGCATAGGGGTCGTTTGTTTTAGATTTTAAACTATCGTAATTATTCTCTTTAAGGTACGGAACATTAGAAATGTTCTTAACTGTGTATTTCAGTAAAGCTCTGGACGTCCACATGGCGCTAGCGGTGCTGCACGTAGAAGGCGGACAATACACCAGCGAAACTTTGGACGATGACCTCAAGGCTTATCTCAATGATATGGCACATAAGGACTTGTCAGCTTTCTCACGTATGTATATTACCCATTGACGTTTATATAAGAACACGAAATACCTACAAAAAAAGGTGGATACCTAAATGTCATAATGGAACTTAAGATGGCCGACATTGATTAGTCATTGGTCCATTGCTAGGATTGTGTCATTCAATGGACCAATAGACAATCATTGGCAGCCATTTTATGTGTCAATATGCACCTTCTTAAAGTTATTTCTATACAGGCAAATGTATCGCGGCGCCTCCTTGTTTATATGTATTTCCTACTTCCATGATATTACCTTATCTATGATCATAATATTCATTTCGTAAATTACGATCATTCACTCACAGCTTAAATCAAATAATTAATTCATTCAATCATCATCAGCCAATTTCCATCCACTGCTGGACATTGGCCTCTCCTATGATGCCGTCATTAAAATCACGCTTATTAAATCATAAAAAAGTGTTTTACTTGTCCTATTGTCTAATACTGAAACATATTGGACTTAACAAGCTTGTGTTTAGTGTCACCTGTAAAGTTAAGTATATTCTGCTTTCAGGTGAATCTAAACAGACAATTAAGTTCTCCTTTTGTGAAATCGGTCATAAATAAACATAACAATTGTCGTTATCATCGTATAAACAAATTGTTCTAAAAACGTGTGTGTCTATGCACGTAGGAAGTTAAACTTCTTTTCTTAGGCGTAACAAAACAAAAATAGCTAAAGATTCCATCCCGTAATCACAACTCTTTATTAGTAAAAGGAACGAGAGAGACAATCAACAGCTAACTTAAGCGCTGTCGGTGTGTGCGCATCGTAAAAATGTGATTCTCATATTTTTTCCAAAAGCTCCAAAAGAAGTATAGCTTTAAAAACATTATGTTACCACATCCCATAAAACCAAAACGTTTAGTGCGGATTGCTTGAATATCCACCATGTATGGATTGTTAGTTTGCCTTATTGTCCGATGGTAGAAATGGTGAGATGAGAGGTTAGAAGAAGGAATTTAATTGTGTAATTCTATCGCACACTCACCGAAATGTATCCTGTAGAACACAGATAAACTAGCAACTCTACGCCGATGCTCGAGGCTTTGAAGCTTGTTTTTTGTGGTTTCTTTATATCTTCATGAATACCGCCGTTATTTTATTTCCTTTTATTTGACCTCCTACTTCAATCTATTAGAGTACTTTATCATAACGTGATAAGGCTCCAAATAGCTTTGCACCTTAGACGTGCTTGACAAATTCTTAGCCCTAGTATATTCTGATACCTCTAACAATCACGACCATCAAAATAGGGTATTGTTCAGTATCTCTCGCTGTTACAGCTAATAAAAGGGAGAGATAGCGCTATGTCATTAGATGCTTTTACCACTTGCTATAGCCAAGATTGCCACATTGACTCTACTAGATAGATACTCGCGAGGGATAGCTTTATCTCTCTCTATCCTTCATATATAAGCATACATTCGTCCCTCTCGCACTTCGCACAACCCAACGCTGAATCAAAGAATAGATATAGCACTAAAATAATTGTGACTAAGAAAAAAGGTGACGGTTTTCATTCGTACCATGTCATGCTTTGTTCAGGGTCGATGGGAGATAACTACAAGGAGTCCAAGTCTACTGAAAGCTTGAATACGCATTCTAGAGGTGAGTTGATGTTGATAACATTTTAACAACAGGTGGGGAGAGTTGGGTATTATTGATTGGACTGAACTCAGTTTGTCGGCCCCTGTTTTCTCTGTCATCTTAGAATTTCGTGAAAGACAAGTTCTATCTAAACATCAAGGTCTATAATGCATAGTATTGTCAAGATGTCATGGATTTAAACACGTGATAGAGTTGTTAATTGCGTTTCTATCTCAAAAATGATATTGCTTATGAACAAAATATTACTCAGCAAAATGGAGCGGTAGAGGTTTAAAAGAAATGAGAATTGTTATTTCAAAATATGTACCTGTAGCTTCGAGCATTTACCAATGGAGATGTCAATGCAAGGCGTATCCCTCTGCTGGCCATATAGCCATTATTGGCCATATGAGCGTGCGTAACTACGCTGTATTTTTAATGTTGTGTGCGTGTTTCAAGGTAGTGTGCGGGATCGTTAAAGTGAGTGATTTGTGTGTGTGCAATGCTTGTTTACCTCGTCCCCCGTAAGTATCGTCAGAAAAAAATGTTTGCGGATTACAACGTTAACATCTCCATTGGTAAATGCTCGAAGACCTGTAGATTAATTTTAGGCTTTTAACTTTCTTTATTAAAATATAATTTGTTGTCTGTAAAGTCGGTGTACCGACGATAATTTTACGTGATAACGTCATACGATTGTGCCTCTATCGCTTGTTCCGCGCTCTCGCTTGCACGCGGAACGTGACACTTTATCGTGCGTGCAGCCGGCGTTCATCGATTTATAAGACGTTGTCACGCCAATAACTGGCGAGTAGTTGTCCATGATCTCATGTGATGGAAAGTGACAACGATGTCTATAGTGAAATGATAACGAAATCTGCTTGCTAGTACTGAAAATAGAAAACGATAATAAGATAAGCCGCTAGACTACAGACTGAAAATCAATCCACGTAGAGTAACTTCTCTTGTCTCTCTTTTGACACTAAACACTACTTATAAGTAGGCGATGAAGGTAATTTTAAACTCTCGCTACCCGCGAGGCAGTAAAATGTGGAAACAGGGTCGCCCCCTGTTGCGGTCTCTGTCGCACTTATGGGCCTCTCTGGGTGTACAGTAACGCACCACTATCGTTTCGACGTTAATATTATGAAAACTCAGATAAATAATCGATGAGTGACGTACCAGACGCGTCGGCACCAAGCGCACCGATTATATATGGTAACGCGGGCAATGAGCGTTTGACAGTACTCCTATGGGACAGCTGCCTGCATGAACCACAATAATGAATATTACAAATTCATGCGAGCAAAAATGCGAAATTAAACCTATCGTATCGTAAAAAAAATTTGCGTCACAGAATAAACTAAAAGTAACTAGGAACCGCGTGTTGCGCACCGTAAAATGCACTGTAAGTCCGCGCTGTGAGAGTCTGTATCACTCGGTCAGCTCGCTGGCCATCAGCTGTCTCTTACGTCGGGTTGAGTGTTGTGAGAAAACAGATTGAATAGTAATGTTAAAGCACGCATCCGATCGAAAGCGCTGACTCTACTTGCTGAACTTGTAGTCCGCGGGCTGCCGCGAATGTGCTAATATTGTCATAGCTACAGCGCGGAGTGCGACAGGCCTGCCTGAACACAGATATTTGACGATAGATTTTCGGCAATTAGAATTTGACATTAACATAGTAAATTGTTGTGTGAACTTGTGTGTATGTGGTAACAGGCAGCAGTATGTCAGACGTGTCTATGGGCGGATCTCCGCGCCTGAGACGTGCGGCCGTGTCGGCCGACCCTAACGCTGCCAACAAGGATGCCCCGCAGAAACCTGACCTTAAAGAGAGGTAAGATAAGGTGACCTTAAGGAGGTCAGATTATTTTATCAACCTACTTCCAAAAAGGAGGAAGTTCTCAATTCGTCTGTATGTTTTTTTTTCTTTTTCTTTTGTATGTATGTTGCGCGATTACTCCGTCAATTGTGAACCGATTCGAATGATTCTTTTTTTAATCGGTAGCATACATTTCCGAGGTGGTCTCATTGTAATTTTATCGAGATCTGATAAGTATCTCCAGATATATGACGATAAACGTCTTAAACTTAAGCTACTGAAACTGACTCGCGGGGCATGGAAGTCGGTTGTTTTATTTTTAAACTTTGATTAAAACGATTTGATTAACTTATTACAATTCTTTTTAAAGAAAATCGTGTTTTATTTCGGCCAAGTATATGTTAATACATATACTTTATAAAGCAAATACAAAAATACATAAATTCACCGGTTCTTGATAAATCTATTAGGAGTTTATCTGACAGATTTTTGACAGCTTTTATATGGCGACATCTGTCAGTTAATTATCTGAAACTTTACCAGGAACTTTACCACGCAATATATATTTTTTATTTTTTTTATTCATAACAAAATTATTAACATGTTTTTGATCACATAGCACCAGTAAACCTTATATAGGTTTGTCTAGGCACTAGAGATCTTCTACATATTACAAACTTATTTTAGCTTAATGTAATTATATTTATTTAATAATATCGTTTAAAAACTAAAAAAGAACCGACTTCAATGCCGCGCTATTCATTTTCAGTACCAATTTTGAGATGTTTATCTCGATATCTCTGGAGATACTTATCAGACCTCGATAAAATTACCATGGTACCACACTTGGAATATCTCCTTTTGAACAAAAAAAGAATAATGAAAATCGGTTCATAAACTACGAAGTTATCCGCGAACAAACATATATATATATATATATATATATATATATATATATATATATATACGGTCGAATTGAGAAACCTCCTCCTTTTTTTGAAGTCGGTTAAAAAGTTATGATGTAAGTTAGTATAATTAGTATATTTAATATTAAAGTATGACTTTGATTTTTATACTAGTGAGATAATGTTATGTTGATGTTTATTTTATTATTGTTTTAGTTGTTTGTTTATTATATTTATTTATTTAAAAAGTTTTAAGATAAATAGCAAATCTAAATTTGGTATTTGTCGCTCTATCTCTCTTTTTCTCTCTTTTATGTGACAAAGACTTTTTTGCGCGGGTCAGCGAATAAATCATGAAAATTAAAAAAAAAAAACTTTTTTTAATATAGGCATATAGGCTTTTGACCGTTTTGGAACGAACGAGGCGTTTGAGCACTATCTCACCTGTAGGAAGTGATTATGCAGTCTAATATAGTAAGCAAGTTACGCCTAGAATGAGAAAATTAAATGTAGTAAATGAGCAATCCTCACATTTATTTTAAGCTGAACCTTTATCAAAGTAGTGATAGGACTTCTACAAGTCCGCCTGTGGCGGTACCACCACTTTGCCAATTAATTTTCAGCCGTGAAATAGGAATGTTTTTTAGTTGAAACAGCAAGGTGTCCGGTGAAATTACAGGGCATGTGAGACTCAACATCTTTATGTTTCAAGGTAACAGGCGCAGTGCAGTGACATGCAAAATTCTGGACTGCCAGAGTTTTGCATGCTGCTGTATCTATATAGGTAGACGTCATCGCTTACCATCAGGCGAGCGTCGTGCTTGTCCTGTTACCTTTTACCATAAAAATAACCTAATAAATCTGAATTATCTTCAGTAAATCGACCAGCATAGGATCGGCAGTGCGTCGCGCGCTCGGCTCGTCGACTGCTCGTCGTACGTCTTCCTTCACCTCGGTGGAACAGTTCACGAAGCGACAAGCTGGTTCGGTGGACGTCTGGTGGTTGTATGATGATGGAGGTATGGATACAATACAATGCTTGTTACTTGATAATTGGTTATGATTTATTTTATGATTTATGATTTTGACGTGTATATGTGCGTATATTTATACTGCCTACATACTGAATAAATGCTTTGATTCTTATTTTTTATTCTTGATTCTTGAACATATTAAAAGCCAGTTTCACCGGTTCCTGATATGAAGAAATCTGACAGATTTTTGACAGCTTTCATATGGCGTCATGTGTCAGATACTATCTAACGCATTATGAGGAACCGGTGAAACTGGCCCTTATTGTGAAAACTGCGTGTGTACAAAGGTCTTAAAATAAATAATGTCTCAACAGTTTGTTCATTTTGTACATAGAAGGCTGAATGGCTTATTACTTTTGTTTTTTTTTTATTCATTTTTTTTTACTTCCAAAAACAAAGGTTTTTTTTGTGTGTATGTTACGCGATTACTCCGTCAATTGTGAACCGATTCGAATGATTCTTTTTTTAATCGGTAGGGTACGTTTCCGACTTGGTCCCATTGTAATTTTATCGAGATCTGATAAGTATCTCCAGACATATGGTGATAAACGTCTCAAACATGCTACTGAAATTGACTCGCGGGGCATGGAAGTCAGTTGTTTTAGTTTTTGAACTATCTTAATTCTAAATCTAAGCAATAAGGTCATAATAATTTGTTTTTTTTTCAAGTGTTACACACTTTATATTTTTGTAAATTGTTACTCACAACCCAAAATGTAATTGTACCGACGGGATTCGATCCCGGGAAACATGCCCAGGTGTTCTGACCAATTAAGCCACGGTACGAATCTATCGATACGACGAAATTAATGGATTGCATTTGGTGCCACCAATGCGTAATTGGTTAAAATTCATGGCATTGATGGAGCCGAAGCCAACATCAAAAGGCCCTTTACAATTTATACTTATACCATAGGTTTGTGGATGGAAAGAAGAAAAACTATAAAAGTATAGTATAAAAAAAATCTTTATTGCACATCATAATCAGCCGGTATCAGTCCACTGCTGGACATAGGCCTCTCCCAAGGCACGCCATTGAGCCCGATCTTCGGCTTTTTGTTTCCAGTCACTGCCCACCGCATTGCGAATGTCGTCGTTTTATTGCACACCATTTAAAAAAAACAACAGACATAAATTAACCTACTTTCATTACTATAGGTAATACAATGGGCGGTCTTATCGCTTAAAGCGACCTCTGCCAGACAACTTTTGGATTAACAGAATTTTTAGAAAGAGTTGCTGGTGGTACAATGCGTAACATGATACTAACTACAGTGCAAATAAATAAAATAATTAAAACTCATGTAATCATCATAATTTTTTTTTAAAATATCTTATTGATTAGCGTTTGACCACTATCTCACCTGTTGGTAAGTGATGATGCGGTCGAAGATGGTAAGCACGCCTAGAATGGGAACTGGCTCTCAAGGATAGCTGCCGGAACACATTAGATGTTTTGGCGACAGATTTTCTAACTTGAGGGTGGTAGCTGGCCAGGCGGACACTAGATAGTGTCCTACCACCATGCGGGGGTTGTTGGTTTCTTAACGATGTTTTCCTTCACCGGAGGGCCACTGTGAGAAGCGCACATAAATTTTTCGATTGAAAAATTCATTGGTGCACGGCGGTTTGAACTCGGTACCACGGCATCAAAGCCGACCGTTCTCCCGATTGCGCCACCGGGCCCTCAAATAATAAAATAATATAATCATTATATAAAGATGGCACATTTTTATCATGGCTATGTATTTGTGCTGCTTGATGTCTGATTTCTAGTCCACGAGATGAGGTACGACACCGCCCCGTTATGCCTCATTATTTATGATTATGCCTCTAACTCCAGCTAGATGGAGCGATGTCTGAAGTATAGATTAGTATAGATTGTCTGAAGTACTGAAACACACAGTTACATGTATGGTTGGTTTTAACCTACTTTAATTTTTTTTAAATATTCTGACGTAAACGATTGGATGACAGCTGAATGGTTCATTACTATTTTTTTAACCGACTTCAAAAAAAGGAGGAGGTTTCTCAATTCGACCGTATATTTTTTTTTTTATGTTTGTTCGCGGATAACTTCGTCGTTTATGAACCGATTTCGATTATTCTTTTTTTGTTCGAAAGGAGATATCCCAAGTGTGGTACCATGGTAATTTTATCGAGGTATGATAAGTATCTCCAGAGATATTGAGATAAACATCTCAAAATTGGTACTGAAAATGAATAGCGCGGCATTGAAGTCGGTTGTTTTTTAGTTTTTAAACGATATTATTATTCTAATTCAAAGCGTTAAATTCTGCTTTTGCTATGTTTACTTGATAATTGGTTATGATTTATTTTATGATTTATGATTTTGACGTGTATATGTGCGTATATTTATACTGCCTACATACTGAATAAATGCTTTGATTCTTTGATTCTTGATTGATGATATACGCAAGTTGGCTGGCAGCGGTTGGTAACAAGGAGCTGAAGATAGAGCTCAGTGGCGTGCCATAGGAGAGGCCTATGTCCAGCAGTGGACTAGTACTGGCTGTTAATGCTACTGGCTTTTATTTATTATTTTATTTTATTGACTTTTTATTGTTTTGACATTAATTTGACATTCTCAAAATTTTGGTAATTGTTTTTACACATAGCAGTCTTTACGAAGTTATTGTATTTATAAATATTTAGCAACTACTGGACATGGATTGTTCCTTTTCTTTTTAAATAATATTTTATATATGTGAAATGTAAATTGCTGATGTTCAAAAGTGTACCATGTACCTAATTGAAATAAACGATATTGAATTGAATTGTATGATAACGGTGATGCCTCATATTATTATCATTGTTTTTTAACCGACTTCAAAGAAAGGAGGAGGTTTCTCAATTCGACCGTATATATATATTTTTTTTTTTTCTTTTTATGTTTGTTCGCGGATAACTTCGTCGTTTATGAACCGATTTCGATTATTCTTTTTTTGTTCGAAAGGAGATATCCCAAGTGTGGTACCATGGTAATTTTATCGAGGTATGATAAGTATCTCCAGAGATATTGAGATAAACATCTCAAAATTGGTACTGAAAATGAATAGCGCGGCATTGAAGTCGGTTGTTTTTTAGTTTTTAAACGATATTATTTAATTTCCAGGTTTAACCCTGCTTCTGCCTTACATCCTGTCGACCCGCCGCGCGTGGTCCTCGTGCCCGCTGCGAGTGTTCACGCTGGCCAACAAGAACACCGAGCTGGAGATTGAAGAACGGAAGTTAGCACCCATCTATAATTGTACAATCGCCTTCATTTGTGCGTATCCACCCTAAGGAATAATTTCCTGTGCACTCTTATTGAATTGGCATCTCGCCTCTGTCTATGTTGACATTGTTGACCAATGACAAGAAGGGACAAAGCCAAAAATTAAGTTTTGTTTATGATTATGGCTCTTCTGATTGGTTAGAAAAATAATCGACACTTGCAACCGAAAATGTTTTGAAACTGGATACGCACAACTGTACGCGATGGTACCTAAGCGTGCTACATTTTTTTATGGTAAAATACGCGATGGTACCTAAGCGTGCTACATTTTTTTATGGTAAAATACGCGATGGTACCTAAGCGTGCTACATTTTTTTATGGTAAAATACGCGATGGTACCTGTAGGGACCGCAACCCAAAATTTTAATACTCGTCAAATATTTCGCTGCACCTACGAGAAACGGAACGCAGCAAAAACACCCGCCCGCGCGCCGCTGCCCGGCCGCGCCCGCCATTATAAAAAGACGTTCGTCGTGTGATCATCGCTCACCTCTGACCGCGATTGGTTACCGAAAAACATACAAAATAAGCGCCGGCGCCGCGGATACCTCGATCCAGTAAACACTATTACAATAAACTACGAAAACACGGAAGTGAAGTGTCTAAAGACTGATGGTGTGTGATAAAAAAAGCGTGAAGTACTTGAAAACGGAATGGACTTGACGGTGGGTGCATATTTTTGTTTATTTGAGTTCATTTGTAGCTTCACTGAGCCATCGAGCCTACATTTTGGGCCTTCGACCCGGACTCCCGGTTATAACGTCAAGTCTCATAGTTATTTTAATATTTTCATTGCACACTAATCATATCATACCAACTAGGTAGGTACCACACCCAACACGTGCTTGCACTTTTTCATTTGTGTTTTACTAATAAACCACACAGGTTCCAACTTCAACCTACACTTTTTCAAACACTAAATAACATATTTTATGCAATCCTTATTGTTTAATACGAAAATATAGTGTTTTTTTTATCGAAAACAGTGACACGGGTGCGTTGACCTTTATGTAATAGTGAAACAAATTGCATCGTAACTTTCTGAATTTCGTAGTACTAGCTCATTTCTATAGTAATATTGATTATTATAAATGTCTAGCATCGTGTTATTGTAGAAACAAATGCCTACATTGTGTATTTACTGTGTTTTCTTGTGATTACTTTGCCGGTTAGACCTCTCTAACACCGGCAACGCCCGGCAGCCATTACGTTTCGTCTTGCGTAGCGGGAAAATAATACGTAATTACATTTTTGTGGATTTATTTTCTAGGATCATGTATTCAGACGTTTTCGGTTGTTGTATCGTAATTTAGTGACTCAAAATGACTAAAAATACTATTCCTGACTCGGATCTCGACGATCAGGTTCATCCTTTCTTGACGTCAAAGGAAATGTGTTTTCTTCGCATTCAACATTTATATGAAATGTCATTAGAAGTCGAAACAGATGTAACTCATTTAGCCGAGTTTTCTGCACGGATCGATGACCTCTCAGACATCCGAGCGGAATACAATAGGTGCGTTATGGAAATAAATTCACTATATCGAAAATACAAACCAAATTATGTCCCTACGTATATAGCGAAATAAAGGCGTTTGATGAACTTTATTATGCGATTCGTAAAGTTTCCAATGGCCTTCACCCACCCGAGCGTCCCGCCAAGACGGAACCCGGTGGCAAGGAATTGCAAATAACTAGGCGGTGCGTAAAGTTACCCGAATTACAACTATTTAAATTTGATAGTAAACTCGAAAATTGGATAACCTTCCGTGATACGTTTACGAGCTTAATTCATGATAATCCCGCGATTACTGATGTCGAGAAATATTATTACCTTATGTCATCGGTTAGCGGTTCGGCTTTATCTATTGTGAAATCAATGCCAATCACAGCTGATAATTACAGCATCGTATGGAGCGCCTTAGTTAAGCGATTTGAGAATAAGCGCGCGCTTGCTTCGGCGTATTTAGACAAGCTGTTTAACTTTAAACCGTTGATAAGCGAATCGGCCGCGAACCTAAATAATTTTCTCCAAACTTATCATGAAAATATTACAGCTTTAGAGCTTCTTAAAATTCCGGATTTATCTAGTTTTATACTATTCCAAATATCTTTGCGAAATCTCGACCCCGTGACGCGCCGCGAGTTCGAACAGACCGTGCCGCCGGGCGAGATACCTACCGCTAAGCAATTATTGAACTTTATCGAGAAGCAAGCGCGTGTCCTTGAGATGTCAGAAAGCAAGTCAGTGTACGCCAAGCCGTCTACACCAGCTTTCAAGCCATCTACGTCGCGTTCAAACAAGGATACGACCACACAACACGGTTATAAACCTACTATGACCGCAGCTGTGGCCAGCATGAACAACGTTGTCGAACGGCAGAAATCCAACGTCTGTCCGTGTTGTCCAATGCCACACGCTATCTATCGCTGTGCAGTCTACAACGCGCTTACACCTGAGTCACGCACTGCCAAAGTCAAAGAGCTCAGTTTGTGTGAGAACTGTTTGCGTGATAATCACACCAGCGCTGATTGTCCGTCCAAACATTGTTGTACGGTCTGCAAAAAGAGGCACCACAGCTCTCTTCACATCGACTCCTCAGTCACGTGTCAAGGGAACGTTGTGGGTCTCACATGTTCGACTGATCAGACAGTGCTGCTTGGCACCGCGGTCGTACACGTCGCGGACGCGTGGGGACACTTCCATTGCGTGCGCGCACTTATAGACAGCGGCGCTATGTCAAGCTATATAACACATAGTTGTGCGAAGAGGCTAGGATTACCTCGTCGTAGATGCGATGTTCGAACGATCGGTCTAGGCGGGAACCAAGTTGATAACTTTGGTCAAACCTCGCTCGCAATAAAACCGCGACACGATACATCGCCCGTTCTTAATACCGACGCGGTTATCGTCGCGAACATAGCCGGCAATCTACCGACGGTTAGGTTACCTCTTGATATTTTAGATCGTTATCAGAATATCGAGTTAGCTGACCCAGCGTTTCATCGGCCCGCGCCGGTGGACTTATTGATAAGCAGGCGACTTATTTCCTTACCTATACGACGGAGATAAAATACTACCGGAACGCCCGGGTTTGCCCGTGATATTAAAGTCTATCTTCGGATACGTTATCACCGGTCAAATAGATTGGCGCGATAGCAATAAAAAGAGTTTAGACTCGGATAACCACGCTTTTTCCGGATTTTCTAGTACGGATAACTTAGACCGGGTGATGAACGCGTTCTGGGAAGTCGAGAACGTACCGTCGGAACAACCAAAGAAACCCGACGACGTATTAGCAGAAAAGTTGTTCGCGCACGAACATAGTCGCGATCCGAACACCGGTAGATACGTTGTTAGGTATCCGTTTCGGCCGGACCACAGTCTCGGCGATTCTCGACAGGTGGCGTTACGGAGATTGACTAATTTAGAGGAGCGTCTCGACCGCGACTCTCAATTAAAGTGTGAATATCACAAATTCATGTCCGACTATGAGTCTTTAGGTCACATGACGTGTTTAGGTAATTTACAAAACGTGGATTCCAAGTATTTGATCCCGCATTTTTGTATTCTCAAACCGACGAGCACCAGCACCAAGCTGCGTACCGTGTTCGACGCGTCGACAAAAACTGCTAATCACAAGTCACTTAATGACGTGGTTCTAGCGGGACCGAAACTTCAGGCGGATATTAATCAGATATTAATAAATTTCCGATTACATGCTGTTTGTATATCCGCAGACATCTGTAAAATGTACAGACAAATTTTGATACATCAAGACCAACGGCCTTATCAACACATACTGTGGCGCCACTCAACAGATCAACCGGTTCAGGTTTACGAGCTGGCGACTGTCACGTATGGGGTCGCTAGTAGTCCGTATCTGGCCATCAAGGTACTGCATACTTTAGCCGACGAACACGCAGATACGTATCCAGCTGCAGCTCGAGTTCTTAAAAGTGGATTCTTCATGGATGACCTACTATGGTCGGAACCCACAGAGGATGACGCTCTCCAGCTGCAGAAGGATCTACGCGAGCTGTTGCAGAGTGCTGGCTTCCTGTTATGTAAGTGGGCTAGTAATAGTGCTCAGGTGCTGGCCGCGGTCCCTGAAGATCACCGAGAAACTCCGATCGAGTTCGACTATGATCAAGATTTGTCACTCAAGGTTTTGGGTCTTCAGTGGCTACCAGGAACGGACTGCTTTTCCTTCAGAACGATGAAGTATGATTACGAGGTCACAAAACGCACCGTTCTATCACAGATCGGTCGTTTGTTCGATCCTCTCGGTTTTGTTGCACCCTGCATATTTTATGCCAAATGTTTCATGCAGAAGATCTGGGCCCTGAAACTCGATTGGGACCAGCGCTTGCCTGTTGACCTTGAAACAGAATGGCGGGCCTTCGTTCGGGAGCTACCTCTACTTTCCGAACTTAGGCACGAACGTCACGTGATGGTATCGCAAAGTACGACCTCTCGTATTTTCGCGTTCGCTGACGCGTCTACCCTCGGGTACGCGGCTCAGATATACCTACACACGACTAACGACGATGGTGATAGCAAAACGAGCCTTCTCATTGCTAAATCAAAAGTGGCTCCGCTGAAAACGGTATCTGTACCACGACTCGAGCTAATGGCAGCCCACTTGCTCGCCAAACTCGTCAAGTATGTCACAGGTATTCTTCAGGAGCGAGCTATCAGTATCAACGACATCTTGTTGTTTACTGATTCTTCTGTAGTACTGGCTTGGCTTAACACTCCAAGCTACAAGCTTAAAACATTTGTGGCCACTCGAGTAACAAAAATACTGGACACAGTTCCCAGTACTAATTGGTTCCATGTAAGTGGTGAGAGTAACCCGAGCGACATCTGTTCCCGGGGTGCGACGCCCTCCGTGCTTCTCTCAAATTCCGAATGGCTTAATGGTCCCAGCTGGCTACTAAGTGAGCGATGGCCAGTACGCGCTATAGATGAGTTCAGAGACGTCAATCCTCCCGAACTAAAAACCTCCCTTAACACTATGGCGCTGGTAACGTCGGAGGAGTCCTCTAATCTCATCTATGAGCTTTCTGAGAGATATTCTAATTACACGAAATTAGTCAATATCGTAGCTCGGATTCGTAAATTCATCACGAATTGCCGCACACCTAAATCCGAGCGCACTAAACTTTCTCTAAGTGACTTAAAAGACGCACGTGACGTCATCATAAAATCCGTGCAACAGCACCACTTTGCCGCCGATATAATCGCGATATCAAAGAGCCTTCAGCCGCAGCAGTCTCTGCAAAAGCTCAACCCCTTCGTTGACCCCCATGGTCTCCTCAGGGTGGGGGGTAGACTTTCGCTCGCAGAGATTTCGTTCGACAAAAAACATCCTGTATTGCTTCCTAAAAAATGCAATTTTACTAATTGTCTGATCGATTATTACCATGTGCTTTATTTACATGTAGGACCACGTACCCTACAGAGTATATTGAGTCAAAAGTTCTGGATTGTGTCCGCTCGTAGCATAGTCAGACTACGCACAAGCAAATGCATAGCGTGTTTTAAAGTAAGACCGACAGTCAGGCAACCTCTAATGGGACAGTTACCTAAGTTTCGAACGGAAGATATTCACTCCTTCCATTCGGTAGGTCTTGACATAGGGGGTCCATTTTTAACAAAAGAGTCCATTCGTAGAAATGCTCGCATCACCAAGGCTTATTTATGCATTTTCGTTTGCTGTGCTACTCGCGCGGTACATTTAGAGACTTTATCCTCACTTAGCACAGAATGCTTTCTGGCATCATTTGACCGTTTTACAGCAAGACGTGGATTATGTCAGGCGCTAATCTTAGACAATGCGACGAACTTCGTTTCAGCCGGTAAACAGTTAGCTGAAGTCTCACAATTCTTAAAATCCAACACGGATGATATCTCAGGCGAGTTTACCAAACGTCAAGTTCAATGGAAGCATAACCCTCCAACAGGTAGTCACTTCGGCGGTCTTTACGAAGCAGCCATTAAATCGGCAAAGTCACTTTTAAAAAGAACCATCGGAAGCAGGACGCTAACATTTGAAGAGTTAACAACACTCTTTGCGCGAGTTGAAGCCGTGCTCAATTCTCGCCCTCTTTGCGCTCTGTCCTCGGACCCCAGCGAGTTCGAGATACTTACTCCAGCACATTTCTTAGTAGGCCGCGGATTGTTAGATGCTCCAGAGTATGACCTAACTAGTCTCCCCATAAATCGTCTGAGTAGGTGGCAGGCGGTACAACAGATAGCCCAACAGTTTTGGCGTCTGTGGCGCAAAGATTACCTTCACACACTTCAAACCCGCCAAAAGTGGACCAAAGGTTGTCGAGATCTGAAGGTCGGCGATCTAGTGCTTATAAACTCGGACGCACCGCCCCTTCAGTGGGTACTAGGCAGAGTCACTAAGCTATACACAGGCCCAGACAATGTGACGCGTGTCGTTAGTGTTCGAACCAAACACAGTAAATTCACAAGACCCGTGGTTAAGCTCAGCCCGCTCCCCTTGGAGCAGGATGATTAGAAGTCTCTATTCTCTAACTTATCTTACAAAGGTCAACCCATCTAGTTTTAAGTTTCATATACTATACAGTCCACTCTCTATAATTTACATACTTGTAGTACTAATCTATCTAGCACTACCTAATTTGTAACCTTATATTTACTTAACACTACACCTCAGTGTGACACCCTACATCTACATTAATATTTTGTTATTCAATACACTTTTCAACACAATATTTATTTATTTCCAACTTGGAATTATAACTGGGAAATCCTGTCGGATTTCGGTGGGGGGAAATGTAGGGACCGCAACCCAAAATTTTAATACTCGTCAAATATTTCGCTGCACCTACGAGAAACGGAACGCAGCAAAAACACCCGCCCGCGCGCCGCTGCCCGGCCGCGCCCGCCATTATAAAAAGACGTTCGTCGTGTGATCATCGCTCACCTCTGACCGCGATTGGTTACCGAAAAACATACAAAATAAGCGCCGGCGCCGCGGATACCTCGATCCAGTAAACACTATTACAATAAACTACGAAAACACGGAAGTGAAGTGTCTAAAGACTGATGGTGTGTGATAAAAAAAGCGTGAAGTACTTGAAAACGGAATGGACTTGACGGTGGGTGCATATTTTTGTTTATTTGAGTTCATTTGTAGCTTCACTGAGCCATCGAGCCTACATTTTGGGCCTTCGACCCGGACTCCCGGTTATAACGTCAAGTCTCATAGTTATTTTAATATTTTCATTGCACACTAATCATATCATACCAACTAGGTAGGTACCACACCCAACACGTGCTTGCACTTTTTCATTTGTGTTTTACTAATAAACCACACAGGTTCCAACTTCAACCTACACTTTTTCAAACACTAAATAACATATTTTATGCAATCCTTATTGTTTAATACGAAAATATAGTGTTTTTTTTATCGAAAACAGTGACACGGGTGCGTTGACCTTTATGTAATAGTGAAACAAATTGCATCGTAACTTTCTGAATTTCGTAGTACTAGCTCATTTCTATAGTAATATTGATTATTATAAATGTCTAGCATCGTGTTATTGTAGAAACAAATGCCTACATTGTGTATTTACTGTGTTTTCTTGTGATTACTTTGCCGGTTAGACCTCTCTAACACCGGCAACGCCCGGCAGCCATTACGTTTCGTCTTGCGTAGCGGGAAAATAATACGTAATTACATTTTTGTGGATTTATTTTCTAGGATCATGTATTCAGACGTTTTCGGTTGTTGTATCGTAATTTAGTGACTCAAAATGACTAAAAATACTATTCCTGACTCGGATCTCGACGATCAGGTTCATCCTTTCTTGACGTCAAAGGAAATGTGTTTTCTTCGCATTCAACATTTATATGAAATGTCATTAGAAGTCGAAACAGATGTAACTCATTTAGCCGAGTTTTCTGCACGGATCGATGACCTCTCAGACATCCGAGCGGAATACAATAGGTGCGTTATGGAAATAAATTCACTATATCGAAAATACAAACCAAATTATGTCCCTACGTATATAGCGAAATAAAGGCGTTTGATGAACTTTATTATGCGATTCGTAAAGTTTCCAATGGCCTTCACCCACCCGAGCGTCCCGCCAAGACGGAACCCGGTGGCAAGGAATTGCAAATAACTAGGCGGTGCGTAAAGTTACCCGAATTACAACTATTTAAATTTGATAGTAAACTCGAAAATTGGATAACCTTCCGTGATACGTTTACGAGCTTAATTCATGATAATCCCGCGATTACTGATGTCGAGAAATATTATTACCTTATGTCATCGGTTAGCGGTTCGGCTTTATCTATTGTGAAATCAATGCCAATCACAGCTGATAATTACAGCATCGTATGGAGCGCCTTAGTTAAGCGATTTGAGAATAAGCGCGCGCTTGCTTCGGCGTATTTAGACAAGCTGTTTAACTTTAAACCGTTGATAAGCGAATCGGCCGCGAACCTAAATAATTTTCTCCAAACTTATCATGAAAATATTACAGCTTTAGAGCTTCTTAAAATTCCGGATTTATCTAGTTTTATACTATTCCAAATATCTTTGCGAAATCTCGACCCCGTGACGCGCCGCGAGTTCGAACAGACCGTGCCGCCGGGCGAGATACCTACCGCTAAGCAATTATTGAACTTTATCGAGAAGCAAGCGCGTGTCCTTGAGATGTCAGAAAGCAAGTCAGTGTACGCCAAGCCGTCTACACCAGCTTTCAAGCCATCTACGTCGCGTTCAAACAAGGATACGACCACACAACACGGTTATAAACCTACTATGACCGCAGCTGTGGCCAGCATGAACAACGTTGTCGAACGGCAGAAATCCAACGTCTGTCCGTGTTGTCCAATGCCACACGCTATCTATCGCTGTGCAGTCTACAACGCGCTTACACCTGAGTCACGCACTGCCAAAGTCAAAGAGCTCAGTTTGTGTGAGAACTGTTTGCGTGATAATCACACCAGCGCTGATTGTCCGTCCAAACATTGTTGTACGGTCTGCAAAAAGAGGCACCACAGCTCTCTTCACATCGACTCCTCAGTCACGTGTCAAGGGAACGTTGTGGGTCTCACATGTTCGACTGATCAGACAGTGCTGCTTGGCACCGCGGTCGTACACGTCGCGGACGCGTGGGGACACTTCCATTGCGTGCGCGCACTTATAGACAGCGGCGCTATGTCAAGCTATATAACACATAGTTGTGCGAAGAGGCTAGGATTACCTCGTCGTAGATGCGATGTTCGAACGATCGGTCTAGGCGGGAACCAAGTTGATAACTTTGGTCAAACCTCGCTCGCAATAAAACCGCGACACGATACATCGCCCGTTCTTAATACCGACGCGGTTATCGTCGCGAACATAGCCGGCAATCTACCGACGGTTAGGTTACCTCTTGATATTTTAGATCGTTATCAGAATATCGAGTTAGCTGACCCAGCGTTTCATCGGCCCGCGCCGGTGGACTTATTGATAAGCAGGCGACTTATTTCCTTACCTATACGACGGAGATAAAATACTACCGGAACGCCCGGGTTTGCCCGTGATATTAAAGTCTATCTTCGGATACGTTATCACCGGTCAAATAGATTGGCGCGATAGCAATAAAAAGAGTTTAGACTCGGATAACCACGCTTTTTCCGGATTTTCTAGTACGGATAACTTAGACCGGGTGATGAACGCGTTCTGGGAAGTCGAGAACGTACCGTCGGAACAACCAAAGAAACCCGACGACGTATTAGCAGAAAAGTTGTTCGCGCACGAACATAGTCGCGATCCGAACACCGGTAGATACGTTGTTAGGTATCCGTTTCGGCCGGACCACAGTCTCGGCGATTCTCGACAGGTGGCGTTACGGAGATTGACTAATTTAGAGGAGCGTCTCGACCGCGACTCTCAATTAAAGTGTGAATATCACAAATTCATGTCCGACTATGAGTCTTTAGGTCACATGACGTGTTTAGGTAATTTACAAAACGTGGATTCCAAGTATTTGATCCCGCATTTTTGTATTCTCAAACCGACGAGCACCAGCACCAAGCTGCGTACCGTGTTCGACGCGTCGACAAAAACTGCTAATCACAAGTCACTTAATGACGTGGTTCTAGCGGGACCGAAACTTCAGGCGGATATTAATCAGATATTAATAAATTTCCGATTACATGCTGTTTGTATATCCGCAGACATCTGTAAAATGTACAGACAAATTTTGATACATCAAGACCAACGGCCTTATCAACACATACTGTGGCGCCACTCAACAGATCAACCGGTTCAGGTTTACGAGCTGGCGACTGTCACGTATGGGGTCGCTAGTAGTCCGTATCTGGCCATCAAGGTACTGCATACTTTAGCCGACGAACACGCAGATACGTATCCAGCTGCAGCTCGAGTTCTTAAAAGTGGATTCTTCATGGATGACCTACTATGGTCGGAACCCACAGAGGATGACGCTCTCCAGCTGCAGAAGGATCTACGCGAGCTGTTGCAGAGTGCTGGCTTCCTGTTATGTAAGTGGGCTAGTAATAGTGCTCAGGTGCTGGCCGCGGTCCCTGAAGATCACCGAGAAACTCCGATCGAGTTCGACTATGATCAAGATTTGTCACTCAAGGTTTTGGGTCTTCAGTGGCTACCAGGAACGGACTGCTTTTCCTTCAGAACGATGAAGTATGATTACGAGGTCACAAAACGCACCGTTCTATCACAGATCGGTCGTTTGTTCGATCCTCTCGGTTTTGTTGCACCCTGCATATTTTATGCCAAATGTTTCATGCAGAAGATCTGGGCCCTGAAACTCGATTGGGACCAGCGCTTGCCTGTTGACCTTGAAACAGAATGGCGGGCCTTCGTTCGGGAGCTACCTCTACTTTCCGAACTTAGGCACGAACGTCACGTGATGGTATCGCAAAGTACGACCTCTCGTATTTTCGCGTTCGCTGACGCGTCTACCCTCGGGTACGCGGCTCAGATATACCTACACACGACTAACGACGATGGTGATAGCAAAACGAGCCTTCTCATTGCTAAATCAAAAGTGGCTCCGCTGAAAACGGTATCTGTACCACGACTCGAGCTAATGGCAGCCCACTTGCTCGCCAAACTCGTCAAGTATGTCACAGGTATTCTTCAGGAGCGAGCTATCAGTATCAACGACATCTTGTTGTTTACTGATTCTTCTGTAGTACTGGCTTGGCTTAACACTCCAAGCTACAAGCTTAAAACATTTGTGGCCACTCGAGTAACAAAAATACTGGACACAGTTCCCAGTACTAATTGGTTCCATGTAAGTGGTGAGAGTAACCCGAGCGACATCTGTTCCCGGGGTGCGACGCCCTCCGTGCTTCTCTCAAATTCCGAATGGCTTAATGGTCCCAGCTGGCTACTAAGTGAGCGATGGCCAGTACGCGCTATAGATGAGTTCAGAGACGTCAATCCTCCCGAACTAAAAACCTCCCTTAACACTATGGCGCTGGTAACGTCGGAGGAGTCCTCTAATCTCATCTATGAGCTTTCTGAGAGATATTCTAATTACACGAAATTAGTCAATATCGTAGCTCGGATTCGTAAATTCATCACGAATTGCCGCACACCTAAATCCGAGCGCACTAAACTTTCTCTAAGTGACTTAAAAGACGCACGTGACGTCATCATAAAATCCGTGCAACAGCACCACTTTGCCGCCGATATAATCGCGATATCAAAGAGCCTTCAGCCGCAGCAGTCTCTGCAAAAGCTCAACCCCTTCGTTGACCCCCATGGTCTCCTCAGGGTGGGGGGTAGACTTTCGCTCGCAGAGATTTCGTTCGACAAAAAACATCCTGTATTGCTTCCTAAAAAATGCAATTTTACTAATTGTCTGATCGATTATTACCATGTGCTTTATTTACATGTAGGACCACGTACCCTACAGAGTATATTGAGTCAAAAGTTCTGGATTGTGTCCGCTCGTAGCATAGTCAGACTACGCACAAGCAAATGCATAGCGTGTTTTAAAGTAAGACCGACAGTCAGGCAACCTCTAATGGGACAGTTACCTAAGTTTCGAACGGAAGATATTCACTCCTTCCATTCGGTAGGTCTTGACATAGGGGGTCCATTTTTAACAAAAGAGTCCATTCGTAGAAATGCTCGCATCACCAAGGCTTATTTATGCATTTTCGTTTGCTGTGCTACTCGCGCGGTACATTTAGAGACTTTATCCTCACTTAGCACAGAATGCTTTCTGGCATCATTTGACCGTTTTACAGCAAGACGTGGATTATGTCAGGCGCTAATCTTAGACAATGCGACGAACTTCGTTTCAGCCGGTAAACAGTTAGCTGAAGTCTCACAATTCTTAAAATCCAACACGGATGATATCTCAGGCGAGTTTACCAAACGTCAAGTTCAATGGAAGCATAACCCTCCAACAGGTAGTCACTTCGGCGGTCTTTACGAAGCAGCCATTAAATCGGCAAAGTCACTTTTAAAAAGAACCATCGGAAGCAGGACGCTAACATTTGAAGAGTTAACAACACTCTTTGCGCGAGTTGAAGCCGTGCTCAATTCTCGCCCTCTTTGCGCTCTGTCCTCGGACCCCAGCGAGTTCGAGATACTTACTCCAGCACATTTCTTAGTAGGCCGCGGATTGTTAGATGCTCCAGAGTATGACCTAACTAGTCTCCCCATAAATCGTCTGAGTAGGTGGCAGGCGGTACAACAGATAGCCCAACAGTTTTGGCGTCTGTGGCGCAAAGATTACCTTCACACACTTCAAACCCGCCAAAAGTGGACCAAAGGTTGTCGAGATCTGAAGGTCGGCGATCTAGTGCTTATAAACTCGGACGCACCGCCCCTTCAGTGGGTACTAGGCAGAGTCACTAAGCTATACACAGGCCCAGACAATGTGACGCGTGTCGTTAGTGTTCGAACCAAACACAGTAAATTCACAAGACCCGTGGTTAAGCTCAGCCCGCTCCCCTTGGAGCAGGATGATTAGAAGTCTCTATTCTCTAACTTATCTTACAAAGGTCAACCCATCTAGTTTTAAGTTTCATATACTATACAGTCCACTCTCTATAATTTACATACTTGTAGTACTAATCTATCTAGCACTACCTAATTTGTAACCTTATATTTACTTAACACTACACCTCAGTGTGACACCCTACATCTACATTAATATTTTGTTATTCAATACACTTTTCAACACAATATTTATTTATTTCCAACTTGGAATTATAACTGGGAAATCCTGTCGGATTTCGGTGGGGGGAAATGTAGGGACCGCAACCCAAAATTTTAATACTCGTCAAATATTTCGCTGCACCTACGAGAAACGGAACGCAGCAAAAACACCCGCCCGCGCGCCGCTGCCCGGCCGCGCCCGCCATTATAAAAAGACGTTCGTCGTGTGATCATCGCTCACCTCTGACCGCGATTGGTTACCGAAAAACATACAAAATAAGCGCCGGCGCCGCGGATACCTCGATCCAGTAAACACTATTACAATAAACTACGAAAACACGGAAGTGAAGTGTCTAAAGACTGATGGTGTGTGATAAAAAAAGCGTGAAGTACTTGAAAACGGAATGGACTTGACGGTGGGTGCATATTTTTGTTTATTTGAGTTCATTTGTAGCTTCACTGAGCCATCGAGCCTACAGTACCTAAGCGTGCTACATTTTTTTATGGTAAAATACGCGATGGTACCTAAGCGTGCTACATTTTTTTATGGTAAAATACGCGATGGTACCTAAGCGTGCTACATTTTTTTATGGTAAAATACGCGATGGTACCTAAGCGTGCTACATTTTTTTATGGTAAAAGGTAACAGGACAAGCATGACGCTCGTCTGATGGTAAGCGATGACGTCTACCTATGACAGATACAGCGGCATGTAAAATTAAGGCAGTACAGAATTTGGCATGTCACTGCACTGCGCCTGTTACCTTGAGGTATAAAGATGTCGAGTCTCACATGCCCTGTAATTTCACTGGACACCTTGCCAGTTCAACCGAAAAACATTCCTATTTCAAGGCTGAAAATTAATTGGCAAAGTGGTGGTACCGCCCCAGGCGGACTAGCAGAAGTCACCAGAGAAGATCGACGATGTTTTAACAGTAGCCTGCCACTGTCAAAACATCGTCGATCATTCTATTTTATTAAGCCCGACGCAAAAATAATGCTATTATAAGTTTGACGTATGTATCTGTGTGTGTGTATGTGTGTGTCTGTGTCATCGTAGCGTCCAAACGGATAAACCGATTTTGATTAAGATTTTCTTTGTTTAATAGGTGTCTTGGTCGAGAGTGTTCTTTGTTTTGATACATGAAAATCTATTCAACGGTTTTAAGAATGAGTTTTTTTCTAGTCGATGACGCTATGAAATTAACTGTCATAAGTCTAATCAATTCATTGAAATTCCATTGACCTGATGTTGGGACATTTTCTGGAATCTGGAGAATACTCAACTCTTTACGAACTGACAGCAGAGATGTCAAGTTTTGGCTTATTGGAATGGTTTTAATGAACGTATTATACATTGATCTTTAAAACATTGGTAAAATCTCATTATTTGTCCGAACAGAGCTAAAAGTACCACACTGCTGTAATATAATAATATTATTTGATCTAATATATAGGTTGTATGTATGTGTATGTATAAGTATATTATATTATTGTATTGTGTATAATATTTTGTGTATGTCTATTATTTATTTATTCTATTTTTATCTATTTCAGTTATAAATTGTACGCTACCGCCATGTTTAGTTTTTATTTTATTTTTTGCATACTAGGTTGTCTGGAAGAAATTGCTTCAAGCGATAAGACCGCCGATTGTGTTGCCATTCAGATATATTTTATTTTATTGTTTTGTTTTTGTACAATTTGTTTAATTGGTAATCAATAAAGAGTTTTTGTATTGTATTGTATTGTATTGTATCAGTTGGGGGTGGTTTAAATGTTGAATTTGGGCATTACTCTAAATTAAAGGTCTCCGGGCATGTTATGTGCTCTGTAAATGAGGAGATGGTATGTGGCCGATCCATTCAAAGTGTTTGTTTGTAATCATGGATTAATTATTAAGCGGATGTGGCATTTAAATAATAATAATACTATGAGAAGGATAAAACTATACAATCACTAGTATGAGAGAGCGAGACGAACAACAATTTTTTATCGTTTACCTGCGTATGAGATTAAACTGTATCCAGCAATGTTTGGATACAAGTTCTAGTGCACCCATTGGCTCTCACCCGCTGTCATGTATAACCCGGCCAAATTACGTTGTTCTTTTTATCTTATAGCTGGCATATGTATCACGTGTTAATCGTTTTAGTCGGGTTATATGATATATAGATAGATAAACTCTTTATTGTATACCAGAAAGTATCTTAAATCTAGACATAATAACAACTTTATTCTGTGATACAATCGGCGGTCTTATCGCATAAAACGATCTCTTCCAGACAACCAAATGTGGAGTAGTAACAAAAACGAAGGGAGTTTTTTTGCGATGGCGATTATACGTTAACTGGAAACGGCAAAAAACATATTTATTTATTATTATAAGTAAAATACTAAATATACATATTTACGCTTATGTATGTTATGTATTATTCGACAGCATGGCGTCTCTGCTCTCCAAGTTCAGGATCGACTACTCGGCGCTGAAGATGGTGCCGGATATAACGAAGCGGCCGAAAGACTCCACTCTGGCGTACTTCGATAAACTCATCGCGCCCTTCAAAACTAACGACGAAAATGACCCAGGTAACATGATTTAATTGGAGGGGGTTAACAAGACTACTAGTCATGTGTAACCTACTTTGCAAGTAAGCTTTATTAAAAAAAAACAATATTCAACAATACCTGAGTGCCTCAACCATTATGCGTTTGTCAAAATCTTCTTGATTACGAGCGTAAGAACCGTGCTTGTATGAAAGTAGCAACATTCAAAAATTGTGATGTTAGGTGACTGACTCCGCACCGCACCACACCGCGCTAATGTATATCTCGACTTACTAACTGGATAGAACTCTTTTAGATTTTAACGTAATCACATCACGGCAGCAAGGTTGCAGCACAGCAAGCTCGTTCTAACAGTTTAATCAATAACAACACCCAGATATATATGAAAGACAGTGTTTTTAAGGCATAACAATTATGTACCATCCGTATGACAAAAACTACTGTAGGGTTTTGAATGTCAAAATATCTTGAATCAAAATCCGTTCTACCGTGCCATCTGCCAACAACCCAAAAACAGGCGATATGTAAAAATACTACTATCTATCCCACCCAATGAGTGACGGCTAACGACTGAGGCCTGTTTTCCAAAAATATACACTAAAATTGTATTATTTTGTGTTTATTCCAGCCGGTATAACGGAAGGCGACCTCCTCGCGGCTCAAGACCGTACCTACCGTCACCTCCGTCTCCGCGAGCTGATATCCCTCCACTCATCGTCAGCGCGGCTGGTGTGCGTGACGCTGCCCATGCCGCGCAGACGCGGCGTGGTGCCGGCGCCGCTCTACCTCGGCTGGCTGCACGCGCTGGCCTCGGCGGCCGACAGAGTGCTGCTGGTCAGAGGGAACCATGCCGCCGTGCTCACCTTCTACTCGTAGGGTGAATATATTTCGGAGTGGGGGGTGGGGGAGGGTTACAAAGAACATGGGAGAATGTGCCACCGAGTAGGGAGGGAGTAGCGAGTATAAATTTAAGAGATGGGAGACAATTAACTCGGAAGAATGTGCCGCATGCGTTAATTGAAGGTAGTCGCTAAAACTTTGCCGCTTTCGTCTCTTGGTAAGTTAAGAGGGTAGTTTTAAATCTGAAGAGGCAATCATGCATTCGTGACTACTTTCTTAAGCCTAGTTCGGACTAGGCTAGTCATTTACTAGAGTAACGCGTAATTTAGTGGCTAAACTGCTCGCTACTGCGCAAAAATCGTTCGCATTTAAGGTCTAGTACAGTATACAAGTGAGTGGTGTTTTGCAAGATGAACGGGCTGCAACGCAACGGAGTGTATAAAAAAAAATGTTTGTTTTTGTAATGCGGGCACTTAATATTCCACAAGCATTCATGTTCTACATATTTGGAAACAAATTTTAAAGTTGTGTGTTCGCTGCACCAGCAAGCACGCACACGTGGTGAGAGCTACTCGCTACTCGCGCGGTAAAAATAGAGTAAAATGGATCGACTCGACTTAATCATTCACTAAACTACTTGGCTATGTTTTTGTGGTTCGCACACATTTAGGTACTAAACTACTCGCTAGTCCGAACTAGGCTTTAGCGATCTGAAGCCGGCTTTTCACTATGGGATATAATATAATGTATATTATATCTTGCGATATAACTTTTTATCGCTCACCATACATTTTGTATGAGACCGTTAGCACTATGCTATAATATATGTTACATCCCAAGCTATAAATATGTTTTCGACCGACTGAGCGATATTTGAACGTTTATATTTTACCTCACGTCCCCGGACACCGCGCCGCCCCCTGCCTCGCCCTCCGTTTTTTTTTTTATTGTAGCTCCACACAATTAGTGTATTTAGCCAGTGTCTGAATGAAACCATGGACAGCCAAATTTGAACTATATATCTTACAGTGTGAACAGCAATCGGGGGATGTAATATATAGCTCAAGATGTTATTTACATTATATCCGATAGTGACAAGCCGGCTTGAGAGTAATAAAACAAGGAACATATTGAAAGTGAATTTAAAATGTCATTAAGAGTAGTTTCAAACTGTCAAGTCGTTGTTTACTCTTAATAATTTATGAGGGTAGAAGAACAACTTTATAAAGTAAAATGCCAAAGGGGAGTCTTAAAAAGAGAAAACAATGTGTCAAGGATTAGTTTGAACGTCATTTATGCGCGTGTAATCTGAAAAACTTCACTTGTTTCGTACTCTTAGCGACTAAATAGTATGTAGAAATTATAAAAGCATCATCACAATAAGAAACCGAAAATTGGGGGTAGTTTAAACTAATATTTTCTACAATTTCCAACTACTTAACGAATCTCCTGAAGTTTTTCATTACTCTATAACCATTCCATTTTAGTTGTAAATGTATGTTTATGATTACAGTTATTGTTTTCATAATGTCATTATTAGTTTGATTTGTATGATTAATTATAGGTAGTGTACTTTAAATTATTCTCATTTAGATGTACTATCACCTAAAATTCCATTGGAATATTTAGGTATTATAAGGAGTGGCCTAACTATAAATACTAATATGTTTAATTGCTACAGTGCGTGTCACGTAACTTGACTCCAAATAACGTTTAATTGATTAACTTATTTAGCAATGGCTTATATCGAAAAGCTTATATCGACAAATACGCAAATAAGTCAAGCTCTTTTACGAAACGAAAAAAAAACTTGTTTCAAATGCCGTGATGTCTAGTTATTTTCAGTACAAAGTTTGAAGTGTTTATCTCCATATCTTTGGAGATACGTTAATAAATGACGAAGTTTTTAGGTAACAAACAACAGTGAAATTGGGAACCTTCCTTTTTGTGAAGTCTAATAAAATGATAATCTGCGGAGTTCAAATTATTTGGCGCGCACTATTGCTAGATCAATACCAAAGTTATACATTTTTGTAGATTTAATTTACTACAAAAATATCTCTTTGATTTTAAAGTGTTCGGTCAAAAAATTAAAGCATGGAAACTTTAAATAGTATAATTTATTTACTTAGTACCATTTATTATTAAATACATGATACTATTTTTTACGTGCAATTATTATGAAGTACTATTGAAACAACGTTGCACGCCAAAAAAGCGCTGTAGAATAATTTGTCTCGCGAAGCGCACGTGAGTACACGTATTGTAACTTTACCGTGCAATATAATTAAATCTTAAAATCTGTATTCCAACTCTTCTTATGAGTATTGTGTTAAGGCGCCTGTGACAGTTACCATAAACAAGAATATAATAATGTATGTTCCTTTCCGTAATACCTACAAAAAATTACGAATGAAAAAATATATTATGTCGAAAATATTCTTTACAATTTGTGTTTCTAGATAAAAACAAAGTGTTGTTGTTTTATTACAGAAAAATGAAGAATATATTGTGTCATTTATGCTGGAAAATAATCGCTTATATTATGTTCTACTTAGGTAGATTAACTGACTTAGTGTATTGAGAAAAAATTACGAGCTATGAGCCAAAAAAATGAAAGGGTCAACTCACACCGAGACACGATACGACGCGGCGCGCACTTTGAAGAGAGATACAAAATAGAACATTGTTTACTAACTAAGATAAATATTTCATTGAGATAATTCGGCAAAGTCGCGTGTCTCGCTGCGCAGTGCGAAATCACAAGCATCCTCGCGTTGCGTCGCGTCTAGGTATGAACTGACACTAAGTCCTAGTAGGTTACTACCTATTGTGATGAAAATAAACTCCAATTTGAAATTAATTTGTTAATTAATTTGTATTTATGTCGCAGGTGCATTAACTTATTGCCTCTTTGAAATAACCAGACTGAATAAGTGCCTAATAAATCTCAGTTTACCAAATATTTAAAAGATATTAAATATTTTTTATATTGGTTTAAATTATCATTTACCGTTAATTTACAGTTGTACATATATTTATGATAATTAGTAATATAAGGGCGGCCGCACATTGTCAGAAATGTCTGTAACATAATTTACTAACGCGTGTCGATATGCATACATTTTGTATTATAACCCTGCATCAGAAACAAATCAGATAACTCATAAGAAAGAAATTGCATGATTTTTTTTAATATTTTTAATTCACTGAATACATCCATTTAACACAGTAAAAAAATGAAATAATACTGAAAGTGTTCAAACTAAACTAAAAAAAAATAGTATTAGCATTGAAAAAATATGAGGTATGTAAAACGCTGCCAAATTTTCGCGCGCCTTTGTGACGTCATAGTGCACCTCACGGTCTCCACAGATTAAATATTTTTATTAGAAATAGTACGTATTCGTACAACAGTGCATAGTATTTCTATGAAAAAGATTTATTCTGTGGAGACCGTGTGATGCCCTGTGACGTCACTTTCTAATTGACAAGTGGTGATGTGTTTTGCAAATTAAAATTTCCCACGCTTATTTTGCATTTTTCTTATAATATTTTAACACATTTAAGAGTATTTTATTTATAACAAACAAACACCAGAAAAATAATTATTCGAAAATAAATGATTTCAAGTAAATTTATACTACATGCATATTCTATATTCAGTCTCCTTATTGGCTGGCTCTATGTTTAATCCCACTAACATTATAAAGGAGAAAGTTTGTGTGTGTGTGTTTGTAACTTCTTCACGCTAAAACTACAGCACCCTTAGTACGAGTTTTCATACCAAACTCGATATCGTATATCGAACAAATTTTGTATGAAAAACAGTACAGCGCCTCTAGTGGTTACTACACTTAACTAAATGTAGACCAATCAGGGAGCCAGAATAAGTTGAAAACTATGTGAGACCTGTCAAAAGCGTTTACAGTGCCACAAGTATAACTTGGCGGTGGTGGTTTTTGGAACTAATTCTTTTAATTAAAACTGTGAGTTTGACGTTTTAGAGTTTACCGCGACATTATTGTTGATAAATCTGCTACATTAAAATAGTTCAATAATGCCAAAAGTAATTAAGAGGTTTAAGAGAAACTGTTATCAAAGTACAAAGTAAAAGCACAGTGGCGCACAGGCACGCCAAGTTATACTTGCCGGACTGTACGATGAAAACTCGTCTTAAGGGTTTTGAACCGATTGAGCTGAAATTTGGTATGTAGGTAGCCTAGACCCTGGAATAACGCATAGGGTTCCTTTTATCCCGATATTCTTACTGGAACGATATCTACACGGGTAAAACCGCGGGGCACGATGTATCAATAAAAAAATATATTAGAAACTTTCTGATAATGTGCGATAGAATTAATAATTGTTGTAATAAATAATAAAATAATAATACCATGATAAGTACGATTAGCTATACTTTAAGAACTTTTGATTAAATGTCCGGGAAGGAAGAAATAGAACAGCTTGCTGTCTCTTTCTTTCATGTTTTGTTGTACTAGTGTTGTTCCTTTCGCACCATTGCTTACGTGTCAATTTTTTGAGGCTACTCAGAAAATAGTGTAATGTCTCCTTTTTTACAACCTACCCAGTTATGTTATATATAAAAGATGTATTAAATTATTTCAAATAGATCTGAAAAATGTGTGAAATAGATCCATTAAAAAAAAAAAAAAAAAAAAACATACAGACGAATTGAGAACCTCCTCCTTTTTTGTGAAGTCGGTTAAAAATTAGACATAAAAGTTTTGTGTGCTGTTTGAATCTTTAAAATTGTGATGCACGCAATTTTTTTAGGTACAAATTTACAACTTTAAGGGCCAGTTTCACCGGTACCTGATAGCGCTAAAATTAAAGAAATCTGACAGACTTTTGACAGATTTTATATGGCGTCTTGTGTCAGACAACTATCTAACGCCATTATCAGGAACCAGTAAAACTGGCCCTAATTTTATTATTTATTCTAATTTAGAAAATTTACAAACGCTTTTTATATTTATAATAAAAATGAAGTATAAAATAATAACTGTAGTAACAAACCTAACGGAAAAACGCGCGTTGAATTCTGCTCGCTAAAATGGCCAATTCAACTTACTGCATTATTTCTAGTGGCGTATAAAGATTAATAAATGTACTATTTTACCTATTTTATTTTGTGGGTATACACTGAACGATCCAGAACTTCCAGAAGAAAATCCGCGTCTGGATTTCCGCTAGGTTTGACATCGCCTATATTTTTAAAATTTACATATTTAATACCAATGCATGTAGTTTGTAAGACAATTTTACAAATTTGACAACTTTACAAGTACATGAAGTATACGATTATTTTCCTGTGTTATTATTTGGTATGAGTTTATAAATATACTAGCTGCGTCCTGCGGCTTTGCCCGCGTTTAATTCTGGTTATAAAATAAACCTTCCTTTTGAATCACTCTATCTATTGCTGAATAATATCGTTTAAAAACTAAAAAACAACCGACTTCAATGCCGCGCTATTCATTTTCAGTACCAATTTTGAGATGTTTATCTCAATATCTCTGGAGATACTTATCATACCTCGATAAAATTACCATGGTACCACACTTGGGATATCTCCTTTCGAACAAAAAAAGAATAATCGAAATCGGTTCATAAACGACGAAGTTATCCGCGAACAAACATAAAAAAATAAAAAGTATATATATATATATATATATATATGGTCGAATTGAGACACCTCCTCCTTTTTTTGAAGTCGGTTAAAAATGCATTAAAATCAGTTGCGTTGTTTAAAAGATCTAAGCGTACAAACAGCGGAAGCCACTTTGTTTTATACTATGTAAAGATAATATGGATATGGTTATAGTGGGTTCTCTGCCTGATGACCCAATTATTATAACATAACCCGTCGCTTTATGTCGTAAATACAAATTATGAAACCTCTATTTCAGACAGATGACTGATCCTTGAGTCCTGTTGTCTTAGAGTGTACACCGCGAATCGGAAAACGTAGCGTAGGACGTCCAAATACAATTTCTGTGTCCATTCACACTGACGCAAGTTCAAAATTATTATTATTATTTTTAATGTTCTAAGGTAACAGGATAAGCACGACGCTCGCCTGATGGTAAGCGATGACGTCTACCTATTACAGATACAGCGGCATGCAAAATTCTAAACTGCCAGAATTTTGCATGTCACTGCACTGCGCCTGTTACCTTGCGACATAAAGATGTCGAGTCTCACATGCCCTGTTATTTCACTGGACGCCTTGCCATTTCAACCGAAAACCATCCTATTTCACGGCTGAAAATTAATTAGCTTAGTGGTGGTACCGCCCCAGGCGGACTAGCAGAAGTCTTACCACTACAGAAAAAAGTATGTTGTCATTTCCATACACTTTGAAACAGGTGGAGCGACGGCATACGCAAAGCGGTGGGCAGTGTGGAAAAGAAAACCCGGCGATCGGATTCAGTAGCCTGTCTGCTGAAGATGATGATGATTTCTAATATAACTTCAAAATAGATAAGTTTTTTTTTTAATATCGAACTGGGTAGCACTTGATCACTATCTTACCTGATGTTAAGTGATGATGCGATCGATGATGGAGCGTGCTTACACAGAAGATACCTATTCACTCGCGATTTGAAGACCCCATATTGTACTTAACCGGAAACACAGACTCAGGCAGGGTATTCCATTCTTTGGCGGTTCGTATGATGAACGAAGAAGCAAATCGCTTCGTTCGGGTGGATGGTATATCCACCATAAATCGGTGGCGCCTTTTAGTGTCTCTGGATGTCCGATTATAAAATGGGGATGGTGGAATTAAATCATGCAGTTCCATTGCACACTCTTCGAAATGTATCCGATAGAAAACCGATAAACAAGCGACTTTGCGGCGATGCGCGAGACTCTGGAGTCTCTTGCTTACTAGTAGGTTGTCGCTGATGAGTTCTTCTATAGGCCTATAAATCTGATTTTATCTATATTCATTATTCTACTTCATCTAAAGAGGATGAATGAAGGAAGATTGACGAAACAGATTTATAAGACGAGTCTGAATGGGCCAGTCGATAGAGGCCGACCTAGGCGAACGTATCACGACTAGATCGGAGACGTTTTAAAGAAAGGCCAAGTCAAAATTACCTATAACAGGCGAGCATGTATGAAGGCGCTCATGAAAGTGGAAGAAGCGAAAGAGGTATATCAGGATCGTAGCATGTGGAAAGAAGTAGTCTCTGCCTACCACAACGTGATGAAAAAGGCGTGATTGATTTTATGTATATAGGTAGATATATGTATTATTCTACAATCTACAAAATCTCCTTCACTAACCGCATCTCGTCACGGATTTATAATATACCATACCTAAATGATTGAATATGTACTCCGTAGGTGTCGAATGTTTTCTTTACTCGCCTGTCAGAAGTTAAATATTAAAATATCACGTATTTGTTTACATACTAAGGATGGCACACAAATTCGCGAACACTTTATTGTTTGCGAATTTGTAGTTCATTCATTTTATGTAATGGTGATGAAGCAAATAGGTACCAACTTACACATTTGTTAAAAAACAACCGTCGATTCCGTACCCAAAGGTTAAAACGGGACCCTATTACTAAGACTCCGCTGTCCGTCTGTCTGCCTGTCTGTCTGCCTGTCTGTCTGTCTGTCTGTCTGTCACCAGGCTGTATCTCATGAACCGTGATAGTTAGACAGTTGAAATTTTCACATATGATGTATTTCTGTTGCCGCTATAACAACAAATACTAAAAACAGAATAAAGTTACAAATAATAGGGGGTCCCCATACAAGAAACGTGTTTTTTCGGCATTTGAATATAACGCCATCTATGAACGCTGTACCTTAGCGTCCATAGATGGCGTTATAATCTCTAATATATAATAAACCATATAATAATCTCTGTATTTACTTACATTCTGACATTGATTATTATTGTCTTGATTGCTTGTAAGCATACATTTCGGAACGCAAGCATATTTGACAATCAATAAATATGTCATACAAGTGTCATTACTGACAGTATTTAACATTTATTAACATTTTTAAAATCTACATGACTTGAATTCACAAAAACTTGTAGTATTTTTATACTTGACACTGGCTAAATACACTAATCGTGTGGAGCGATGAACCTTATTAATTTGTGGTTTACCGTATCGACGGAATAAACAATTGAACATCAAATGATTGGCAGTTTTGAAACCCAGGAACATTTTGGCAAAATACTTTTTCTTAAATAATTTTTGTAGGTCAATTATTCATTGTTTTTAATACTTATTATCCTATTCCTGACAAAGACAATTCCAAAAATACAAAAATCATAAAAATTGGTGCAGCCATTCTTGAGTTATAAGTGTAGTAACTAACACGACTTTCTTTTATATGTATAGATGATCTTCCAAATTCGAATGTATCAAGCAGTTTACGCGCTACAGTGGAAAATACATCTATTCATAGCTACGTACTTATGGTCTAAGAACCCGTCATACAACGACCTTCACCGAGCTGGTTAAAGGATCAAACACATTTTTTATGTAATTTAATATATCAAAAAATATATTGCATATGGGTTGCCTAGCAAATTTCAGTCCAGGATATTTTTAATTAATTAAAAAAATGTATAAAAAATATGTGTTTGATCCATTAACCAGCTCGGTGAAGGTCGTTGTATGACGGGATCCTATCCTATTATATAGTCTGTAGAAAACGTAATATTTGCTTTTAGTGTTTCCATAGATTGGTAGAAAACATTTAGTACACACTTAGCTGATGTCATTACTTATCAAAATTGTGTCTATCGTAGTGTAACTAATCCGAAGATTATCTTACGAAAAGACCACAGACCGTTTTTAGGGTTCCGTAGCCGAATGGCAAAAAACGGAACCCTTATAGATTCGTCATGTCTGTCTGTCTGTCTGTCCGTCCGTATGTCACAGCCATTTTATTCCGAAACTATCAGGACTACAGAATTGAAACTAGGTAGGTAGATGTGTTCTGTGAACCGCTTTCCGATTTTTATACAAAAATAAAAAATGTAAATGTTTAAGGGGAGCATCCCATACATGGAACTGAAACAAAAAAAAAAATTTCTTCAAACCTATAGGTACATGTAGGATGGTCTTTAATGATGGTCTTTTAATGACATTGAGATTCCTAAAATATTTTTTTCTCAAAGTCAATCATTTGAAAGATAGGTTCGTCTAAAGTGGTAAAATGTGTGTCCCCCCCCCCTCTACCTTTTGAAGTAAGGTAGTGAAAAATCTAGAAAAAATATATTCTGTAGATCTCAATAAAAACTAACAACGCAAAATAATTTGAACGAGATACAGTCAGCAGTTTTTGAGATATAGCGACCGCAAATATAACTTTGTTTTTCATACAAACTCTATGAAAAACAAAGTTAATTTTGTAGTTGCGAGAAATCATAGTTTTAGACTACTTTACTGTGTTACGGAACCCTACGAGTGCGAGTCCAACTTGCACTTGCCAGTTTATTATGCCATAAGATAATCTTTATAATTTTATCAAACTGCTAAATGGATTGTCCGATAAAATGGATTGTCCGATAAAATTAATGCATCATTATCAATTCGTTTGATCCTTTGCAAAGCCGATTTGATTATTTGCTATTTCTCCGTTTCTTAAGAATGTTCCCCGTTTTACCCGTTGAAAAAAGAGATGGTGTTATTATAAACTAGGTACCTAGGTATTAATTAAATAACCTAATTGACAAATATAGGTCATACGGGCATATGTAATACAAAACTTAGGTGTCTTAGTTTCGAAAGGTATAATAGGAGATCTTATCGCTGAAAGCGATTTCGTTCAGACAACTTTTAGTAGGGCAAGGCACATAATGACCTACGATAGAGATTGACAGCCCGTTGGCTTAAAGACTATTAATTATTCTGTCGTAAAGGGTACATGGATAGTTTTTCTTCCGAGAGATGACCAGTTCAAATCTTTACCGTGCATCAATTGATTTTTCTATGGGAATTAATGGGTGTTTGTCCACACGGGGCCTGGTAAGAGCATTATATCAGTGTTCCGTCTGAATTGCTACCAAAACGTAGCTTACCACCGTTATGGAGAAAATCTGCCGCCATAACCTTACGGTGTTTCGGCAGCACACAGTCCATGAGAGTCAGAACAATCTAGGCCTAGCGTGTTCACCATCATCGACCACATATTGGTCATACGCTAGCTAGCTTATTATATACTAGCAGCCCGCCCCGGCTTCGCACGGGTAGAACATGCCTACAAAATTTGCATCAGTTTGTTGTATCAAATATAAAATATTAACATATTTAACAATCATCGTCATATTTCAACCAATTTACACAAAACCTTAACGAATTATGCACCTAAACCTTTCTCATAAACACTCTGGCTATTGGTGAAAACCGCATGATAATCCGTTCAGTAGCTATTGAGATTATTGCGAACAGACAGACAGACGCAGTGATGGACTTTGTTTTATAATACTTATGTAGTGATATTGGACGGCCCTTTGGCGTAAAGAATAGTTACCCTGATTCTGACCCGACGGTCGTTGGTTCTAATCCTAGCTATATACCTACCAATGAAAGTTTTATGTGCATTCAGAAATCATGGGTTTTCGTACAGAGGTAGTGTGGGATCATTGAATCAAAATCAATCAAATCATGGGATCAAAGAAGGGGTATTATACGTTTAACGTGTGTATCTGTGTCTGTCTGCAGCATCTTGGCACCCAACCGGATGAACCGAATTTGATTTTATTATTGATTTTTTTTTGTTTGATAGATGTCTTCATCGAGTGTTCTTAGCTTTGATTCATGAAAATTCGTTCAATCGTTATAAAACTATGAGCTTTAATCAACTTTCATAGGTCTGATCAATTCGAAAATCTTCTTCTTCAACGATATTGTAAGAACATGGAAGCATTGACCTGATGCTGGGACATCTCCTGTACTCTATAGAATACTCAAATCCACACCATCTTACAGCTCAGATTTTGAATGTCGTGTTTAGAGTCATTGGAATGCTTTTATTGAAAAGATTATACATATATCAGTCGGGGTGGTTTATATATAGATCATAACTATATTATGCAATAGAATTTTATACAGTAAAAATATATTATTATACTATATTGACTTCAAATTGATTATGATCGGTGGGGATCTACAGCATCGCTAAGCTTATAATAATATTTTCGTAGTAACTATGAACTAATCTGTGGTTTCACTGGTCTTATTAAGTTGTACAACTCTTCCATAGAAAATATTCTTCCATCTGTTTTCAATTGAGCAGCGTTCGTAAGAAACGTGTTTTTTCGACCGTTTTTTAGTCGACTTAGGTTGCAAATTAGGTCTCCACGAATGTACCTTTGATTTAAACGGGATAATTATAGCCTATTTTCA